>JZKD02S1611933.1:327784-396371 GCA_000966675.3 Picea glauca
GTGGAAGAGTGTACATACTTCTGGGGTGTAAATACTTCATGGGGTATAAACATGGCTGAAAGAAAGGACCTTTGAATCTGGAAGATAATCAGGCTCCACAACCAACATTTGAAACTTCTGAGTCCACACTAGATCTAAAATATGCAACCCATATATGTCCTCTATCCGATAAAAAATATTGCTACTCCTCTAAGTCCTGTGCCTGATGAAAAAATCGAGCCTTCCAAGACCTTTACCACCTCAAAAAAAAAATCGCGACCCTTTGTCTTATCTGGTGGTTATCTTGAGTCTCTTTGGCTTCTTTGACAGTTATAACCAGTCTTTCTTATTCATTGATGGTAAATCCATCCTGGTAGTTATAGTCAGTCATTTTTATTTATTGATGGTAAGTTTGTCCTGGAAGTTACAGTCAGTCATTTTTCTTCATTGATGGTAAGTCTGTCCTAGAAGTTACAGACAATCGTTTTTAGTAGTGGAGTTAGATGTGCAATGCAGAGTGGATTTAGGTGTACAATAGACACTCCAAGAGCTAGGGTGTTCCATCACAAGATTCCAATAGCACATCATCATGAAAATCCCCATCAAACCCCCAAGTTGCTCCAAAGTATGCTAAGGAGATGAGCACCTATTGTTTTTAATATCATTATGAAAGTATAATACACATGTAGAACCTCAAGGATCCCTCACCAAGAGTGTATGATTCCCCCAATCATGTTAATGTTGCTTGAAGACCTAGGAAGCTTCACCAAAAAAACAAGTAATATGCAAGAAGTCCAAAGGAGGTAGGTTCTCTACAAAATCCATTGTATATCACATCAAGGATCGTCATAGGAGATCAATAGACATGTCGCAAGTCGGGGTGCTCTCCTAGAATCATCAAGTATCATGCATCCAATGGTAAGTAGGTGAGTTCTCCATGGAATCCATTGTCTATTTCATTAAGCTCTAAAATACTAAAGTTTTCCATATAATCATATCTCATCATACCACACCAACAATGAAAGAAGCAACACCATGAAGTACTAGCACCACAAGCAAGCTGCTCCAAACCCCCACATTGTCATAGTCTAGCCATTCCCAATGCTATCATCGTTTCTTTCCTGTTTGCCATCATCTTTTCCAATATTCCATCGTCGTTGTTGTTCTTGCCATCAATGACAAGCACCCTTTTCCTATAAACATGTCAACAATGGTTACTAATTCCTTTAAACAATGGAAATTTTCTTCACACTTGGCACTCCATTCAAATTTTACTCCTTTATTTTGTAAAGATGTTGTTGGGTGTGTAATCTTGGAGAATCATGCAATGAATCTCATATAATAACTACTTATACCCATAAATGATCTAACCTTTGAAATGTTTGTTGGCATTGGCCAACTTATGATTGCTTCAATATTTTCCAGATCCTCTGTCGTGCCCTTTTCTAAAACAAAGTGTATTTACTCAACTTGGCATACAATTGGTGCTCTCTCAACACTTGTAGCACCATTCTCAAATGTTTCTCATGATCCTCCTCTGTCTTGTAATATATAATAATATCATCCAAGAATATAATGAAAAAATTTTCCAAAAAATATCTAAACACCCCATTCACCAGACACATAAACGTCGTAGGTGCATTTGTCAACCCAAAAGGAAACACTACAAATTCATAGTGTCCATACCTTGTCCTAAGGGTTGTTTTGCTAGTATAATTTTCTCAGAATTTCACTTGATTATAGCCTAAGCTCAAGTCGATCTTGTAAAATATCTTTTCTCCTTTCAAATGATAAAACGAATAGTCAATCCTTGGCAAAGGATATTTGTTCTTTACTACAAACTTGTTCAACTATATGAATTCAATATATAACCTCAGCGTTCCATATTTTTTATTGAGAAAAAGAATTGGAGAACCACAAGGTGAAACACTTGGGTTTATGTACCCTTTATTTAAAATATTTTTTAGATACAATTGCTACTCTTTTAGATATAGCGTGCTCATTCTATAGGGATTTTGGGACATTGGAGAAACTATAGGCATTAAGTAAATAGATAAATATATATTTCTGTTTGGTGGAAATCTTGTAAACTCCACAAACACATCTTCATTTTCCTTCAAGACTTGGCTCTTTATCCTTGATTGTCTCTTCCATATGGGATGCATATATATGGCACCCTTTTCTAAATTTTATTTTCATCTACAATGTTGAAATCTCTCAGACATATATAGGCCTTGGAATACCTTACATTATCCTTGAATTCCCTTCCTCATCAAGGCAAGTCAAAGCCTTGTTATAACAATCTAAGACAACAAAATGTTTTTCTAGCCAATCCATACCAATCAAGCAGTCATAAGACCCAAGTAGTATGATGTTCAAATCTACCTTAGTGTTGATTCCATTCATTTTTACTAGGAAATCATTAACAATATCATTAATTATTCTCTTGGTTCCATTAGCTAGCTGAACTAATGAATACTTTTATGCTTACCTTTCTCCAATTTAAATATTTCAACTAGATTTGGATCTATATAGTTATGACTAGCTCCAAAATCAATTAAAATATCTATGGGATGATTATCAATCTTACCTTAAAATTCAATCATGTGGGATTCATATTCTACTTTTCCATTATCCAAGGCTGCATAGATCCTTGACATGTTTATGCCTATGTCCTTTATTGTCTCCTCTTGATTGATGCTATGTACAGTCTTGATTTTATCTTCTTAGTGAGGAAAATGTTTATACATGTGATCTCCTTCACATCCCCAACACTTTATGGGATTTTTTCTTGGCCTCTTTTCCAACGAATCTATCATTTTATTCTCGCATTGAGAGGGTCTCCCTTATTGATATGCTTGAAACATATTCCTTATGAAAGGTGGCTTGAAACTTTTCTTCCTTTGATCCATATTTCTTTTAATCTTATCATCCTAGGCCTTTTGTAAAGTTGGCCTTCCTTTGTTCCATTGATACAAATACTTAGCCTTTCTTATGAATTCTTCCACATTCTTGGGCTCATCAAACTGAATTTTTTCCTTGTAAAAGGATGAAAGTCCACTAAAGAACCTATGAATTTTCAAGTTCTCATTTTTGATTAAAATCACTTACCTGAGGAGGTCCAAGAATTTCCTTTCATATTCATCCATGGTCATGTTCCTAAGTTAGAGCTCAAATAACAATTTCATAGTCTTTTCATAATATTTCTTCGACAAAACCTACTGCTGGAAATATTTCTTGAACTTCTTCCAATAAATTCTCTCCTCATGAAGGTGCTTGACCTACTTCATCCAATAAAACCACATGGATGCTTTTCCTTGAAGGTGATAGGCTGCAATTAGAGCTTCTACACTTGATAAGTAATCATGTAATGGGAAATATTTCCTCATTCCCAACAATCATGCTTCTGCATCTTCTCCTTTCTTGTTCTCTTCATCAAAGGATGGTGGCTTGATGTTCCTCAAATCCCCTTGCAGGCTATCTGACCCATGTGCCCTCTTCCGATGTCTAAGAGGAGACATGCTTGGGATTATTTACAACCTTTAACATGCATAGTATCTTCATGTTGATTTCCTTAGGGATTGAAGATGTCGATTCCTGCTCGCACTCCTTGATAATCTAGATCCTCCATGATCACCCCTCCTAGCATGAGATATAGCTACTTACACTTTCCTTGCAATAGATTCTTGTGTTATTCCATAATATTTGTTGAATTTCTTATTCATCATATTCAATATTTGTAGTATCTCCCCGTGATATTTCATAATATTTTCATTATTTTTCCTATATCTCTCCACTTCTCTTTGCAGAATTCTCATAGTTATAAGGTCCTGCCTATCCCTTCTTTCATTAGACTCTGTCTCAACATTTCCCATGCTGACATACAGACCTATGATATCTTATTTGTGGCTATAATACCCTTTTTCATCCTCCATATATCTAATTCTCATATAGGAACTAAAGTATTCTTTCCTATACTGCTAATTCTGCAAGAAATCTGCATGTAATAATTATTGTTAGCAGTGCATAGTATAAAACATTCCATTAATTAGAATAAATGTTATTATTAAAATAAATTTATGAATAACGTAATGAAACAATTCAAAATATGACTCCTTCAACACATTCTTCTTTGAAATATCTCTCCAACAGTTGTACTCATGCCTCATTCTGAGATTTGAGCGGAAAGTTACAACATCCACAAGCTGCAATTTCCACTAACTTACTACTACATAATTTATTTATTTATTTTTGAGATAATTTTAGTAACTTATTCAAAATTATGGGTGGATATATTTATTTTCTTCCTCTATACCTTTCCAAAGACTATTCTCTTGCTCAAATCTAAGATCTGAGCTGGAAGTTATGGTCTGGGGAAGTTTAGACTATTTTTCCCATTTTATCCATGATTGCTACAAATGTCTTATTTCTCTTCCTGGAAACTTTTACATACCCATATTCCAAATATATATCCATGGATATATTTAATGGTTCATGATATTTCCATAGATTTCTCCTAATCCCTAAACGAACTTCTGAGCAAGGAGTTAGGCCTCCTAGAAGTAAACTGGTGCTGGAATTTTACCTTAATTGTTTCAGTTGTAAATTTCTCATATGAGATTTGTTTTGTGCCTAGAGTAGCTCATTGGAAGTCTCCCTCCAATTTCCTTATTTAATATTCAAATACAAAGGTACACTATATTCTCATGGGGTTTTATTGCCTAAAACCGTCATTTAGGGCCTCAAAATTGCCCCACAAGTTTAAGACCATCAAAAATATGAAATTTTCATAGAAATTTTGATATTTTACTATTATAATAGACTTTTAAATCAGAGTCATCGATCTCAAATCAGGTGAAATATGATTCGTTGATATGTTAATCCTTTCCAAACCCTACGGATCAATTTCAACCATCGATCAACAACTTAAAATAATCTCGACCATTGATTTCTGACACTACATCAATGCTTATAAATTTATTTTTGTAAACCAACTTGCTCACCAATATCCCCGAAGCCCGATCATCGACCATCGTTCATTTCTCTCAGAAAACTAATATTTCCCAAAAATATCGTCGAACCTCAGTCATTGATGATTGGAAAGCTCTTTGTTGACGTGGAAACTATGATGATGTGGCATGAGACATAGATGATGACATGGCATGATATTTCATCCTCAGGAATCAACTTGGTTGATGTGGCATGACACATGGATGCTGAAATAGAATGACACATCACCCTCCTCTTTTATTTCATCCATGATCGACCACTTCTCTTGGAAGAATTGAACATTGCACTAATTTTACCAACCCTCACTCATCGACCATTGATGATCAAAGATTTCCTTTGGTCGAACCAACTCTTCACCAAACACGGTGATTCGATTACTGATCATCGACAAATTATTTTAACAAAATCCAACACTTATAAATTTTGAACAAATCCAGATAAATCTAGACCCTCAATCTATATTTCAAAATTATCTCGGTCATTGATCCATCAAATGTTTCCCAACTCTGTCGACGATTCTCGACCATCGATTTTCTTTATTTTCCAAGCTTCAAAAGAAAGTCATGGTTGTCAATTGGCTACAACTTCCCAACGACTGAAAATGAATCTATACCATCTATTATATTCCTCTGTAAAATCCAAAAACAGATCTTGGGCATTGATCTACTCCCTTTGCAAAACTTTGAAACCTTATAAATTTTTAAATTTATTCACAATGAATCTGGGCCGTTGATATTGAGATCAAATGTGATATCAGCTGGAAATTCATTAAACTCTCTCAAATTATACATAGGCTATTAAAATGTGAAATTAAACTTTCCAAGTAAAATTTTAACTTTGAAACTCATCAAATTTACTCCATTAAACCTCTTTTCGAAGGTTACGAGGAAAATCTAAAAACAATTTGCTCACGAATTTGGGGATTCTGTTTTGATGTTTCATTGTTTTTCCCCAAATTCATCACATATCAAAATTTATTATAGTGAATTTTCCAAAATTCACACTGGTTCTTGGCCTATACGGGTCTAGTGTTGAAATTAAGCTCTGATATCACTCTATAATGTATCTAGCCACAAGATGGATCATGTTTATGCTAAAATGACTCATCAAAATTTTCTACTACCAATTTTAAAACACATAAATAATACACAACATGAAGCTCATTCAACTATCCATACTAAATAAAAATGTGAATGCAACTACTTTAACTATGTACAACAAAAAGTAAATACATGCAAAATTATTCATTCATAAAAATAAAGATTCATGTGCATCAATCTACTCGCAACAAGTATCAATAACAAAGATAACTCATAATAAAATGGACAACGACTATATCAACATTTAACATGAATAAACAAAATAAAATAAGAACACTTATCTTAAGAAATATGCAACTTGTTGCAAAGGAAAAACATTCCTTCCAACGATATACTTCTTGTTCTAGTTATCAATAGTAGGTCACCACTGATCTAGGGTTATGAATCCATAAGATATGGTGGTTCCTATGGTTGGCTAATGCCGCCCTCTCAACAGTCAATTTCCATAGTTAATTCTAGTCCACTATCTCTCTTTCCCACAACATAGATAACCCAACAAATGGAAACCCCCTTCACTAATCATAGTTTCTAAGGCCTTTCCACTCCCCTTCAAGGCTTCCATCATGGTTTGAACATGAAATATCTATGTTGGGACCTTAAGAATTCTACAACTACAATACAAATTCTCCCAACAGTAAAAAGCATGCTCCCCCTAATGAATTTCAAATAAAACATTACTCACAATCCTGCAGCCTTTTTATCCATGAAATTAAAGTTCCAAATGGCTACCAAATGTGTCCAAAAAAATTTCCTTCAATATTCAACACTGAGAATTATTTTGATGTCCAGAAAAATCCATGTAAAAACAACTCTCCATGAAAAACGTGAATCTGTGATTCTTGTCTCCTACCCATACAAATTTCTCCTCTTTCTCTTGTTTTCTTGACTTTCACTCTTCCCCAAGTTGATTGTACTTAACCCCCATCCTCTCAATAACTATGGTATGTGACTTCTCACAGCCACCCTCTTACATGAATCCAATGATTGGGCTATAGAACACTCAATAGATAGTTGAAGATTCATGATAAGGATAATTTAGAAAGAAATGGTTTGGATTTAATAAACATGGGTAAAATCTCCCCCCTTGGACCCCTTCCCTCTCTTGTGTAAAATAAGCACTCAAATATTCCTTCATGTCCATTTGCAATTGGAGATACATTTTATTCATTATATTCAATTTATATACTACATCACTTGGCCCTTGACCATGCATTACATTTACAATATACATCGCTAGTTTGGGGTTTGAAAATGGGGATGTTACAAGAATGAGAAATAAATTATTTAAAATTTAGACTACTAAATAACCTGACATTTTGGAACTATTGTTGGTGAAGTGTATAGGAATTGGTTTTGGAAATCACAAGTTTTATGTTGGTTTCAAAATTTTATGTTGTTTGCAAGTTTTATGATTTTTGTAAGTTTTTTCATATATAAAAACAAAAAGAAAACAAATATCTTCTTATACTTTTTCTTGCATTTTTTTTTATTTTCACATTTAGGACAAGGAGGAGTAAATACAATAATATGAGAGGTAAGAACCTATGCATTAAATTTAGTAAGTCTTTATGAGTCCTAGTCATGCGTGATTGGTATGATTAAATTAACTAGACCTAGAGATAATAAAGGTAGGTTTGTTAAAACCAAAAAATAAGTAGTTCCAGTTGTTTCAGATAAAATAAACCCCCTCATCGAATCATTCACAAAACTCCCCACTACTATCTTGATTAAAGGTAATAAAAGGGACACATGAAAACATATTGAAGCTCAAAGTAGACAAAAAACAAAAGAAATTGTTGAACAACTAAAAGATCTAGAAGAAAAAGAGGGTTGGAATAAATAATTTTTTATATTTTTGGAGAATTAAAAGGATGATGAAGAATATCATATAAGAGGAAGAATACCAGGTGAAGAAGCTGAAAGAGGACCAGAAGTAGGGGGAGAATGAGAGAGAAGACCAAGAATATGTGGAGAACATGAAGGAATACCAAAATGAGGAGCAAAAAGAGAAAGTAACTTTTGGATTTCATATATTAGATATGTCTGCAACATTTGGTAATGAGGTAAAAATGAAAAACACCTTCCCTTCAATTCTTCCTAGTTTCTATGGTATGGCATTTCAAGACACTAATGCATTCCTCTTTGAATTTGATATTTTATTTCATACATATGGATATACTGATGATTCTCACAAGCTTCGATTTTTTCCTTCCATTTTGAAGGGAACTTCCTTAAAATGTTGTATGGGATTAGGAAAAAGTAACATTTCATATTGAAATACCATGAATAAAATCTTCCTTAAGAAATATCAAGATTATTACAGACTTAGGGATTCTAAAGAGGATATTTTTAGAATGGCTCATGAAGAAGATGAGAATTCCGAGGACTATTTGAAGAGGTTTTTATACAATTTGCAAAAATCAAAACATAGTTCTTTAAATTCTAATATTACTCATACTATCTTTTTAAAAAGTATTTGATATGAATATATTGATGTTGTTAACCTCATGGGATCTAGGGATATTTGATATCTATTATTTGATCAAATTTATGAGATGTGTATGGAACCTGAGGTCTGGACATATACCTGGAACAACAACAAACCTGGAGGCAGCTGAGCTGTATGTGTGCCCAACGTATTTACCACGTACTCATGCTGGAAGTTGTTACCGATGGATGGATCTTCCACGAACTCATGCAAGTAACTAACTACCCCATGGACTAATGTTGTTGATTGAATCCATAACGTCCTCATGCTGTTGTAATGTGTAAGCCTCACATATTCCTCCTCACATATTCCTCCACGGACTCATCATTAACTGCTGACTCACGATCGGCCTAACTCACCTCACCTGATAGTGCTTGTTCCAAAGGAAAAGATAAAGCATAAAGAGCACAAATGGATACTCTTTAGAAAGTAACCAAATCAACAACAATGTGTATTAGTAGTGCTGAAATTGGTAACTAGTTAGAAATTTTGAAAACTGAACTTCTTGGCACACTTAGTTCTCAATTTGATTCTTTTAATGCTAAGAAATGATAGGAATATGAAACATTATCCTTCGTAATTATTTTCTTGACTGCAGAAAGAAACATCCTAAAAATGAGCGTCCAATAAATAACATTCAAATTTGTGGGATTTGTGAAGAAAAACATGTAACAAAAAATGTCCTTCGCTACCTGAACTAATTTTTTTTACTAAGGAGACAATGATGTAGTAGAATCACTTTACAACATTACACCCAAGAAAACTTGGAAGCCATGGCCAACATGTATGCTTCAAATCATTATCATCAATTTTCTTGATTTTCTAATCAAAACTATGCACAAATATCTTGGAATACTCCCATGCCATGGAAAGAATAGTGTTTGATTGTGTAAGTTTTCACGGTTAGTCATAATGTTATAGATTTTTCTAGATAAATAATTGTGTATAATGTTTTCAAACATTCAATGTTTCAAGTGGACATTCCACCCTTCATTGGGGACAATTGAAGCTAATATATTAAAGAAGAGTGTTGAGGTTAAATTTGTAGGGTGAGATTAATAAGTGTCCGTTGAAGAAATAGTCATCGCGGTTAAGAGAAAAATATATGAGAAATATTAAAGAAGTTTAAGACAAACATTGAGTTAAAATATTAAAAAAATTGGAGGTTCACGAAGATTAAGGATAAAAGAATTATATTTAATATTGAGTATTTAATATATTATTAATGAAGATAAAGTTAAATGAGGAACAAAATGGGCATTAAGGGGATATATATATAATGTGACATACTTATAGGAAGGAAACCGAATATGAGAAAGTTATTGAGAAAAGTTAATAAAGTATTAATAAAGAAAAATATTTAATTTTGATATAGGAATATTATTAAAGATAAGATACTATAATATTAGTGAAAAAATTAATGATGAGAATTGTCGTGAAAAGAGAATGAGATTTAATTATTGAGAAAGAAATAGTATTAAAGATAGGATAAAGAAAAAAAAAATTAATTATTATTAAATTTACTAAAGTAAAGTTAATAAAGTATTAATAAAGTACTAATAAAGAAAAATATTTAATTATTGAGATAGAAATAGTATTAAAGTTAGGGAATTATAATATTAGTGAAAATTTTAATTATGAGAAAAGGTCAAGGGCAAAGAGAATTTCAAAGGATAAAATAAATTTTCAAAGGGTAAAAGAAAGGAAAGGTCCTGGTTGAATGTGAGGAAAAGGAGGGAGAGGATGAAGACTCTTAGGTGACAGATAGTTAAAAATGATTAATGATCAAGTTGATGAATGGTGGGTTTCCTTGATTGGATTAGTTTGTATCATTCTTTGTGATTAAAGTTTTTAGGGTGTTTTTCAATTTACAAAGCTTATAGTGTAAGACAAGATGAGTAATGAGGAGCTGAGTCTAAATTTTTTGTTTTTTCAAAGAAAATTAAGTTATTGGATTTAGAGGAGTGTTCAGTGATATCTGATTTGTATATTCAGTTGTGGGAATTATCAACAATGTGTTATTTAATACAATATTTGAAGGACCTAATAGTTTGACCTATGTAATATTTTCCACAAGAACAAGGGATTTGGAAAATGCCTGAGCCAAGCATCAGGTTAGATTTATCTTTGGAATTTCTAAATGGTTTTTTAAGGGTTTGATGGGTTTTGAGTAAGGTCTTGATATTCTTCTTAGCCAAAAAAATTGAGATGTGATCAATTGTGCCTTGGATATAAGGAAGATATATAAGAGAACGAGGAGGGGAGGAGGAATGGGAGGTTTTGGATTTATTTTTAGGTTTTCTGGCTAAGCAAAAGGTTTGGTTGATTTGAGATAGAGATTATCTGTTAGAGAGAAGGGATTTAGTTAGGTGTGATTTTTCCTGTGCAAGGAATTGAGGACTTGAGATATGAATGGCTTGAGTGATCAAGGTTTTTAGGACAGTGGATTTTTTACCTTGATTATGGTGGGAACTAACATGAAAATATAATTATGCATGAGTCATTTTCCTATATACTTGGTGCGAATGGGAACCATCAGGATGAAAATAAATAAGAACATCTAGAAAATGGATAGAGTTGTCTTTTTTTGTTTCCATTCGAATGGAGTTTACCCTCACACCCAATTCACTATGAAATCCCAAGAAAGAAAACTCTATCCCTTTTCTGGATGTTCTTATTTATTTCCATATTTATGGCTCTCTTTCCCACCAAGTCTACATGAAAAGGAATCAAACAGACATATACCTTCATGCTAGTTCCAACCATCATCTAGGTAAAAAATATCATTTCCTAAGAACCTTGATCACTCGAGCCATTTTTATCTTAGACCCTTAATTCCCTGCACAGGAAAAATCCCACCTAACTAATTACCTTTTGTCCAATGGACACTCTCTTTCTTAAATCAACCAAAACTTTTGCTTGGCCACCAAACCTAAACCTAAATCCAAAACTTCCCTTCCTCCTCCCCTCCCCTCCTTGTGCTCTCATCTCTCTTCCTTATATCCAAGGCACAACTGATCACACATTTATTATTCACATTGTCATATATCACCCATATTATCCACTTTCACTTCATTCAAGATTCATGAGACATATGATCATTAATTTTATTAATTTTCCTTGTTTTGGTGGTTACTTGGAATGGATATTGTAGTTTCCTAACTTGCTTCTAAAATTGTAGTAGATTTCATCACTTTCTAAAATTCTGGTAGCAGCCTTGCTATTGGATTCCTGTAGCAACATGTTTCTAGAATTCATTTTTCCACATCTTTTGCATCTAGGTATGGGTGAATTTGGAAATTACAAGACATAGGTTTTGTGTGAAATATGGAAATTTAGGTGAAATGTGAGAAGATTTATTGGAACATGCATGGAATGGGAGTTATGGAGAAACCTCCAAACAGATTTGATATGTCATTCCTAGAATTCTGGTAGTGCATGTGATCTACAAGAATTCTGATAGTGCCTTGATGATATGGATGGTCCCGCCTCTTGTGGATGAATTTGAGAATATGGCTTTTGTGGATAATGGTATTGTTATGTTGTTGTGTTCTTCAAATGATGCAAACAACCTCTTTTGTATTAATCAAGTTAAAATGAAGATGTTTTGGTTGTAGATCCACTTATTTAAGGATTTTTCTTATCTCTTTGTAACTCCTTCCTTTTTATGAAAGGTAAGTTGTATATATAAATTTGAGGGGGGAGATCAGTCTTGAATACATTAAGAGATTTCAATTGAATCACTAGGGAAATAACCTCATTGTAAAAAGGATTGTTCATCTTTGTATTTTGAAACATCTTGTTGATGATAATACAAATACCTTTTGTTGAACATTGTGATTTAATTGTTGTGATTTTATCGTAGCGTATGCTTGAATAGGAGGGGCCCCTGACCTAAGTATTCACTGCACATTAGCTGGTATATTTAATTTTTTAATTGATTTTTCTATTTCATAGGTTAGTTTATTTTATGCTTGTTGCATTTCCTTTCAATTGATTTATGTTAATATATTTATTGTTCATTCCTTTATGCTATTTATTTTATTCTCATTTATTTATGCATTTCATTTTATGCAAGTGTACTAATGGATATGTGTGGTGTGAAACTAGATATCTTCACATTTTTAACCTATGAATATTGGGAAAAATACAAAGTTACATGACTTAAACTTACAATCTTGAGACCTCTCGTTCTAATTTTATTTATTTCATGTTATGATTCGCAAAGCTAAGAGATTTGTTTGAATGATTGAGTGAACTAAATGGTAATAGTATCCATGTTTAATTCAATGCCTAGAAGTGATTTACTAAGAAAGATCCATTTTTAATCCATTAGATATATTAGCATAGTTAGTTGGTTGATATTGCATATATTTTGTCGACATATCACAAATTTAGGAACACCCTAGATTGATAATTTAATGTTCACTAATTTCAGAAATTAAATTGATCAACATTGATCCCTTAAATATTTGTTTTGATCACTTTTGACCTTGACTAGCATAGGCCTAGACGTCCCTAGCATATTTTGCTTCGAATAGAAGTGTCATCATACTAAATAAAAACATTTCAATGCATCCTTGATTAAGGAGCCTCTACCTATGTCACGTCTTTGTCTTGTTGGAGATATTTAAGTTCTCCAAATCTTGTCTCATCAACCACTATGTTAAAGAATTCAATGGTTATGCATTTAATCCTCATGGATTCATCATTTCCTTTCCTATTGATTTAGGTGGTAAGACTCTTTTGATTGATGTAAAAGTGGTCAATGCTCCTTTATATTTGAATCTTTTATTAAGGTGTAGTCAGTGTTATGCGATGATAGTAGTTGTATATTTATTCTTTCAAGTGATTTTATTTCCTCACTAAGGTAAAGTGGTTACTATTTACCAACTCACTTACTACATGTTTGATCATAGAGTCCACATTAAAATAGACTCCAATGCCACATTCGATAGTATTGGTGCTAGGATATTAAAATATTCCTCTCTCATGTGTACATTTACCCTCCCTCCACTATTTTGTTTTGTAGAATTGTCTCTTATCCATATGATATCATCTATCACTACTATTTCACAAGAATTTTCCTTTGGGTCACTTATGGTTGTTGACCATATGCATTCACTCTTAGTTTACTTTAAATATTTTTTTGTTGGTTAGGATCCTTGGGTGGTTCTCCATCCCTCAAAGGTTGGATATTCATGGTTGAGTGTTCCTCTAACTATGGTAGAGATCACTATCAAAATATCCAAATGACATATGTAGATCCTGCAAAATCCTCACCCTAATGTCGAGTATGATTGTTGGCTTGAATTATCTCCATTCTCCTTTGTAGGTAGTTTAATACCTAAGGTTCATCAAGCTTGTCCAACAAAAGCACCAAGGTGTAGCCATATTAAATATTCATTCTAGGACCAAAGAAGGTATCACCTGAGACTCCATGAGAATCATGGAGACCAATAGTCTTGTTTATGATGAAAAGTGACCATGCATATAGGGAAACCTATCAGTCATAACTAAATTCATTCATGCATAGCTAAATAATGGAGTAACTAGAATCAAACAGTAAGGAATATATACATTCACATCATAATACACATACGGGAGTGTAAAGAGAAAGGAATTTGTATTTCATTCATTCATATTAGATATGTACAAATACAAAAACTCATATAGCAGTCATCACCAGGCTCTACACCATGCCCTCTAGTCTCATTATTTCATTCCCACATATTTTTGAATCCATTACAAACTCATACAAGGCTTAGACAAAGCTATGCATGGAACTCTATCTTTCTATTCCAGTCGACTCTTTGTTACAGTCATAAAATCTTTGTTACAATGATCTAGTCTCTCCCAACTTAGCTTCCCAAGTCCACTCTTGTGAGTGAACAAAATATCCACATGCTTTACGTGTCCACATGAAACTCCTAAGTCTTCCTAGAGCATGAAAATCATAACTAACTTGCAATATCATCCATACTATTTTGCACGATCATTTGGGTTGTTATAAAGTCAAGTACAAACTATTTCCAAAGATACACTGAGATCCACTACATGAAGTCTTCTTGATTCCTTGTGCAGAGTACAAAATTGGATTGGCGTGCGCAATATTCCTTTGGAAAACATTGATTTCGATCATTCTTGGTTCCATATAATGTATCTCTATGGGTTCCCACAATGTATTGACTTATGGCACACATGCACAACTTCCCCAATACCTTGGGTTCAAACAAGCCTCCAACACTATTAGTTGGCTCGTGCTCAAGACAATGACATTGTTTATGGATTCAAAGAAGTGGTAGATGTTAGGACTTTTAGACACTTAGGAGTTAGTTAAGATCTACTTGGTCTAATGATTCATTAGGTAAAAGTGTGTTTCTTTAGTATGCATTAGTATGCATTTGTAGTTAGAAAATTCGACGGTCACGATATGTTCCCAACATAGAGTGATCTGACGGTTTATATTCTCCTTGATATTAATGGTCATTGATATGTTTATTCACACCCGATTGGTCCATGATATCTATTTAAACAACATGGAGGGTCATTTGTTGATGGTCGATTATGAGAAACTATCTTGTAAAATCTCTCTGTAATCTTTTTTCTTTTTCATTAATAAACTCCTCTAAGTGGCCACGTTGGATGGGGTCGTGGATGTTTCCCCATAGGGGTTTTACCACGTCAAAAAATTGGTATGTTGATATTTTATCTAGTTGTGTGACTGGTTAATGAAGTTTTTCTTCCTCTTTTGAAATACCTATGTTGTCGAACATGGTATCAGAGCTTGTTTGAAGACTCGCTCCTATTGTAGATCAAGATCATGAAGATGAGTTTCCTAATATCCATTTTCTACCATTTACATACATTTATGGGCTAAGAGGACTATTTCATTACATCTAGAGATCTCGTTTCATTCAAGAACTCTTTTCGTTTCACTCGAAAAGGTTTTTGTTTTCCCAAGATATGACGATTTCAGCTATATCTGGAGGTATAAAGCCCGAATACGCCCTTTTTAATTTTTTTGCAGAGTATTATTTCGGTTTTATATTGTTTTTTTCCAGGTTTCTACTCTTTTAGATCTAGGTATTCTCTTTTCCCTGCACCTTGTGCGATATCGGGAAATCATAAGCATATAGGAAAAGTGCATTTTCTGGGTAAGCTAACCGAGATCTAACCCTTGTTGTCATCGAGAAGCGAAATTTTTTTCTTTTGTGAAAAAATGTTTTTTTAGCATGCTCTCTAAGGTTGTCAACAACAACAACAACCCCAATCCTCTCGCTAAACAATACAATATGTTTTTCTAGCCCACTTGGTTAAAAGTTTCCTTATTAAGTAAGAGGTCTTGAGTTCAAGTCTCTCTTTTTGTTACTATTTTTGAAAAAGTTCATGCTCCATTATAAAGTGTATTTCACTTCAAGTATAAAAGTGAATCACTATAAGTAGCTTTAATATTTTATTTTAGAGTTATTTATTTTTTATGCAGTTTTTCTTTTATAAAGGAATTTCATTGTAAAAGTGATCCCCACATCTTTTTATAAAAGTGGGTCACTTCATAAAGAAAATTACACCACCACGTGGTCCTTTGGTTACCGTTTATGCCTTTTTTAAAAATGGCATAACTTTCACATCCGAAGTATGTTTTTAGTGCCGTTTTTTTTTAAAATCGCCTAATTTTTCGAGATATTTCCATCGAGATCATAAATTTCATTTTTTAAATCCATATTGTCTACATATTTAATATGTCTTATTCAAGTAATCTTTTACTTACCAGCATCAACTACTTCCAATGGAAATCCCATATGGAGGATTTATTAAGAAGTAAAGGCTTGTACTGGATTACCTTGGGAAAGGAAGCATAACCTATTGATGCTAATAATAAATTCAAATGGTCTAGCAGGAATGGCGAAGCACGTGGACTAATCAAAATGCCCATCTCTCCTGATTTAATGTTCCACCTTAAATAAATTTATAACCCTGATGAATCTTGGGAAAAGATTGAATCTGTGTTTGGTAAAAACAATATTATTCAAGCAAAACAGTTAGAAAATCAAGTATTGAGTTTAATTCCAAGTGATTTTTATTGCATTGAATACTATCTATCTAAGTTTAAAACACTCATAATTTTGTGTGAAGAATGTAAAATAAATATGGATGAAGAGAATTGCATCTATCTTATTCTTTCTAAGATAGGTAGTGCATATTTTGTGTTTGCATATACCTTTTATGCCATGAGAAAGGCTCTAAAGAAAAATGATAAAAAAATCCACTCTTGATTCCTTTGTGATGCCTTGATTAGAGAGCAAGATAAGCTTGTACAACTTAGAGTGATCAACACTGCAGGTACCTCCAAAAAAGCCTTAGTCATCCATCAAAAAGATAAACCGAAGAATCCCAAGAAGCAACATCCTCGCCACAACAACAAGAAACATAAGGTTCCCAAACCCACTTAGATAGCTTCCACTCCTAATGGTGACAAAGGAGCAAAATATAAAAATAAGAAGATTGACATACATTTCATCTTTTGTGATAAATATGGTCATGATGAGTTCAAATGTTTCAATAAGATGGAAACTTTAGAAGCAATGATGAAGAAGCATAGTATTAGTATTGATTCTACTTCTTCATCTTCTTCTCATGGACATGGATTTTCTTCTTCTGGTTTCTCCTTCAATACAACTTCTACTTCTTCTTCTGATAAGTGTCTTATTGATTCTGGAGCATCTTATCATATGGCTAAGGATAAAGACATATTTTCTGCTCTAAATGAATGTAACACCAATCAAATATTTGTTGGTGATGATAGATCTCTTAGTGTTGTAGGATATGGAACAATTCAAGTAGAAAATGGTCATTTCAATGATGTATTAGGTGTTCCAAGTATTTCTTGTAACATTCTATCACTATATCAAATCACTCTTTTAGGTGAAGGTAAAACCGTAGAGTTTTCACCTCACCAAGTTGTAAAGGATCTAAAATATCCTAAGCATGTTCTTGCAACTGGAATTGATGATGATATCACCAGGATTTACAAGTTTGAAAACCTTGGGTCATCATATTTTTCATCATTGTTTGTTGCTCATAGTGATGACTTGAGCAAACTTTGGCATGATGGGTTTGGTCATCTAAACTATCGCTCATTGCAAAAACTATGTAATCAACAAATGGTGATTGGTATTCCTCCTATTTCATGCAGAGATGTTGTTTGTGCCCATTGTGATCTCAGAAATCATTATCAAGATAGTTTTGACAAACGTGCCTCTTGGCATGCCTCGGGCCCTTTGCATCTTGTTCACAGTGATTTGTGTGGTCCACTTTCTTCTCTTTCTTTTTATAGGTGCAAGTATTTCTCAACTTTCATTGATGAATTTTCCATACGTACTTGGGTTTACTTCTTAAAACTTAACAGAGAAGTTTTTGACAAGTTTTTGGCCTACAAGGCCCTTGTAGAAAATAAATATGGACATCGAATTCAAAGGTTATGAACAGATAATGGAGGTGAATATGTGAACAATAATTTTACAAGTTACTGCACTACACATGTCATACAAATGCAACACATTGTTCCATATACACCACAATAAAATGGTTTTGTTGAGAGAAAGAATTGCACATTAAAATAAATGGCTAATTGTATGATCCAATCTAAGGGATTAAGTCTAAAGTATTGGGCAGAAGCCATCAACTATGCAAATTACATAGTAAATCACACTCCCACAAAAGATCTTAAAAATATAACACCGGAATAAGCTTGGACTAAAATTAAACATGATGTAAGTCACTTCCGTGTATTTGGCAGTATAGCACGGGCTCACATTCCTGATGAGAAAATGAAAGCATTGCAACCTAAAAGTGAGAACTGTATATTTGTTGGTTATTCTAAATATGTCAAAGGTTATAGAATACTTCAAGAACATTGTAATGAAATTATTATTAGAAGAGATGTTAAATTTGATGAAAATATCTTGGCCTATGATCCTAATTTGGCATTTGTTCCTTCTTCAGCCTACGATTCGTCTTTGACATTTTTTCCTTCTTCAGCCTACGATCCGTCTTCGACGTTTGTGCCTTCTTATGTTCCTATTCTTGTTTCTTCTTCAGATGATGATAGTGAGGATGAAAATCAACCTCCTTCTTCTCACCTTTCTCCATATGACTTCTTTGAACTTGAACCAACACCACCTCTAGCTCCACCGATTCCTAGATGGGTCTGTTCAACACAAGAAGTATTTGGTGATCTTTTCAATGATCCTTCAAATCAGCATCAAACACGTTCATAGTTCCAACGGGCCTCTTCTCTTTTGGCTCAATTTTTAGAGACTCTTGATCCAGAGACATTTGTAGAAGCTTTAGGTCATCCAGATTGGGATACAGGAATGAAGAGTATCGTTCTTTAATGGAAAATGATACTTGGGATCTTCTACCTCTTCCAAAATGAAGAAAACTTGTCAAATGTAAATGGGTCTATAGAACTAAGTATGCATAATATGGAAGTGTTGAAAGACACAAGGCTCAGTTAGTTTCCAAAGGATTTTACCAAGTTGAAGGAATTGACTATAATGAATCCTTTGCCTCTGTAGCTAAAATGAATTCCATCTGCCTTGTTCTTAACCTTCTTGCCTCACATAAATGGGAGGTCCATCAGATGGATGTTAAATATGCCTTCTTGCATGGATATTTTAAATAATAAATATACATGGAACAACCTCCTGGATATTTACAAAATGACTCTAGCCTTGTTTGTCTCCTTAAGACATCTCTTTATGGTCTTAAGAAATCTCTCCGATCTTGGTATGCCAAGATGGACAACTTTCTTATTGCCACTGGATTCTCTAGATGTCATTCTGATCCTAATGTCTATATGAAGAAAGTAGGAAGCTATCTCATAATCCTTTTCCTTTATGTTCATAACCTCATCCTTACTCATAGTGACTCAAAACTTTTAAACCATGTGAAAACCTTCCTTAAGAAGAAATTTGAAATGACAGAATTAGGCTTTTTGCACTATTTCCTTGGTCTCCAAGTTTTGCAAACCAATGAAGGAATTTTTCTTTCCCATTCTAAGTATGCTTTTGACCTTCTTCATCGCTTTACCATGGAACATTGTAAACCAACTCCTTCTCCCTTCCAGGATGGAGTCAAGATTGTTTCCACTTGTAATTCTCTCGAAGTTGATGCCACCTTGTACCATCCGTTAGTTGGTATCCTATTATACTTGACTCATACACGTCTTGATATTTCCATTACTGTTGGTCTTGTTTCTTAGTATATGAAAACACCCCATGAAATCCATTGGAAAGAAACTAAAAGGATACTTCTCTATGTCCATGGTATAGTTCAGTTCGGGATACATTACAGTTTAGGGGGGACTCCTTTATTGGTTGGCTTCACTAATTCAGATTGGGTCGGTGACCCCGATGATCAAAAGTATCTTGTAGTTTATGTTTCCAGCCTTGGTTCAGGACCTGTCACTTGGTCCTATAAGAAACAACAGGCTATTTCACTTTCTTCAGCAAAAGCAAAGTACTGAGCAACGGTAAATGCAAGTCAGGAAAACTTATGTCTTCGACATATTCTTTTAGAGATTGGATTCAAGAAAAAACATCTGTGTTACACATTATTTTGGTCACCCCGGTGATCCAATGAAAACATGTGTTCATGTTCCCTGAAAAGATAAAAGAGTCTTTCTCGATGAAGAGAGTGATTTTCTTTCCTTTCTCAAAAACCTTATTAAAGAAGGTCGTCACACCCTGCAATATACATGGGGTGAGACAATGCATGATTGTCACATCCTGCTCTAGATCTAGACTGCAACATCTCCGCAGGCTGCCATATGTCTAGGGTGCGATGATGCTAAAAGCTAAGGAAAAGTCAAACTTCACAAATGTTCTAGAAGGGGATCTTCTAGAAGGTGAGGTGGCCTCCAAACGGTTTGGATCTTACTCTCTTTTTTGATTTGGTGGGATCATCCTAATCTCCTCATCCATCTCTCTTTCACACTATATAAAGAGAGATCTCTCATGGAAATGGATAAGGTTGAATAGGATAATATTTGTATGGAGAGTTCTACTTCAAATTATTATTGAGAGCTTTGTTTTAGTTATACAATATACATGGTGGATCTTCTTCATTCAAAGGATTTGGAGAAAAAGTGTGTGTGTTAGAGAAAAGGGCCATTGAAAGGGGACCTTGCAAAATCAAGGCTTTGGTTGTATTCTCCACTTTCTATTTAATATGATACAACAATATGTTTCTTTCCTATAAAACTAGTCTTGTTTTATTGTATGATTTCTTGATCACATACATAGGTTCTTGTTGAGTATATTGTGTTGCTTTCACTTTGGTTGGCTTGTGTTCCCTTGCAGGTTTAATATCATAGGAGCATTGGAATAGAGCCAGGATGGAAATGGAAAGAGGAAAAAACATTTAAAAGGTATGTTGTCTATATCTTGTTAGTTAGTAAAATCAATAATTAGAGACTAGGGAAAGTCTTATATTCTGTTATGTTTTGTTCTAGTTTCGGGTGGAACTAGGGAGATATGTTTGTGTCCGCACTTACCGATTAGTCCAATAAAAAAATTGGTGCCCATATTGGGGAGACAAATTTATTTTGGTTTTTTTCTTCTTATTTGATTTTAGCCTGCCTTCTTTTCATTAAATTCATTCTATGAGTCTGTGAGTGATCCATCTAGACTCCCTGGGTCTAAAACTTTAGTTAGTTTTTTTGTCTTTCTTCCATTTTTTCTTTAGTTACAAAGATCACCGTACTCTACTATATAGACAGACTGTGAAGACCCTCTGACATTGCATCCTACTTGTGCAAACTAGTGTGACGACGTTGCACTGTGCTCTATGGGCAGCCTGCAGTGACCTTAGCTCGTCCCACTGTGCTCCACTATCAGCCTGCGACGATTACTATAGGAGTTGTTGGAGTGAGCCAATTTTTATTTTTTCACCCATTTTTTCCTTAGTTTCCTACGATGAAATTCTGATACCAATGATTAATTGTTTTTTTAAGTTTAAAGCTTGCATTTGATTGGTTTTCATAGATTGAAAGTCTTTCTTTGTAAATTTTGCAAGTTTTGTTTTTTATTTTTGTCACAAGGGTATAATCTCTGGATCTTGATCTGAGTGCTTATTTGACAAAGGGTCTTTGATTTGTTTAAAGTTTTGGATTGATTTTACTTTCCATATTTTTTATTGATTGAGAGATATTTTTGTTTGCATTTGACAAAAGGATTTCTAATCATTTTCATTTTTGTCTATATTATGAGTTTGATTTGGGAATTGTGTTGAGAATGTCTTGATTTTCTTTCATTACACTTTATTCTTCTTCATTATATCTCTGATTAATTCACAAGAAAATTCTTGCTTTTGAAACATTTGTTTAAGAGAGAAAATCGGAAAATTTTGTAGCTTATGATTATTTGGAATTTTGTTCATTCGAGCTTGAGAAATTGAGATTCGTAGCTTTCGTACTTGAAAATAAATACCTTCTCCCTACTGTAATTAGAGTTCATTAAATTGAAAGATTTCATATTCATATCTTCTTTCATTTTATTTGGTCAAGGTCCCATACATCATCAATTTCATTCCCATCTCCCTTTTGAGTAAACAACAACCTTTAAAATACGACGTAATTTTAAAAGTTATTAGCAACTTTTATTTTCTAGGAATTCTCTTCAGCAACATTAGCTAGGATAGCTCTTTGGAATAGGTTGTAAGATACACTCTCCAAAGAATCAAAACACACAATAGTATCTTGTGATAGGGAGAGTTCAGATCCAATTGCTACATTTTGTCTTGGGAAGCCCTTCTAACACAAGGGTCAATCATGAGGTCACATTGGAACTAACAGAGTTACTCACCCTGCTTTGTCGGTTTTAGTGTAGAGATTGCATGTATTATTGGGGGTCACTTGAGGGTATACCCATGATTATGTGTGGGAGATTCTCGAGTTGATTTCGGGCTAGATACCCTACCTTTGCGAGTGGATCAAATTGTTGACTTTTTCCCCAGGCATCATTGTCGTAATTGGTAACCTTAGTAGCATATCTCTTTAGGGTCTTTACACGAGGTGACTGTGGGGGGAAAGTCTTAACGGTACCTGGAATTGATGTTGGCCAAACTCACTCGGGCTCCTTGAAGGGTATACCCACGATTATGTGTGGGATCTTGCACTAGGGTGCAAGTCCGTTAAGTAGGTCTTCAACATAACTTTTCCACCCGTTTTATCCCATACCCTTCTTGTATTGATTTCACGACGTTGGATTTCATCACCAACTAGTGACTTCAGAATAAGAAGGTTTGTTTGCTTGGTTTGATTTCTAGATTTTATTAGTGAGCGTTGTTTGTTTCTCTAGTTGGCCATATATTTGTTTTGTTATTTATTTGGTTCGGCCAACATCGGCCTTCGCCATTCACA
Organism: Picea glauca; assembly: GCA_000966675.3. Classification (NCBI taxonomy): domain Eukaryota; kingdom Viridiplantae; phylum Streptophyta; class Pinopsida; order Pinales; family Pinaceae; genus Picea; species Picea glauca. Next base: position 350,787 of record JZKD02S1611933.1, read on the forward strand.
TAGGATGCAGGGGATACCTCCAGAAGATCCAAAAGGTTACCTCCCTTTGCTTCCTAACTCACTAGAAGGCTCTCCTGAGGAAGAAGTCAATAACGAGATAGCTTCTGAGGTMAGAAGTTTGCACTCTTTAGAGGAATTCATAATTGTTTCGGATTCTTTARAGACATTCAGACTTCCTMCAAATCCGTTATTGATTATTAGACGAGATCCACATTTTMTCTGGATGAACTCGTCARGAGAAATTGTTKTCGTTGAGAATAGTGAAGTACCTACTAGACCTAATGYAGGATATGGAGTAGACCATCCTCTTTTTCAAAGTGAATCATTTAGAACCCCAGATCACACTACTGAAATTTTTAATCCTAGTTCTACCCCGTCTTAAGGACATGATCCTTTTGGCATACTAGGAACGATTTATAATCAACCTATGACATTGCAAATTACTGAGATGTATGTTACCTATACAATACCTTTATATCATTTTACCRGCACAACTAGTATTGTCKCCATAGTTTCAAACAAATTGTTGGTTGGTTCTCACTCAATTCTTCCTCTTCAGATGGCCCACTCTACCATGGTCCCACAAGCTACAATTGTTTTTGTTGGAAATGTGGTTATCACTCAAGCTCCTATTGGAACCCCACTTTCTCTTAGACCAAATCTGTCACTTACCCATGGGTATAACACTTTGAATACTTCCATTGATGCTCCTACCCACAATCCATCCAGAGGGTCTAGATTTTTTGTTCCTCCTAACCACCAGTCAGTTTGTTCCTACGCCTACCTAGGTTCTCTCCAGAGGGCCTTACATTCCTCCTCCACTTTTTTTTGGAGGATCTAATCTTCCTGGCCCTAGTGGCTCCAATCCAATTGGAGGCACTAATCATTTTGTCACTTCTAGTTTTCAGATTCCTATTGGAGGTCAACCTCAAGTTGGGGGGAAACCTCAATTTGGGGGGAAACCTCAGATTGGGGGACAACCTCAACTTGGGGGGAAACCTAAAGTTGGAGGCCATAACCTAGTTTATGGACAAAGTGTTCCTTTGTTACAATATCAACCTTGGAATCTTCCTTTCCAAGGGAATCAACAACCATTTGGGGGGAAACATCCTCAAGTTAATTCTTCTGTACCCCCTAATTTCGGACAACTATATCCAGGCTCTCTCAATCCTACCTGGGGTCAAAAATTTTATTCTAATGTTCCTTTCCAGGGGAATATACCTAATATTAATCAAAACACTCCACAACTGAAAATGTCAATACTGTCTAAATATCTACAAACTGCCTATGGTCCTACTGGTATACCTACGAGACTTCCTCCTCAAAACTACCAGTTTCCTCAAATGAACAGATAGTTTCCTTTTCTTGCCACTTTGGATTTACCGGATTTATCTAGGATTTTGAATGATCCTATTTTGCATTCTCCTTATTGGCTTGTCATACTATTCAAATTACCCTCTGGAATTCCTAAGTTTGACGATTGATCAGGAGAAGACCCAAATAATCACGTGATGACCTTCCATATTTGGTGTTCTTCCAACTCGTTGATGGATGACTCTATAAGATTATGAATTTTCCAACAAACTCTCACTGGTTCGAAAACCAAATGGTATATTGAGTTACCAAGAGGATTTTTTAATGACTTCAATACCCTATCGATGGCCCTTTTAACACACTACCAGTTGCCAATTTGATATGAGACCTGAACCAAAATTTTGAGTTATTTTAAACAATCCTCTTCCACTCATATTTCTGATCATATCCATGAGTGGAGGAGGAGGAGACGCTTAATCAAAGTTCCCCTTCCTGATCAACTATTGGCTGAGTGGTTTACCAAGTCACTCATTGGGCCTATCGCCCATGATGTTTCCATGGGTTGTCTCGTCACTCAAGAGCAGACTATTAGTTGTGCTCAATATCTAGATCTCATTTATTCACAAACGAATATGCTTTACGACTTAATCCCTAATGATCCTTGTCCTTCTACGAATCCTACCCCTACACCTCCAGTAGCTTCTCATGTTGTTGATGGTGTGATTGGAACCTTTCATGCTTAGACATTATCTACACAAGACAATCATACCAATCCAAAGTATACCACTTTTAATGTACAAAATACTCCTATTCCTACTCCTTATTTCGGTAAAATTTCTGAAGTTAATTCGGTTCAATCTACACCTACTGGTAAAAATAAAAATAAAAAAAAAGGGAAGGGTAAGAATAAGGAGGAAAAAAATACTACTCACCAATTTGAGAATGCCAAAACGCAACCCACTGATGAGAAAGATAAACGTAAACCTTGTTATCCTTGTCTTATTTGTGGTGACTATCATTATACGAAAGATTGTCCACGATGCGTTGAGGTTACTAAGTTCCTACAAGGGACTAGGAAGCCATATACACTTGTTGTATTTTTGCAACCATTTCCTTCTTAGCAACGGGCCAATTGGTCGTTCATGACCAACCTTCTTCTTCTACCTCATCTTATGTCCTTATGTGTACTGATGACTCCAAGAAGAACGAAGTTGAAGTTGCAACTCGAGCGAAAGATTATTCTTCGTCAAATGAGAAAGTTTACGATTTATCATCTTTGTTTGGTCAACCTGCTCCCCCAAATTCACCTCCAAACAATCCTCTTCATATCGAATAACCGAGCCTAGATATAATTCTTCTTCCTCCTCCCAAGGGCATTGTTTGAAAGTCTTCATTCAATCTACACACACGTGCTGCCCAAAACTACAGTATTGTAGAAGAACTTGCATAAGCACCCTCTACGATGTCAGCTCTCGAAGTCCTTCAAAGTTGTCGTACTCAATGGAAGGCGTTGTTAAAGGATATTGGTGGAATTGATCCCACCGATGCCAATTTGATAATCTTTGACTTGGAATATTATGTTCCAAGGATTCCTCCTCAATTCGCATTTTAGATCCAAGTTTTGTGGAAAATTAAAATATATGTCGCATCGTTATTGATGAAGGAGCCTCGACTTGCGTTATGTTTGTTACTTGCTGGAAATTTATTGGCTCTCCTACCCTTACCGAGTCACACAATACTCTTAAGGCCTTCAATAGTACAGGTTTTAAACCTCATGGTGTTCTTCCTTCATTGTCTATTACGTTAGAAGGTAAATCGGTCAATGTCGAGGTTGAGGTCTTTGATGGACCTCTTGATTATAACCTTCTTCTTGGTTGTATTTGGATTGATTCCATGCGCGCAATTGTGTCTACCCTTTTTTGTGTGTTACGTTTCTCGCACCAAGGAAAGGTTCTTACTATCGACCAACTGGCCTTCTTTAATTCTGATTCTCATACTAGAAATGTGACTTTTATCTTGAAGACACCTCTCGATTATGAGAATGTCGTCGTGGGTATTTTAAAAGATTCAACCTTGATGGGTACATTTCCTATTCCACCACCTGATATTCCTCCTCCTTTTGTCGCTTCGATTAATATGATCTCCACCACTGTTCGTGAAAGCCCTGAGTCATATGACCCATGGATAGTACCTAGCTCTGGTGATTATCTCCATTACATTGACAATATTCCTTTAAGTCCGGTAGAATCTGCTTATCAAGATATTCAATCGACACATCCTTCTCGTCCTTCTCTCTGTGATACATCTCCTAATCTGTTCCATGTGATGTTTCCTACTAATGAGATGATCATGTCAGTCATTTCTATGGAAGATACTCCATGGGATGATGGAAATCATTGTTCTATTCTCTTTCTAGAGCATGATACCATAGAGAGATACCAACAGATTTTGACTCTGTCGACCATTGTTGTTATTTATTCTATTCTCGAGTCAACACATGATGTTTTGTATGAAGGGAACTTGAGTAATATTTTACCTACCGTTCCTCTGTATGTATTGATTAAACCTGAGGTCATGGAAAATTTTCCTATCAGTGACTCTTGTTCTACTGATGAGTTTTGTACTTATAAATTTCTTTTTCAATAGTTTTGTGATGTTTTCCCTTGGATTTATGAAGAAATTCCAGGTATTGATCCTGATATTATTGTGCATGAGATTAAGACTTATCTGGATGCTAAACCTGTTCGACAGAAACTTTGCCCAGTACATCCACATAAATATACTCCTATCAATCTTGGAGTTGAAAAAATTCTTAAAGTTGGCTTTGTATATCCTGTGGCTTTGAATGATTGGGTATCCAATCTTGTTCTGGTAAACAAGAAACAAGGAACAATCCATTTTTGTGTCGATTATAGGGATATAAATAAAGATTGTCCTAAGGAAAATTATCCAACCCCTTTTGTCGATCAGATCGTTGATGAATGTGTCAGGAGTTAAATCTTCTCCTTGATGGATGGTTTCTATGGCTATAATCAAATGAATATTTTACTAGTAGATCAACACAAGACTTCTTTTATTTTCCCTTGGGGAACCTTCGCCTACCGGAAATTACCTTTTGGTCTAAAAAATGTTGTTACAACTTTTTAGTGCGCTATGTCTTACACTTTTCATGAAATTAAGCACATTGTAAAACCCTATCTCGACGATCTATTGATGCATTCCATGCATCATCAAGATCACCCGACACATTTACATGCCATTTTCCTATGCTGTCATTATTATCGCATACGTTTGAATACACAAAAATGTATTTTTTGTGTGGAATCCAACCGACTTCTTGGTTGTATTATGTCTATACATGGGATTAGGGTAGAACCCTTGAAGGTTGAGGCTATTCTTAATTTACCTCCTCTTTCCATGCTATGCCAGCTCCAAAGTTTGCAAGGGAAGGCAAACTTTTTACTTCGATTCATCCCCAATTATGCTGAATTAACAAAAGGATTTACTTGGATCCTCAAGAAAGGTTACGATTTTGTATGGGACGATACTGCAAACAAATATTTTGAGGCTTTGAAACTCTCCTTAACCCATACACCACTATTGTTTCCACCTGACTATAGTCACGATTATTTCCTTTACTTAGTTTCTTCAGACACTACCATTGCTATGGTTTTCGTCAAAGAGGATGATTCACATGATTCACATGTGATATACTATTTGACTCGAAGTCTCACGACTACTGAAACCAAATATTTACATGTAGAGAAATTGGCCTTGGAAGTTGTTCAAGTTGTTCAACGTTTTCGTCACTAAATCTTATTACGCAGAACGAACGTTATTTCCAATTTCAACCCCATGCAACATATCCTTACTCGACAATTGTTGGGGGGAAGGTGTGCAAAATGGATAGTTATTCTCTAGGAGTTTGAATGTGCCAAGTCAAATAAGTCTCTAGTTTTTTCCGAATTGATATGTGATCTTCCCTCTACTGAGACATAAAATGTGGTAGATGATTCCTTACCTGACGAATCCATCTTTCTGATCAGTTCTGATGACGTATGATACGAAGATATTATCATCTATCTCCAAACCCAAGCTTTTCGGCTTGATATTTCTAGTATAGATCATCATCATATACAATATCAAGCCCGTCAATACATTATCCTTGGTGATACCCTTTACTGCTGTGGTATTTATTCCATATTTCGACAATGTCTCACCTACTATGAAGATGAGAAAGATTTGAATGATTGTCACTCTGGAGCATGTGGCGGTCATATGTCTAGGTATTCCACTGCCTAAAATCTCTTACAAGATGGTTATATTTGGCATTCGTTGTTTAAGGATTTCATTACTGCCATCCAAAAATGCCATGCTTGTCAAACTTACAACAATAAGATCTAATCTCACCATGCTCCCCTTCACCCTGTAGTTTTTGTTGGTCCGTTCGCTAAATGGGGCATTGATTTCATTACATGTAACCCTCACTCGGTCAAGGGGCATGGATACAGTATTGTAGCTGTGGATTATTTCACTAAATGGGACAAGGCGATGCCTACATTTGATAATACCAAGAAAATTGCAACGTTAATCATATTCAATCATATCATTACTAGATTTGGTGTCCCTCAATCCATTGTTACTGATCACAATAGTCATTTTCACAATTTTATGATGTTTGAACTTACTAAAAATTTGGGTCTTCTCCATGAAAAATCAAACCCCTATTATCCATAGGCCAATGGCCAGGTTGAAGAAATTAACAAAGTTATCACTAATATGCTTCGATGGATGGTAGGAACTCATAAGTTAAATTGGCACACAATGTTGTTCTCAGCATTATGGGCCTATCGGACATCCGTTAACTCTTCCACGAGATTCACACCTTTCTAGTTAGTATATGGTATCGAAGCAAATTTTCTGATTCAATGTGAGATCCCATCTTTGAAACTAGTCGTCGAATTTCTCCCTAACACTTCTACTAAAGAAGAATGTCTTTTGTATTTGATGCAATTAGATGAAACCCATCATGACGTTGCCTTAGTTATTGAAACTTATAAAAAGTGTGTCAAAGCCCAATATGACAAGCATGTCAAAGCACATGTTTTCTCTGAAGGTGATCTAGTTCTTCTTTACGAGAAAGATAGTGATTTGCTAGGGGAGATTAAATTCGATCCCATGTGGTGGGGTTATTATATTGTGAAACAAGTGTTGGAGAAGGGATCTTATGAGATGGTGTTGGCCCTTGACCAAGTTTTGGGAGATTCTTGGTCATATTGACCTATGTTGGGGCTTTGATAGCCTGTCAAAGGAGGAGGGCAAGACGAAGTAGAGATCAAGGGATCTCAATCCACTTTTGAGTCCTTTTTGGGTTTTGGGGGATAATGTAACGGGATTGGGATGTCGGCCCATGGGTTTTACCCATGTTTAGGCCTATTTTGTAAAGTATAAATAGAAGGCTAAACAATGTAGAAAGAGAAGTAGTAGGCCGGTAAGCTAAGTGCTAAAGGATAAGTGCTAGTATGGATTGTAAGGGATTTGTGCATTCTGTGTAAGACTTGCAGAGGTGAGTGAAAGTCCCTGTGTGAGACTGTGGAAGGCTTTGTGCTGTAACACAAGGAAGAAGGATCTAGAAAGCTACAAAAATCTTTTGTCCTATGCGGTGTAAGGATTTTGAGGCTCTGTGCTTGTAACCGATTGATTGAAGACTATAAAGAAGAAGAGTTAGTGGATGTATCCCTAGGGTGGGGGTGAACCATGTAAGCCCTGTGTTATGATGCTTTGTGCTTTGTCTTATGTGATTTACATGTTATTTGATAAGTGCTTAGATGTATTTAGATAAATCTACTTATGCTTTGTGCTTATTAGATGTGAGAATGTTAGATCTAATCTATATGGTTATATTTAGTGCCTGATCTACTCAATCTGATCTATTTTCCTATGCTAAGTGCTTGAATACAATAGATTAGTTTGAGTACTGTGAATCTCTGTTCTATTAGAGAAGGGGATATTTATTTCATATTGAGGAACTGACGGTGTTGAGTGCTTTATTAAGAGTTAGAATCACAGTTCTTTGTCCCAACTAAGGTTTCAAACACCCGAGTCTTGCAACCACCCCTGCCTCTACCTCGGGTGAGAATTCATCAGCTTCGCAGGTGTTGCCAAAAGGGTCGGTAGTTAGGGCTTTGTTGGTGCATTGTTGTAGCATTGAACCCNTCCTCTTCATATCGAATAACCGAGCCTAGATATAATTCTTCTTCCTCCTCCCAAGGGCATTGTTTGAAAGTCTTCATTCAATCTACACACACGTGCTGCCCAAAACTACAGTATTGTAGAAGAACTTGCATAAGCACCCTCTACGATGTCAGCTCTCGAAGTCCTTCAAAGTTGTCGTACTCAATGGAAGGCGTTGTTAAAGGATATTGGTGGAATTGATCCCACCGATGCCAATTTGATAATCTTTGACTTGGAATATTATGTTCCAAGGATTCCTCCTCAATTCGCATTTTAGATCCAAGTTTTGTGGAAAATTAAAATATATGTCGCATCGTTATTGATGAAGGAGCCTCGACTTGCGTTATGTTTGTTACTTGCTGGAAATTTATTGGCTCTCCTACCCTTACCGAGTCACACAATACTCTTAAGGCCTTCAATAGTACAGGTTTTAAACCTCATGGTGTTCTTCCTTCATTGTCTATTACGTTAGAAGGTAAATCGGTCAATGTCGAGGTTGAGGTCTTTGATGGACCTCTTGATTATAACCTTCTTCTTGGTTGTATTTGGATTGATTCCATGCGCGCAATTGTGTCTACCCTTTTTTGTGTGTTACGTTTCTCGCACCAAGGAAAGGTTCTTACTATCGACCAACTGGCCTTCTTTAATTCTGATTCTCATACTAGAAATGTGACTTTTATCTTGAAGACACCTCTCGATTATGAGAATGTCGTCGTGGGTATTTTAAAAGATTCAACCTTGATGGGTACATTTCCTATTCCACCACCTGATATTCCTCCTCCTTTTGTCGCTTCGATTAATATGATCTCCACCACTGTTCGTGAAAGCCCTGAGTCATATGACCCATGGATAGTACCTAGCTCTGGTGATTATCTCCATTACATTGACAATATTCCTTTAAGTCCGGTAGAATCTGCTTATCAAGATATTCAATCGACACATCCTTCTCGTCCTTCTCTCTGTGATACATCTCCTAATCTGTTCCATGTGATGTTTCCTACTAATGAGATGATCATGTCAGTCATTTCTATGGAAGATACTCCATGGGATGATGGAAATCATTGTTCTATTCTCTTTCTAGAGCATGATACCATAGAGAGATACCAACAGATTTTGACTCTGTCGACCATTGTTGTTATTTATTCTATTCTCGAGTCAACACATGATGTTTTGTATGAAGGGAACTTGAGTAATATTTTACCTACCGTTCCTCTGTATGTATTGATTAAACCTGAGGTCATGGAAAATTTTCCTATCAGTGACTCTTGTTCTACTGATGAGTTTTGTACTTATAAATTTCTTTTTCAATAGTTTTGTGATGTTTTCCCTTGGATTTATGAAGAAATTCCAGGTATTGATCCTGATATTATTGTGCATGAGATTAAGACTTATCTGGATGCTAAACCTGTTCGACAGAAACTTTGCCCAGTACATCCACATAAATATACTCCTATCAATCTTGGAGTTGAAAAAATTCTTAAAGTTGGCTTTGTATATCCTGTGGCTTTGAATGATTGGGTATCCAATCTTGTTCTGGTAAACAAGAAACAAGGAACAATCCATTTTTGTGTCGATTATAGGGATATAAATAAAGATTGTCCTAAGGAAAATTATCCAACCCCTTTTGTCGATCAGATCGTTGATGAATGTGTCAGGAGTTAAATCTTCTCCTTGATGGATGGTTTCTATGGCTATAATCAAATGAATATTTTACTAGTAGATCAACACAAGACTTCTTTTATTTTCCCTTGGGGAACCTTCGCCTACCGGAAATTACCTTTTGGTCTAAAAAATGTTGTTACAACTTTTTAGTGCGCTATGTCTTACACTTTTCATGAAATTAAGCACATTGTAAAACCCTATCTCGACGATCTATTGATGCATTCCATGCATCATCAAGATCACCCGACACATTTACATGCCATTTTCCTATGCTGTCATTATTATCGCATACGTTTGAATACACAAAAATGTATTTTTTGTGTGGAATCCAACCGACTTCTTGGTTGTATTATGTCTATACATGGGATTAGGGTAGAACCCTTGAAGGTTGAGGCTATTCTTAATTTACCTCCTCTTTCCATGCTATGCCAGCTCCAAAGTTTGCAAGGGAAGGCAAACTTTTTACTTCGATTCATCCCCAATTATGCTGAATTAACAAAAGGATTTACTTGGATCCTCAAGAAAGGTTACGATTTTGTATGGGACGATACTGCAAACAAATATTTTGAGGCTTTGAAACTCTCCTTAACCCATACACCACTATTGTTTCCACCTGACTATAGTCACGATTATTTCCTTTACTTAGTTTCTTCAGACACTACCATTGCTATGGTTTTCGTCAAAGAGGATGATTCACATGATTCACATGTGATATACTATTTGACTCGAAGTCTCACGACTACTGAAACCAAATATTTACATGTAGAGAAATTGGCCTTGGAAGTTGTTCAAGTTGTTCAACGTTTTCGTCACTAAATCTTATTACGCAGAACGAACGTTATTTCCAATTTCAACCCCATGCAACATATCCTTACTCGACAATTGTTGGGGGGAAGGTGTGCAAAATGGATAGTTATTCTCTAGGAGTTTGAATGTGCCAAGTCAAATAAGTCTCTAGTTTTTTCCGAATTGATATGTGATCTTCCCTCTACTGAGACATAAAATGTGGTAGATGATTCCTTACCTGACGAATCCATCTTTCTGATCAGTTCTGATGACGTATGATACGAAGATATTATCATCTATCTCCAAACCCAAGCTTTTCGGCTTGATATTTCTAGTATAGATCATCATCATATACAATATCAAGCCCGTCAATACATTATCCTTGGTGATACCCTTTACTGCTGTGGTATTTATTCCATATTTCGACAATGTCTCACCTACTATGAAGATGAGAAAGATTTGAATGATTGTCACTCTGGAGCATGTGGCGGTCATATGTCTAGGTATTCCACTGCCTAAAATCTCTTACAAGATGGTTATATTTGGCATTCGTTGTTTAAGGATTTCATTACTGCCATCCAAAAATGCCATGCTTGTCAAACTTACAACAATAAGATCTAATCTCACCATGCTCCCCTTCACCCTGTAGTTTTTGTTGGTCCGTTCGCTAAATGGGGCATTGATTTCATTACATGTAACCCTCACTCGGTCAAGGGGCATGGATACAGTATTGTAGCTGTGGATTATTTCACTAAATGGGACAAGGCGATGCCTACATTTGATAATACCAAGAAAATTGCAACGTTAATCATATTCAATCATATCATTACTAGATTTGGTGTCCCTCAATCCATTGTTACTGATCACAATAGTCATTTTCACAATTTTATGATGTTTGAACTTACTAAAAATTTGGGTCTTCTCCATGAAAAATCAAACCCCTATTATCCATAGGCCAATGGCCAGGTTGAAGAAATTAACAAAGTTATCACTAATATGCTTCGATGGATGGTAGGAACTCATAAGTTAAATTGGCACACAATGTTGTTCTCAGCATTATGGGCCTATCGGACATCCGTTAACTCTTCCACGAGATTCACACCTTTCTAGTTAGTATATGGTATCGAAGCAAATTTTCTGATTCAATGTGAGATCCCATCTTTGAAACTAGTCGTCGAATTTCTCCCTAACACTTCTACTAAAGAAGAATGTCTTTTGTATTTGATGCAATTAGATGAAACCCATCATGACGTTGCCTTAGTTATTGAAACTTATAAAAAGTGTGTCAAAGCCCAATATGACAAGCATGTCAAAGCACATGTTTTCTCTGAAGGTGATCTAGTTCTTCTTTACGAGAAAGATAGTGATTTGCTAGGGGAGATTAAATTCGATCCCATGTGGTGGGGTCCTTATATTGTGAAACAAGTGTTGGAGAAGGGATCTTATGAGCTGGTGTTGGCCCTTGACCAAGTTTTGGGAGATTCTTGGTCATATTGACCTATGTTGGGGCTTTGATAGCATGTCGAAGGAGGAGGGCAAGACGAAGTAGAGATCAAGGGATCTCAGTCCACTTTTGAGTCCTTTTTGGGTTTTGGGGGATAATGTAATGGGATTGGGATGTCGACCCATGGGTTTTACCCATGTTTAGGCCTATTTTGTAAAGTATAAATAGAAGGGTAAACAATGTAGAAAGAGAAGTAGTAGGCCGGTAAGCTAAGTGCTAAAGGATAAGTGCTAGTATGATTTGTAAGGGATTTGTGCATTCTGTGTAAGACTTGCAGAGTTGAGTGAAAGTCCCTGTGTGAGACTGTGGAAGGATCTGTGCTGTAACACAAGGAAGAAGGATCTAGAAAGCTACACAAATCTTTTGTCCTATGCGGTGTAAGGATTTTGAGGCTCTGTGCTTGTAACCGATTGATTGAAGACTATAAAGAAGAAGAGTTAGTGGATGTAGCCCCAGGGTGGGGGTGAACCATGTAAGCCCTGTGTTATGATGCTTTGTGCTTTGTCTTATGTGATTTACATGTTATTTGCTAAGTGCTTAGATGTATTTAGATAAATCTACTTATGCTTTGTGCTTATTAGATGTGAGAATGTTAGATCTAATCTATATGGTTATATTTAGTGCCTGATCTACTCAATCTGATCTATTTTCCTATGCTAAGTGCTTGAATACAGTAGATTAGTTTGAGTACTGTGAAGCTCTGTTCTATTAGAGAAGGGGATATTTATTTCATATTAAGGAACTGACGGTGTTGAGTGCTTTATTAAGAGTTAGAATCACAGTTCTGTGTCCCAACTAAGGTTTCAAACACCTGAGTCTTGCAACCACCCCTGCCTCTACCTCGGGTGAGAATTCATCAGCTTCGCAGGTGTTGCCAAAAGGGTCGGTAGTTAGGGCTTTGTTGGTGCATTGTTGTAGCATTGAACCCNTACTTATGCTTTGTGCTTATTAGATGTGAGAATGTTAGATCTAATCTATATGGTTATATTTAGTGCCTGATCTACTCAATCTGATCTATTTTCCTATGCTAAGTGCTTGAATACAATAGATTAGTTTGAGTACTGTGAATCTCTGTTCTATTAGAGAAGGGGATATTTATTTCATATTGAGGAACTGACGGTGTTGAGTGCTTTATTAAGAGTTAGAATCACAGTTCTTTGTCCCAACTAAGGTTTCAAACACCCGAGTCTTGCAACCACCCCTGCCTCTACCTCGGGTGAGAATTCATCAGCTTCGCAGGTGTTGCCAAAAGGGTCGGTAGTTAGGGCTTTGTTGGTGCATTGTTGTAGCATTGAACCCTGGGTCTTCCCTTGTGCCAACAAATGGGTTCGTTGTCGGGACCTGAAATTGTGATTGCTGGGAACTGAGAAAGAAGAAGGTCTGTGCAAATATTCATCCTGAAATTGTGGAATCTTTGTGCATAGATCTGTGCCCTAGAGAACAGTATTCTACTTGATTTATAAATATCTGTGCTAAAGAAAGGAGCCTGATCTGAAGAAAGGAGATTGGATCTGAAGAAAATAGGTAAGATTCGGATGATTTGTGCCCAAATAAAGGTAAAAGTGGGAATTCTTGATTAAAAAGAGGTAAGATCTATAAGCTCTGTGCTCTGATAAAGGTAAGAATAGTTAAAATTTTTAGATCTGGAATCTTTGTGCTCTGTAGAAGTAAGATAAGTAGAATTTTTTGTTTCTAGAGTATGGATCTAAGTATGATTGATAGGATCTATCCTAGCTTGAAAACTAGGGTATTAATAGATGAAAGAAGATTTGATATGAGTAGATTTGATAAGAATAATGAACGATATGTTATACCTATGCATAGAAAGAATGTTTGGACTAACAAGTGGATGCATGATACTAGAAAGAATTTGTTGCAGGTTATCTACCATGATAATAGTGTGTATTACATAAGAGGTTGGGGATCATTTAAAAGAAAGAGAGGATTAACCCTCTTTTACAGTTGCAGAANTACTTATGCTTTGTGCTTATTAGATGTGAGAATGTTAGATCTAATCTATATGGTTATATTTAGTGCCTGATCTACTCAATCTGATCTATTTTCCTATGCTAAGTGCTTGAATACAGTAGATTAGTTTGAGTACTGTGAAGCTCTGTTCTATTAGAGAAGGGGATATTTATTTCATATTAAGGAACTGACGGTGTTGAGTGCTTTATTAAGAGTTAGAATCACAGTTCTGTGTCCCAACTAAGGTTTCAAACACCTGAGTCTTGCAACCACCCCTGCCTCTACCTCGGGTGAGAATTCATCAGCTTCGCAGGTGTTGCCAAAAGGGTCGGTAGTTAGGGCTTTGTTGGTGCATTGTTGTAGCATTGAACCCCGGGTCTTCCCTTGTGCCAACAAATGGGTCCGTTGTCGGGACCTAAAATTGTGATTGCTGGGAATTGAGAAAGAAGAAGGTCTGTGCAAATATTCATCCTGAAATTGTGGAATCTCTGTGGATAGATCTGTGCCCTAGAGAACAGTATTCTACTTGATTTATAAATATCTGTGCTAAACAAAGGAGCCTGATCTGAAGAAAGGAGATTGGATCTGAAGAAAATAGGTAAGATCCGGATGATTTGTGCCCAAATAAAGGTAAAAGTGGGAATTCTTGATTAAAAAGAGGTAATATCTATAAGCTCTGTGCTCTGATAAAGGTAAGAATAGTTAAAATTTTTAAATCTGGAATCTTTGTGCTCTGTAGAAGTAAGATAAGTAGAAATTTTTGTTTCTAGAGTATGGATCTAAGTATGATTGATAGGATCTATCCTAGCTTGAAAACTAGGGTATTAATAGATGAAAGACGATTTGATATGAGTAGATTTGATAAGAATAATGAACGATATGTTATACCTATGCATTGAAAGAATGTTTGGACTAACAAGTGGATGCATGATCCTAGAAAGAATTTGTTGCAGGTTATCTACCATGATAATAGTGTGTATTACATAAGAGGTTGGGGATCATTTAAAAGAAAGAGAGGATTAACCCTCTTTTACAGTTGCAGAAGACCGAGACATCTAGCTAAGGAATGCCCTAGTGGAAGACCTAGTTGCCTCTGTTGTAAGGCTTTAGACCATGAAGTATTGGATTCCCTTGAATGATTGCTAAGCTTGAAAGTATGAATATGAATCAAGAGAACCCTAAGGAAGATCCAAAAATTGAGATTAGGGAATAATACCAAAAAGGATGAGCAAACATTGCTACAGATGAAAGAAACCCTGAATAACCACCGACATGTCAAATTATCATAGATGTTCAAAGGAAAAGAATGCATTGAAGCAAGAATAGGAGACTTTGACATTGACTATGTTATAGATGAGGAAACACAGGTCAATGTCATGACTGAGAGAACTTGGGAAGCTATAGGGAGGCATGATATGACTCACTCATTAGGAAGAATAGGGTTATTCAGAGGAAAATTGGTAAACCTATGTGGAAGGCTCGCCCAAATACCTATGACTGTCAATGGAACTTCGATGAAGGAAGATTTTGAGATTATTAAATTTGTTGAAGAACACGCCTTGTTTACCATGTTAATAGGAAAACCTTGGATTGACAGAGATCAAGCCAGATGAAAGAAAGAAGAAGAAGTCTTGGAGAAGAAAAAATAGGAGTTAAAATATTTCATGACCAGAAGGATCGCACACTTGATCGAAGAACAAGAGAACAGATCGAAGCTATTTAACATTAGAAGTCCAGATGTCGAAGCTGCAAGAACATTAGAAGACTCACAGGATACTGAAGTACCTATCTCAGATAAAGAAGAGGTGTCACCCCTGAGTCCTAGGAGAGAATATCAACAGCGTGAAGTCACTAAGACCACAGAAGATAAGAATCAGAATGGAAAACAAACTACCAAGACAAAGCTCACTAGAAAGAAAGCTAGAAAGCAAAGTAAGAAGAGAGATAAGTTGCAGAAGGTTGAAGAGGGAATTTCGTACACAAAAAATTTGCAGAATTGGATCTTTGTCAGGATATCAGAACAATGACACATGGAACTTCGCCATGGAAAAGCAATATAGTCATTGGGGATATTATAACTATTTGATTGACGCTCCGAATGGGCATAAAGGAAATAAAGGTTTGTCATCAGACCATTAGACCGCGTCATAACTGATCGAACAAGAGTTAATGGAGGCTCATAACCGTTGCAAGCAAACCATTGTCAATTTACCTATTTATCTCATCGCTCCATGCACCGAGAACACTTTTTCTAACAGAGAATTTTGAGCCCATAGACTAAGTTGCTATTGTATACAATGATCATTGCACTCTTGCTGATTATTATAGTGTAGTATCTAAGCTAACTTGACCAAATATTATTAATCCCGAGCGCAGATGTCCGACAAGCTCACCGTAGTTGAAGAATTAGTAAAGAAGTACTCCTCGACTTGATGACTAAGAGAGTCATCTCGATGTCTGAAGGTATCTAGACTTCATCTACAAGATTCGTGTAAGCATCTCCGTCCACTGCTCCAGTCAGACCATCGCAACCAACAGATGAAAAGTGAACTAAGAACAGAGACGATCTCGTGAATGCCAAGATGATTCTGATTATTTTACTTGCACATCTACCACCCCTAAGTAGCACAATCAATCAAGAAAATGTACCCAGAGAGTTTGATTACTCTTTGGTCACTGCGTATCTCCCGAAAGGGATACGTGCAGTGCACGTAGACCAAGATAATATCATAGCATTGAAGTTTAGCGACTTCAACCTCGGCGAAAGGAAGGTGTATAATTCTTTCCCCACATAAGTATCTAACCAGGAACAAAGGAAATAACTCAAAGATCATTCCCCAGTCATGGACCATGAACCTCGCGCAATCCACACTGCTCAATGTCATGAAGATTCCTCACTTCGGAAGGCACCAAGAAGTGAATGCATATGTCAAACTGCTATTTTCCTGCTACCATGGTGGGTATTTATGGTTAAACCACCATATCACAGTGGATCTGACGTTGATAAATTGGATCACAGGGATAAGCATGCAAGGCCCTTACCAACAGGATTTCTACCCTGGAAAAGCCATGGATTGGGCTCTTGTGCATAAGATTAAAGACACCTATGGAGATGTTGAGAAGGGAACATGAGGTTATAAGGTAGCCTCTATCTAGAGCAGCGCAATGCCCCTTGCCTATTAATTGATCGTAGGAAATTTAGTTCGCCAGAATTGACCCACCCAAGTGATTGGATTTGTAGTCGACCTTGCAGGGAAGTGTGTGGAGGGCCTACAAATGAATTGGGTCAAGTACCTCATGAACCAGTTGGAAATGGACTGCAAGGAAGCCCAAGATCAGGGATACAAATTCCACTTCAGCTGGATTCTTATACTGATTGCTTTCATCACATGGCAGATGTTGGAAGGTGCGACCTTCTCGGACATCGAGCCCTTTGAACCTCTAGTCATGAAGTTTAGTATGCTATGGTACTCTAGAGACATGAACAAGCAATGGAAATCGAATTTTGTGTTCCACACATATTACAACTAGTTGGAGACAACCATCCAGTCTGATCCTTGTATAACCCCAAATGTTCTCCACCGTTTCAGACCTTTAATGAAGTTCAGTGCAGACCACCATTTCATCTATATCACAACGCGAGCTGATGAACACAAAGAACAATTGCAGTCCTACTACAAGCTGATGGAGGAGGACTTGGAGGAGATCACCAAGGACTGGTTGATGGACCTCCTCATTCCAACAGACCCTGTGGAGATGTCTAACTTAGACAGACCAGAAGCAATGCATGATACACCTGGACCTAGCAAGATAAAGAAGACTGAAGAGTTCCATGATTTAGATAGTGCATCCATGAAGACCACTTCCATCTCAACAAAGAAAGGAGGATATGGCGGAGAGATAGATGGTGCAGAAGTTGAACAAAAGAAAGGCGTGGTTACACTGCCTAGAAACGAGGAGGACCCCTCGAAGAAAAGGAAGGTTTTCCCTCTGAAACCTTCTTTTAGGAAGAAATCAAAAGCATCTATGACTAAAATGTAGACCCTCACCTTGGACGACTTCGACTTCATCATTGCAACAATGAATGATGCTTCGCTGGAGATAGAAGAAAAGCAAGAAGCTCAGTAGGAAGAGATATACAATCGGATCAAGGTTGAACTCCAAGGGATGTAGCAGGCACTATAGTCCAGCTGTGTAGTTTCCACTACGCCTTCGCCATTGGGAGACCAGAACTAGGAGATGAGCCAACTCAAATCTACCGGATCGCTGATACAGTTGAAGTTTGCCTTCGATGAGAACATGAGGAGACAATGCAAGCCACCGAGGCTTTAGCACAAGCACAGGAAGACCTTCTAGAGCAGTGTAGTACTACAAAATGAGAGAAGCTTTCTCTTCAGGTAAAATTCGATGAAGAAAAATATTAGATGCATAAATAAAAGGAACGGTTGCTCACAAAGCAACTCAAAGTAAAGGAAAGGGTCACCAGAGCACTTCTCTCTATGACAGTCGTTGAAGTAAAGGCTGAAGAGAGAGTTCCATAGTAGGTGGAACAACTCAAAGACATAATTAAACAATTAAAACAACGCATAGCAGAATTGGAACTCTGCACTATTGCCGAGACCCCTCAATATGTAAGAGACCAAAGGGAAGCAACTACCCGCAGTGTAGTTGACAAACTAAAATATCTTGCCTTGGAGTGCAAGAAGCTGAGTAACCGCAACACCCAAACATATGAAAACCTCACTGAGAACCCAGAGTTACAAGCGTTGGAGTCACAACTCCAGGAGGCAAATTAGCATGCAAACACACTACAAGAACAACTAAAAGATCTGTTAGCTATATACAGAATGAAGAGGTCTCATGAGAAATGCATAACCCAACTGTAGATATGTACAATCCAGAGGAAAGTTATGGAAGTTAATCAATGGCTCCAACCTATGCAAGATAAGGCATGTCAGCTGTTTACAGAGGTTGAAAGCTAAGTATAAGAGCTAGAACAGGTCGTTAATGTAGCAGAACAACACCTAGAAGGGCCAGTAAATGACACAGTGATCCAGGAGTTCATCGAGTAAGAGGTCGTCACACAGCAGTAGGTCGAAGCATCTCAAGGCCTTCGAAGCAAAACTGATCAGACTAGAGTGACTCGGGATGAGTCACAGGTGAGTGTTGGGGGCTTGTTGGCCCTTGACCAAGTTTTGGGATATTCTTGGTCATATTGACCTATGTTGGGACTTCGATAGCCTGCCGAAGGAGGAGTGAAAGATGAAGCGGAGATCAAGGGATCTCGGCCCACTTTTGGGTCCTTGTTGGGTTTTTGGGGATAATGTAATGGGATTAGGATGTCGGCCCATGGGTTTTACCCATGTTTAGGCCTATTTTGTAAAGTATAAATAGAAGGCTAGGAAATGTAGAAAGATAAGTAGTAGGTCGATAAGCTAAGTGCTAAAGGCTAAGTGCTAGTGTGGATTTTAGGGGCTTTATGCATTCCGTGTAAGACTTGCAGAGTTGAGTGCAAGTCCCTGTGCGAGACTGTAGAAGGATTTGTGTTGTAACGCAATGAAGAAGGATCTAGCGAGTTGCGTAGATCTTCTGTCCTGTGCAGGGTAAGGGTTTTGACACTCTGTTCTTGTAACCGATTGACTGAATACTATAAAGAAGAAGAGTTGGTGGATGTAGCCCTAGGGTGGGGGTGAACCACACAAACCTTATGTTATGATGCTTTTTTCTTTGTCTTATGTGAGTTACATGTTATTTGCTAAGTGATTAGATGTATTTAGATAAATCTACTTATGCTTTGTGCTTATTAGATGCGATAATGTTAGATCTAATCTATATGGTTATATTTAGTGCCTGATGTACTTGATCTGATCTATTTTCCTATGCTAAGTGCTTGAATACAATAGATTAGTGTGAGTACTGCAAATCTCTGTTCTATTAGTGAAGTGGATATTGCTTACATATTGAGGAACTGACAGTGTTGAGTGCTTTATTAAGAGTTAGAATCACAGATCTGTGTCCCAACTAAGTTTGCAAACACCCGAGTCTTGTAACCACCCCTTCCTGAACCTCAGGTGAGACTTCATCTGCTTCACAGGTGTTTCTGAAAGGGCCGATAGTTAGGGATTTGTTGGTACGTTGTTGTAGCATTGAACCTTGGGTCAAACCCTGTGACAACATTTGGTATATTAGGACATAGTTCCTTTGAGTGAACCCAAAAATGGGATTTACTTGAAGAAGTACTATGCTCGAATCATTTTTTCATAAGTGCTTGTATTTTAGTGTATCATACTCTTGTGTGATTTTTCGTTGTTTGGTTCCACATTTCGATTGCTTACCTTGCATTGTGCTTGGTTTCCAGATGTTGGTGTCTTCACTACCCTACATTAGATTCGTTGATGGCACTAGTCGTAGTACTCAAAACTTAGCGTCTGCTTCTTGGGCAATCTATGCACCTACGGATGAACTAATTAGTCTACATGGTGTATGCCTTGGTTGTGGAACCAACAATATCGCAGAATAAAATGTAGTTATTGAGTTATTGACTGATGTTGTTTCACTTGGAATCTGCCATCTTATTGTACGACTAGATTTATAGTTAGTAGTCTTACAGTTGAGTAATGTTTATTCCATATAGAGTCCTTGTTTTTTAAGGGTATATTTACGAATTCTCCTATTGAAATGCCATTTTAATTACATTGAATATCAACATATTCCTATATGTCTAAATACATTAATAGATGCATTGGCTAATTATGTGTTAGATAGAGATTTGAGACATTTATAAAATCCAATCACATTTTTGTACATAAAACAAGTAAGTCGTAGGAGCCTCATATGAATAACGATAAAATTTTACAAAAATTGTTTTTGTCCGAAGACCAAAATATAAAAAATGTGAAGCACATGTCTTCATATAAAATAGAGCATCAAGGATGTTTCTCGCTATAACATGCGACTGACCGTACTACGCTACAGAGTAGTCGACCAATGGATGCAGATACACCCACTTTGTGCCATTGGTAATGCCTCAAAATATCGTCTATAGAGGCATCAAGGATATTCATTGTGAGTCCCTCCATATTTTGTTCTATGGTCTCAAAGTCAGCAGTGGATACTCCTACTATGACACCTCTCTCCCCTCACCTCTAGATAGGGGATGAACTTGGAAGATGATAAGGTATCACATCTGCATTTTTTGAAGAGCATTTGATTAGTCACTGGATTAACAACACAAAAAACATTTGATATATCATTAAAAATAACAAAAAAATTATATAAACAAAATTTTATTCTTACCTATGTCCCCCCACTGGGAACCTTCAGGAAGAGCTAGGCCTGGATCTCCATGAAAATCTAACCCGGCGTAGGCATAATCATCAACATGAGCATTCGAGTCCTCAACCAATTAAATAAGACATTGTTATACCTGACAATGTGACCACCTCCATGTCGGTCCATGACGTCTACCCACCTCTTCATTATCGGATCCTGTGGAGAAGGTATACCCCACTCTTCCTCCAAGTGTAAAACTGGGACCCTCTCTAGGAAGAAGGATACCAAAATAGACACGTATCTGAATTGTTTCCACCCACCACTTCTACACTGGGTAAGTTTCTTCTTCATACTTTTAAGGAACCCTTCACACCAGTCGAAGACTCGAGGCTCCATACACTCCAATTCATACTGAAAATGGATATGCAAAGCCATGTGGGGAGATGCACTCCCTGCCATGCACGTAATAGTATAGAGGATATTCCGTAGAGGAAATTCTCGAACATCCCTTATAGTGACCTTACCGCTATGTTTCTGGGTACCCAGAACACAATGTCGACTGATGTAGTGGTTCATAGGCTCACTGCCATCCCTAATGCCTGTAGGTGTTACCCATGATCCACAGTGAGATAGTCCTATTAAGAAATACATATTCTCGATATCTATGGTGAGTGTGTGGGCACCCACATGAAACTGCTTCTTGTTCACATCCCACATGTGAACGAAGTATTCAAGTAGTCTCAGTTGGGCCCTCATGCCCTAAATATTGAATAATTTCAACAAACCACACTGCTAGAGGGCCATAACCATTCTTGGGTCATTCCCAGTGAAGTAATCTTCTTCTTCATGCTCCTGTTCGTGCCATTCCAACATCTTGAATGTGGAAGACCTGCCAAGGAACCATAAAAGAGATTAGAATCATATTTTTCTTTCCTAGAGGATTTTTCTTGTTGGATTCATCTTTTAAAATTTTGAGTTGCATTCGTCGCATGCCTGTGCATTTTCACAGTGTGGCATCATCACACCCTAGCTTTAGGGCCAACTGCGACGATCCTAGATTGTCGTAGTTCCCGATATAGGGCACTTGCGAAGAACTCAACGCATGGGTAACCTCAAAAAATGAACCCAAAAACACATTTTTAACCAATGAAAATCAATTTTTAAACCATGAAAAGATTAAGGAGATGTAGATTACCATTTTTGTGGAGACGATTCATGAAATGATCTGTCGTGCACTCTACAATCAACACTTGAAAATAAAGATAAAATGGGAGTTTGGAGCAATGTTTGGGTGAAGTTACAAATGAAATAGTAAAATGTGGTTGATTTTTTTACATATTTTATTGAGTTTTATTACTTTTCATTTGTAGATTATATTATTTTTTATGCTTCATCCAAGCCCTAAAGTCCTAAAAACTTTGCAAGTGGTTGATTTTTGCAAATTGAAAAAGTCTAGAAGTGAGACGTTGGAACAAGGGTCCTCTTTTTTGGTTTGTTTTTATATATTTGTCTCATGTACAGATCCTTTTAGGGTTTTTCAGAAAAAATTCCGAGCAAAGTATTAATTACTTCTCACGCTCGTGAAACCATGAGAATGTAATCGAGTATTCTTTTGTCATTTTTTCAAACTCGTAATGGTGACATGAAAAACAAAACTTATGGAGTATCCTTTAATCTCTTTTCACGATCCTTAAAAATGAAAACATTTCTGAGAGATCTTGTTCTTTTCATGATTGTAAAAGTATTTGAAGTAAACATTTGATGAGTGGTAGGTTATTACTTTTTTGGTCTCGTTAGATTAATTTACGAAAAATGAATTGATGGATTTCTCTTTAAGTGTTTTTCAGACTGTCAAAAATTGAAAAACCCCTGAGTTTTCTCTCTTTGGAATCGTTACAAAAACATCGAAAGACCCATATGGGATCGAACCAATCCTTCTTAGGGTTCATTAAATATACTTTGAGGGACTCATCCGAAGGATTATCTTACATCAATAAGCATATGTTATCGTCCTCAAGATTGTGTAAAAATAAAGAGGTACTCGCCAGAAATGGTGGGGTGAAATTGGGAAGAAATGTGTCTTTGTATTTTTGTTAGTGGTAGTAATAGTCTCTCTTGAACATGCCACCCCCCTTCATCATTGTATCCAAGTTGGGAAATCAATTTGTCTCTCGTTTGACTATCCAAAAATTCATATGGTGGGTCCTCCTTGAGTCAATGCTTCCAAGACCATTATCATGTCATTGATATGTTCAAGAGAAGTCCAACCTAAACAATCCTTCTATTGAGTTAGCCATCTGTAGTTATAAATATTCTACCATGTTGGCCTTCCCTGTGTCAGTTTTGAATAACTTCATACTCTGATCTACCTCAAATTTGTTACATATTTTGTGTCATTGATGGGGGATACATCAAGGCCCTCCTGTGATGAGTCTTTTCCTGTCGAATTCAACTCATTATCCAGGAAAAAGACTTAGAAATCATTTAGTACCTTAGGGCCTGCATGCCTCAATGGCATGTATCTTCGATTTCAACAGTGGGTTCACATCATTAACCCTTGATTGGAAGATTACATCGAGTGTTCTACTTCAACTCAATTATTCACATTCATTGGATTGTACTGGGGTACCTTGGGATTCATTGACATCAATGGTGATTTCCCTCATACTTGTTAACAATTTTCATTAATGACCGGTAATCAAGTGGTTTCTACCATGTTCGACTTCAACACCTGTAATCACATGGCTAGATTTGTACTTAGAGATGATGGAAATGAAGACCCTAGATATTATCACTTTGGTCCAGGTTGCAAAGGAGTATTCATTATTTGTATTGACACATAGATCCACTTTGTATGTCTCATGGCTATGTCCGAATTTCAATTCTTTAGAGCATAGATCCACAGTGTATTCCTGATGGCTATGCTAAATCATGATGACATGGATCCAGAGTGTATATTTAGTGGCCATGACTAACTTGACATTCTTTAATATGAGTATGAGAATGCCTACCTCAGATGATGGTATATTATTATGGATACGTGTGATTGTTTGCAGGTTCTCGATCGGTGCGCCCGTTGTTCGACACACACATTCTACAAAGTATTTCAGCTGTCATGAGTTCCAGCTTCATACTTTGGGGGGAAGTTTGTTACACATTATTTTGGTCACCCCAGTGATCCACTGACAACATGTGTTCATGTTTACTAAAAATGTAAAAGAGTCTTTCTCCATGAAGAGAGTGATTTTCTTTCCTTTCTCAAAAACCGTATTAAAGAAGGTCGTCGCACCCTACAATATACATGGGTTGCGGCGATGCTTGATCGTTGAATCCTACTTTAGAGCTATACTATGATGTATCTTCAGGCTTCCATATGTATAGGTTGCAACAATGTTAAAATCTAAGTAAAATTCAAACTTCACGAACGTTCTAGAAGGGGATCTTCTAGAAGGTGAGGTGGCCTCTGAATAGTTTGGATATTACTCGCTTTTCTAATTTGGTGGGATCATACTAATCTCCTCATCCATCTCTCTTTCACACTATGTAAAGAGAGATCTCTCATGGTAAAGGCTAAGGTTGAATAGGATAATATTTGTATGGAGAGTTCTACTTCAAATTATTCTTGAGAGCTTTTCTTTAGTTCTACAAGCTACATGGTGGATCTTTTCCATTCAAAGGATTTGGAGCAAAAGTGGGTGTGTTAGAGAAAAGGGCCATTGAAAGGGGACCTTCAAACATCAAGGATTTGGTTGTATTATCCATTGTGTATTTAATATGATACAACAATATGTTTCTTTCCTATAAAACTAGTCTTGTTTTATTGTATGATTCCTTGATCACATACATAGGTTCTTGTTGAGTATATTGTGTTCTTTCACTTTTGTTGTCTTGTGTTACCTTGTAGGTTTAATATCACAGGAGCATTGGAATGGAGCTAGGATGGAAATGGTAGTGTCAAGAGGAAACAAAATTTAAAAGGTATGTTTTTTATCTCTTGTTAGTTAGTAAACTCAATAATTAGAGACTAGGGAAAGTCTTATATTATGTTTTGTTTTGGTCTAGTTTCAGGTGGAACTAGGGAGATATGTTTTTGTCCACACTCACCGAATAGTCCAATAATAATGTGACTAGCCTTTGGTGTGACAATGAGAGTTCCATCAAGATCGCCAAATACCCAGTTCAACATCGGTGCAACAAACACATCGAGCTAAACATGCACTTAATCAGAAAGATCATTCATGATCAAGTTATTGAAGTTCTCTTTTTCCCTATAGAATATCAAGTTGCAAAAATTTTCCCAAAGTCTCTTACATAAGTGAAGTTTTCCAAACTTCGATCTATGTTAGGATTTCAGGAAATTGTCATCAAGGGGGGATAGACTCTAATGCCTTCTTCCTTCTCCTATTCTGTCACTATTGTAAATGCTTCAATCCTATCCCAAGTTGTTATTAAGGGGGGATGTTAGGATATTTAGACACTTAGGATTTAGTTAATATCTACTTGGTATAATGTGTCGTTAGGTAAAAGTATGTTTCTTAGTGTGTTTCTTTAGAATGCATTAGTATCCATTCGTATTTAGAAAATATGATGGTCACGATATGTTCCCGACATACAGTGATCTGAGGGTTCATATTCTCCTCAATATTAATGTCCATTGATCTGTGTCTTAACACCCGATTGGTCCATGATATATATTTAAAGAGAATGGAGGGTGATTTTCCGATGATTGATTGTGAGAAACTCTCTTGTAAAATCTCTCTGTAATCTTTTTCTTTTGCATTAATAAAAGTCTCCAAGTGGAAATGTTGGCTAGGGACATGGATGTTTCCCCATAGGGGTTTTACCACGTC
Source organism: Picea glauca (assembly GCA_000966675.3). Lineage (NCBI taxonomy): Eukaryota > Viridiplantae > Streptophyta > Pinopsida > Pinales > Pinaceae > Picea > Picea glauca. The sequence goes on from JZKD02S1611933.1 coordinate 376,377, forward strand.
AAAACATCAATGTGTTGATATTTTATCTAGTTTTGTGAGTGGTTACTGAAGGTGTTCGTCCTCTGTTGGAATACCTATGTTGTTGAACAATAGATAGAATTGTTGTCATGAGTTCCTCAATGAACTTCTGAAATTGGCCATCAACATATTTGAAAGTGTCCAACCGTTTTGTGAGCTAGAGAACCTGATATGCATTGTTTGTTGTAACCTATGGGGAATGAAGGTTAATTTTCTCCATTTTTTCTAGCGTTGGAGCTATCGCTAAGTGTGCCACTTCTAATTGGTTGTAATATTTTTTTCCTTTGTCGATTGTATCGAGTACGATTCTAGAGATAGTTTTTTATTTTGAATGGGCTATGATAATTTCCCGAGTTTTGTTGGTGATCATTGTCATTACTATTTTTCACGCACCCAAAGGTAAAGAAAATAGTGCCTTATGTTGTTGCATTAAATATGCTTCTTTGGTTCGAATATGCTCATCAATAGCACAGATTTCACGTGGATTCTGGAAGTGATTCTATAATGTGAATATATGGTTGATGATTCCCACAAAGTACTTTATGCATGCCTAGACCTTTTTGAATGATTCCTCGACCATGATAATTTTTTTTGAAACTCTTGGTTATTTAGGGTAGATTTCTTTAGCTTCTTACAAAGCTCGATGTTTTAAGTCTCCAAAAATGGGATTTTCTCCTTGACCGCATGAATTTTATGGGGCATAGAGATGTTTGGTTGATCAACACCTGGCCTGGGTAACTATGAATAAACCTCGTCCACAATGCTAATGATTTATTTGTGAACTATGAGCACCATTTTGTGTTGGGATTTATATTCAGTGTGCATGGTGAATTATGTGGCATGGAGTGCTTTAATCTCTTCATGCATAGNGAGTCTTGCAACCACCCCTGCCTCTACCTCGGGTGAGAATTCATCAGCTTCGCAGGTGTTGCCAAAAGGGTCGGTAGTTAGGGCTTTGTTGGTGCATTGTTGTAGCATTGAACCCCGGGTCTTCCCTTGTGCCAACAAATGGGTCCGTTGTCGGGACCTAAAATTGTGATTGCTGGGAATTGAGAAAGAAGAAGGTCTGTGCAAATATTCATCCTGAAATTGTGGAATCTCTGTGGATAGATCTGTGCCCTAGAGAACAGTATTCTACTTGATTTATAAATATCTGTGCTAAACAAAGGAGCCTGATCTGAAGAAAGGAGATTGGATCTGAAGAAAATAGGTAAGATCCGGATGATTTGTGCCCAAATAAAGGTAAAAGTGGGAATTCTTGATTAAAAAGAGGTAATATCTATAAGCTCTGTGCTCTGATAAAGGTAAGAATAGTTAAAATTTTTAAATCTGGAATCTTTGTGCTCTGTAGAAGTAAGATAAGTAGAAATTTTTGTTTCTAGAGTATGGATCTAAGTATGATTGATAGGATCTATCCTAGCTTGAAAACTAGGGTATTAATAGATGAAAGACGATTTGATATGAGTAGATTTGATAAGAATAATGAACGATATGTTATACCTATGCATTGAAAGAATGTTTGGACTAACAAGTGGATGCATGATCCTAGAAAGAATTTGTTGCAGGTTATCTACCATGATAATAGTGTGTATTACATAAGAGGTTGGGGATCATTTAAAAGAAAGAGAGGATTAACCCTCTTTTACAGTTGCAGAAGACCGAGACATCTAGCTAAGGAATGCCCTAGTGGAAGACCTAGTTGCCTCTGTTGTAAGGCTTTAGACCATGAAGTATTGGATTCCCTTGAATGATTGCTAAGCTTGAAAGTATGAATATGAATCAAGAGAACCCTAAGGAAGATCCAAAAATTGAGATTAGGGAATAATACCAAAAAGGATGAGCAAACATTGCTACAGATGAAAGAAACCCTGAATAACCACCGACATGTCAAATTATCATAGATGTTCAAAGGAAAAGAATGCATTGAAGCAAGAATAGGAGACTTTGACATTGACTATGTTATAGATGAGGAAACACAGGTCAATGTCATGACTGAGAGAACTTGGGAAGCTATAGGGAGGCATGATATGACTCACTCATTAGGAAGAATAGGGTTATTCAGAGGAAAATTGGTAAACCTATGTGGAAGGCTCGCCCAAATACCTATGACTGTCAATGGAACTTCGATGAAGGAAGATTTTGAGATTATTAAATTTGTTGAAGAACACGCCTTGTTTACCATGTTAATAGGAAAACCTTGGATTGACAGAGATCAAGCCAGATGAAAGAAAGAAGAAGAAGTCTTGGAGAAGAAAAAATAGGAGTTAAAATATTTCATGACCAGAAGGATCGCACACTTGATCGAAGAACAAGAGAACAGATCGAAGCTATTTAACATTAGAAGTCCAGATGTCGAAGCTGCAAGAACATTAGAAGACTCACAGGATACTGAAGTACCTATCTCAGATAAAGAAGAGGTGTCACCCCTGAGTCCTAGGAGAGAATATCAACAGCGTGAAGTCACTAAGACCACAGAAGATAAGAATCAGAATGGAAAACAAACTACCAAGACAAAGCTCACTAGAAAGAAAGCTAGAAAGCAAAGTAAGAAGAGAGATAAGTTGCAGAAGGTTGAAGAGGGAATTTCGTACACAAAAAATTTGCAGAATTGGATCTTTGTCAGGATATCAGAACAATGACACATGGAACTTCGCCATGGAAAAGCAATATAGTCATTGGGGATATTATAACTATTTGATTGACGCTCCGAATGGGCATAAAGGAAATAAAGGTTTGTCATCAGACCATTAGACCGCGTCATAACTGATCGAACAAGAGTTAATGGAGGCTCATAACCGTTGCAAGCAAACCATTGTCAATTTACCTATTTATCTCATCGCTCCATGCACCGAGAACACTTTTTCTAACAGAGAATTTTGAGCCCATAGACTAAGTTGCTATTGTATACAATGATCATTGCACTCTTGCTGATTATTATAGTGTAGTATCTAAGCTAACTTGACCAAATATTATTAATCCCGAGCGCAGATGTCCGACAAGCTCACCGTAGTTGAAGAATTAGTAAAGAAGTACTCCTCGACTTGATGACTAAGAGAGTCATCTCGATGTCTGAAGGTATCTAGACTTCATCTACAAGATTCGTGTAAGCATCTCCGTCCACTGCTCCAGTCAGACCATCGCAACCAACAGATGAAAAGTGAACTAAGAACAGAGACGATCTCGTGAATGCCAAGATGATTCTGATTATTTTACTTGCACATCTACCACCCCTAAGTAGCACAATCAATCAAGAAAATGTACCCAGAGAGTTTGATTACTCTTTGGTCACTGCGTATCTCCCGAAAGGGATACGTGCAGTGCACGTAGACCAAGATAATATCATAGCATTGAAGTTTAGCGACTTCAACCTCGGCGAAAGGAAGGTGTATAATTCTTTCCCCACATAAGTATCTAACCAGGAACAAAGGAAATAACTCAAAGATCATTCCCCAGTCATGGACCATGAACCTCGCGCAATCCACACTGCTCAATGTCATGAAGATTCCTCACTTCGGAAGGCACCAAGAAGTGAATGCATATGTCAAACTGCTATTTTCCTGCTACCATGGTGGGTATTTATGGTTAAACCACCATATCACAGTGGATCTGACGTTGATAAATTGGATCACAGGGATAAGCATGCAAGGCCCTTACCAACAGGATTTCTACCCTGGAAAAGCCATGGATTGGGCTCTTGTGCATAAGATTAAAGACACCTATGGAGATGTTGAGAAGGGAACATGAGGTTATAAGGTAGCCTCTATCTAGAGCAGCGCAATGCCCCTTGCCTATTAATTGATCGTAGGAAATTTAGTTCGCCAGAATTGACCCACCCAAGTGATTGGATTTGTAGTCGACCTTGCAGGGAAGTGTGTGGAGGGCCTACAAATGAATTGGGTCAAGTACCTCATGAACCAGTTGGAAATGGACTGCAAGGAAGCCCAAGATCAGGGATACAAATTCCACTTCAGCTGGATTCTTATACTGATTGCTTTCATCACATGGCAGATGTTGGAAGGTGCGACCTTCTCGGACATCGAGCCCTTTGAACCTCTAGTCATGAAGTTTAGTATGCTATGGTACTCTAGAGACATGAACAAGCAATGGAAATCGAATTTCGTGTTCCACACATATTACAACTAGTTGGAGAAAACCATCCAGTCTGATCCTTGTATAACCCCAAACGTTCTCCACCGTTTCAGACCTTTAATGAAGTTCAGTGCGGACCACCATTTCATCTATATCACAACGCGAGATGATGAACACAAAGAACAATTGCAGTCCTACTACAAGCTGATGGAGGAGGACTTGGAGGAGATCACCAAGGACTGGTCGACGGACCTCCTCATTCCAACAGACCCTGCGGAGATGTCTAACTTAGACAGCCCAGAAGCAATGCATGATACACCTGGACCTAGCAAGATAAAGAAGACTGAAGAGTTCCATGATTTAGATAGTGCATCCGTGAAGACCACTTCCATATCAACAAAGAAAGGAGGATATGGCGGAGAGATAGATGGTGCAGAAGTTGAACAAAAGAAAGGCGTGGTTACACTGCCTAGAGACGAGGAGGACCCCTCGAAGAAAAGGAAGGTTTTCCCTCTGAAACCTTCTTTTAGGAAGAAATCAAAAGCATCTATGACTAAAATGTAGACCCTCACCTTGGATGACTTCGACTTCATCGTTGCAACAATGAATGATGCTTCGCTGGAGATAGAAGAAAAGAAAGAAGCTCAGTAGGAAGAGATATACAGTCGGATCAAGGTTGAACTCCAAGGGATGTAGCAGGCACTATAGTCCAGCTGTGTAGTTTCCACTACGCCTTCGCCATTGGGAGACCAGAACTAGGAGATGAGCCAACTAAAATCTACCGGATCGCTGATACAGTTGAAGTTCGCCTTCGACGAGAACATGAGGAGACAACGCAAGCCACCGAGGCTTTAGCACAAGCACATGAAGACCTTCTAGAGTAGTGTAGTACTACAAAATGAGAGAAGCTTTCTCTTCAGGTAAAGTTCGATGAAGAAAAATATTAGCTGCATAAAGAAAAGGAACGGTTTCTCACAAAGCAACTCAAAGTAAAGGAAAGGGTCACCAGAGCACTTCTCTCTATGACAGTCGTTGAAGTAAAGGCTGAAGAGAGAGTTCCATAGTAGGTGGAACAACTCAAAGACGTAATTAAACAATTAAAACAACGTATAGCAGAATTGGAACTCTGCACTATGCCCGAGACCCCTCAATATGTAAGAGACCAAAGGGAAGAAACTACCCGCAACGTAGTTGAAAAACTAAAATATCTTTCCTTGGAGTGCAAGAAGCTGAGTAACCGCAACACCCAAACATATGAAAACCTCACTGAGAACCGAGAGTTACAAGCGTTGGAGTCACAACTCCAGGAGGCAAAGTAGCATGCAAACACACTACAAGCACAACTAAAATATCTGTTAGCTATATACAGAATGAAGAGGTCTCATGAGAAATGCACAACCCAACTGTAGATCTGTACAATCCAGAGGAAAGTTATGGAAGTTAATCAATGGCTCCAACCTGTGCAAGATAAGGCATGTCAGCTGTTTACAGAGGTTGAAAGCCAAGTATAAGAGCTAGAACAGGTCGTTAATGTAGCAGAACAACACCTAGAAGGGCCAGTAAATGACACAGTGATCCAGGAGTTCACCGAGTAAGAGGTCGTCACACAGCAGTAGGTCGAAGCATCTCAAGGCCTTCGAAGCAAAACTGATCAGACTAGAGTGACTCGGGATGAGTCACAGGTGAGTGTTGGGGGCTTGTTGGCCCTTGACCAAGTTTTGGGATATTCTTGGTCATATTGACCTATGTTGGGACTTCGATAGCCTGCCGAAGGAGGAGTGAAAGATGAAGCGGAGATCAAGGGATCTCGGCCCACTTTTGGGTCCTTGTTGGGTTTTTGGGGATAATGTAATGGGATTAGGATGTCGGCCCATGGGTTTTACCCATGTTTAGGCCTATTTTGTAAAGTATAAATAGAAGGCTAGGAAATGTAGAAAGATAAGTAGTAGGTCGATAAGCTAAGTGCTAAAGGCTAAGTGCTAGTGTGGATTTTAGGGGCTTTATGCATTCCGTGTAAGACTTGCAGAGTTGAGTGCAAGTCCCTGTGCGAGACTGTAGAAGGATTTGTGTTGTAACGCAATGAAGAAGGATCTAGCGAGTTGCGTAGATCTTCTGTCCTGTGCAGGGTAAGGGTTTTGACACTCTGTTCTTGTAACCGATTGACTGAATACTATAAAGAAGAAGAGTTGGTGGATGTAGCCCTAGGGTGGGGGTGAACCACACAAACCTTATGTTATGATGCTTTTTTCTTTGTCTTATGTGAGTTACATGTTATTTGCTAAGTGATTAGATGTATTTAGATAAATCTACTTATGCTTTGTGCTTATTAGATGCGATAATGTTAGATCTAATCTATATGGTTATATTTAGTGCCTGATGTACTTGATCTGATCTATTTTCCTATGCTAAGTGCTTGAATACAATAGATTAGTGTGAGTACTGCAAATCTCTGTTCTATTAGTGAAGTGGATATTGCTTACATATTGAGGAACTGACAGTGTTGAGTGCTTTATTAAGAGTTAGAATCACAGATCTGTGTCCCAACTAAGTTTGCAAACACCCGAGTCTTGTAACCACCCCTTCCTGAACCTCAGGTGAGACTTCATCTGCTTCACAGGTGTTTCTGAAAGGGCCGATAGTTAGGGATTTGTTGGTACGTTGTTGTAGCATTGAACCTTGGGTCAAACCCTGTGACAACATTTGGTATATTAGGACATAGTTCCTTTGAGTGAACCCAAAAATGGGATTTACTTGAAGAAGTACTATGCTCGAATCATTTTTTCATAAGTGCTTGTATTTTAGTGTATCATACTCTTGTGTGATTTTTCGTTGTTTGGTTCCACATTTCGATTGCTTACCTTGCATTGTGCTTGGTTTCCAGATGTTGGTGTCTTCACTACCCTACATTAGATTCGTTGATGGCACTAGTCGTAGTACTCAAAACTTAGCGTCTGCTTCTTGGGCAATCTATGCACCTACGGATGAACTAATTAGTCTACATGGTGTATGCCTTGGTTGTGGAACCAACAATATCGCAGAATAAAATGTAGTTATTGAGTTATTGACTGATGTTGTTTCACTTGGAATCTGCCATCTTATTGTACGACTAGATTTATAGTTAGTAGTCTTACAGTTGAGTAATGTTTATTCCATATAGAGTCCTTGTTTTTTAAGGGTATATTTACGAATTCTCCTATTGAAATGCCATTTTAATTACATTGAATATCAACATATTCCTATATGTCTAAATACATTAATAGATGCATTGGCTAATTATGTGTTAGATAGAGATTTGAGACATTTATAAAATCCAATCACATTTTTGTACATAAAACAAGTAAGTCGTAGGAGCCTCATATGAATAACGATAAAATTTTACAAAAATTGTTTTTGTCCGAAGACCAAAATATAAAAAATGTGAAGCACATGTCTTCATATAAAATAGAGCATCAAGGATGTTTCTCGCTATAACATGCGACTGACCGTACTACGCTACAGAGTAGTCGACCAATGGATGCAGATACACCCACTTTGTGCCATTGGTAATGCCTCAAAATATCGTCTATAGAGGCATCAAGGATATTCATTGTGAGTCCCTCCATATTTTGTTCTATGGTCTCAAAGTCAGCAGTGGATACTCCTACTATGACACCTCTCTCCCCTCACCTCTAGATAGGGGATGAACTTGGAAGATGATAAGGTATCACATCTGCATTTTTTGAAGAGCATTTGATTAGTCACTGGATTAACAACACAAAAAACATTTGATATATCATTAAAAATAACAAAAAAATTATATAAACAAAATTTTATTCTTACCTATGTCCCCCCACTGGGAACCTTCAGGAAGAGCTAGGCCTGGATCTCCATGAAAATCTAACCCGGCGTAGGCATAATCATCAACATGAGCATTCGAGTCCTCAACCAATTAAATAAGACATTGTTATACCTGACAATGTGACCACCTCCATGTCGGTCCATGACGTCTACCCACCTCTTCATTATCGGATCCTGTGGAGAAGGTATACCCCACTCTTCCTCCAAGTGTAAAACTGGGACCCTCTCTAGGAAGAAGGATACCAAAATAGACACGTATCTGAATTGTTTCCACCCACCACTTCTACACTGGGTAAGTTTCTTCTTCATACTTTTAAGGAACCCTTCACACCAGTCGAAGACTCGAGGCTCCATACACTCCAATTCATACTGAAAATGGATATGCAAAGCCATGTGGGGAGATGCACTCCCTGCCATGCACGTAATAGTATAGAGGATATTCCGTAGAGGAAATTCTCGAACATCCCTTATAGTGACCTTACCGCTATGTTTCTGGGTACCCAGAACACAATGTCGACTGATGTAGTGGTTCATAGGCTCACTGCCATCCCTAATGCCTGTAGGTGTTACCCATGATCCACAGTGAGATAGTCCTATTAAGAAATACATATTCTCGATATCTATGGTGAGTGTGTGGGCACCCACATGAAACTGCTTCTTGTTCACATCCCACATGTGAACGAAGTATTCAAGTAGTCTCAGTTGGGCCCTCATGCCCTAAATATTGAATAATTTCAACAAACCACACTGCTAGAGGGCCATAACCATTCTTGGGTCATTCCCAGTGAAGTAATCTTCTTCTTCATGCTCCTGTTCGTGCCATTCCAACATCTTGAATGTGGAAGACCTGCCAAGGAACCATAAAAGAGATTAGAATCATATTTTTCTTTCCTAGAGGATTTTTCTTGTTGGATTCATCTTTTAAAATTTTGAGTTGCATTCGTCGCATGCCTGTGCATTTTCACAGTGTGGCATCATCACACCCTAGCTTTAGGGCCAACTGCGACGATCCTAGATTGTCGTAGTTCCCGATATAGGGCACTTGCGAAGAACTCAACGCATGGGTAACCTCAAAAAATGAACCCAAAAACACATTTTTAACCAATGAAAATCAATTTTTAAACCATGAAAAGATTAAGGAGATGTAGATTACCATTTTTGTGGAGACGATTCATGAAATGATCTGTCGTGCACTCTACAATCAACACTTGAAAATAAAGATAAAATGGGAGTTTGGAGCAATGTTTGGGTGAAGTTACAAATGAAATAGTAAAATGTGGTTGATTTTTTTACATATTTTATTGAGTTTTATTACTTTTCATTTGTAGATTATATTATTTTTTATGCTTCATCCAAGCCCTAAAGTCCTAAAAACTTTGCAAGTGGTTGATTTTTGCAAATTGAAAAAGTCTAGAAGTGAGACGTTGGAACAAGGGTCCTCTTTTTTGGTTTGTTTTTATATATTTGTCTCATGTACAGATCCTTTTAGGGTTTTTCAGAAAAAATTCCGAGCAAAGTATTAATTACTTCTCACGCTCGTGAAACCATGAGAATGTAATCGAGTATTCTTTTGTCATTTTTTCAAACTCGTAATGGTGACATGAAAAACAAAACTTATGGAGTATCCTTTAATCTCTTTTCACGATCCTTAAAAATGAAAACATTTCTGAGAGATCTTGTTCTTTTCATGATTGTAAAAGTATTTGAAGTAAACATTTGATGAGTGGTAGGTTATTACTTTTTTGGTCTCGTTAGATTAATTTACGAAAAATGAATTGATGGATTTCTCTTTAAGTGTTTTTCAGACTGTCAAAAATTGAAAAACCCCTGAGTTTTCTCTCTTTGGAATCGTTACAAAAACATCGAAAGACCCATATGGGATCGAACCAATCCTTCTTAGGGTTCATTAAATATACTTTGAGGGACTCATCCGAAGGATTATCTTACATCAATAAGCATATGTTATCGTCCTCAAGATTGTGTAAAAATAAAGAGGTACTCGCCAGAAATGGTGGGGTGAAATTGGGAAGAAATGTGTCTTTGTATTTTTGTTAGTGGTAGTAATAGTCTCTCTTGAACATGCCACCCCCCTTCATCATTGTATCCAAGTTGGGAAATCAATTTGTCTCTCGTTTGACTATCCAAAAATTCATATGGTGGGTCCTCCTTGAGTCAATGCTTCCAAGACCATTATCATGTCATTGATATGTTCAAGAGAAGTCCAACCTAAACAATCCTTCTATTGAGTTAGCCATCTGTAGTTATAAATATTCTACCATGTTGGCCTTCCCTGTGTCAGTTTTGAATAACTTCATACTCTGATCTACCTCAAATTTGTTACATATTTTGTGTCATTGATGGGGGATACATCAAGGCCCTCCTGTGATGAGTCTTTTCCTGTCGAATTCAACTCATTATCCAGGAAAAAGACTTAGAAATCATTTAGTACCTTAGGGCCTGCATGCCTCAATGGCATGTATCTTCGATTTCAACAGTGGGTTCACATCATTAACCCTTGATTGGAAGATTACATCGAGTGTTCTACTTCAACTCAATTATTCACATTCATTGGATTGTACTGGGGTACCTTGGGATTCATTGACATCAATGGTGATTTCCCTCATACTTGTTAACAATTTTCATTAATGACCGGTAATCAAGTGGTTTCTACCATGTTCGACTTCAACACCTGTAATCACATGGCTAGATTTGTACTTAGAGATGATGGAAATGAAGACCCTAGATATTATCACTTTGGTCCAGGTTGCAAAGGAGTATTCATTATTTGTATTGACACATAGATCCACTTTGTATGTCTCATGGCTATGTCCGAATTTCAATTCTTTAGAGCATAGATCCACAGTGTATTCCTGATGGCTATGCTAAATCATGATGACATGGATCCAGAGTGTATATTTAGTGGCCATGACTAACTTGACATTCTTTAATATGAGTATGAGAATGCCTACCTCAGATGATGGTATATTATTATGGATACGTGTGATTGTTTGCAGGTTCTCGATCGGTGCGCCCGTTGTTCGACACACACATTCTACAAAGTATTTCAGCTGTCATGAGTTCCAGCTTCATACTTTGGGGGGAAGTTTGTTACACATTATTTTGGTCACCCCAGTGATCCACTGACAACATGTGTTCATGTTTACTAAAAATGTAAAAGAGTCTTTCTCCATGAAGAGAGTGATTTTCTTTCCTTTCTCAAAAACCGTATTAAAGAAGGTCGTCGCACCCTACAATATACATGGGTTGCGGCGATGCTTGATCGTTGAATCCTACTTTAGAGCTATACTATGATGTATCTTCAGGCTTCCATATGTATAGGTTGCAACAATGTTAAAATCTAAGTAAAATTCAAACTTCACGAACGTTCTAGAAGGGGATCTTCTAGAAGGTGAGGTGGCCTCTGAATAGTTTGGATATTACTCGCTTTTCTAATTTGGTGGGATCATACTAATCTCCTCATCCATCTCTCTTTCACACTATGTAAAGAGAGATCTCTCATGGTAAAGGCTAAGGTTGAATAGGATAATATTTGTATGGAGAGTTCTACTTCAAATTATTCTTGAGAGCTTTTCTTTAGTTCTACAAGCTACATGGTGGATCTTTTCCATTCAAAGGATTTGGAGCAAAAGTGGGTGTGTTAGAGAAAAGGGCCATTGAAAGGGGACCTTCAAACATCAAGGATTTGGTTGTATTATCCATTGTGTATTTAATATGATACAACAATATGTTTCTTTCCTATAAAACTAGTCTTGTTTTATTGTATGATTCCTTGATCACATACATAGGTTCTTGTTGAGTATATTGTGTTCTTTCACTTTTGTTGTCTTGTGTTACCTTGTAGGTTTAATATCACAGGAGCATTGGAATGGAGCTAGGATGGAAATGGTAGTGTCAAGAGGAAACAAAATTTAAAAGGTATGTTTTTTATCTCTTGTTAGTTAGTAAACTCAATAATTAGAGACTAGGGAAAGTCTTATATTATGTTTTGTTTTGGTCTAGTTTCAGGTGGAACTAGGGAGATATGTTTTTGTCCACACTCACCGAATAGTCCAATAATAATGTGACTAGCCTTTGGTGTGACAATGAGAGTTCCATCAAGATCGCCAAATACCCAGTTCAACATCGGTGCAACAAACACATCGAGCTAAACATGCACTTAATCAGAAAGATCATTCATGATCAAGTTATTGAAGTTCTCTTTTTCCCTATAGAATATCAAGTTGCAAAAATTTTCCCAAAGTCTCTTACATAAGTGAAGTTTTCCAAACTTCGATCTATGTTAGGATTTCAGGAAATTGTCATCAAGGGGGGATAGACTCTAATGCCTTCTTCCTTCTCCTATTCTGTCACTATTGTAAATGCTTCAATCCTATCCCAAGTTGTTATTAAGGGGGGATGTTAGGATATTTAGACACTTAGGATTTAGTTAATATCTACTTGGTATAATGTGTCGTTAGGTAAAAGTATGTTTCTTAGTGTGTTTCTTTAGAATGCATTAGTATCCATTCGTATTTAGAAAATATGATGGTCACGATATGTTCCCGACATACAGTGATCTGAGGGTTCATATTCTCCTCAATATTAATGTCCATTGATCTGTGTCTTAACACCCGATTGGTCCATGATATATATTTAAAGAGAATGGAGGGTGATTTTCCGATGATTGATTGTGAGAAACTCTCTTGTAAAATCTCTCTGTAATCTTTTTCTTTTGCATTAATAAAAGTCTCCAAGTGGAAATGTTGGCTAGGGACATGGATGTTTCCCCATAGGGGTTTTACCACGTCAAAACATCAATGTGTTGATATTTTATCTAGTTTTGTGAGTGGTTACTGAAGGTGTTCGTCCTCTGTTGGAATACCTATGTTGTTGAACAATAGATAGAATTGTTGTCATGAGTTCCTCAATGAACTTCTGAAATTGGCCATCAACATATTTGAAAGTGTCCAACCGTTTTGTGAGCTAGAGAACCTGATATGCATTGTTTGTTGTAACCTATGGGGAATGAAGGTTAATTTTCTCCATTTTTTCTAGCGTTGGAGCTATCGCTAAGTGTGCCACTTCTAATTGGTTGTAATATTTTTTTCCTTTGTCGATTGTATCGAGTACGATTCTAGAGATAGTTTTTTATTTTGAATGGGCTATGATAATTTCCCGAGTTTTGTTGGTGATCATTGTCATTACTATTTTTCACGCACCCAAAGGTAAAGAAAATAGTGCCTTATGTTGTTGCATTAAATATGCTTCTTTGGTTCGAATATGCTCATCAATAGCACAGATTTCACGTGGATTCTGGAAGTGATTCTATAATGTGAATATATGGTTGATGATTCCCACAAAGTACTTTATGCATGCCTAGACCTTTTTGAATGATTCCTCGACCATGATAATTTTTTTTGAAACTCTTGGTTATTTAGGGTAGATTTCTTTAGCTTCTTACAAAGCTCGATGTTTTAAGTCTCCAAAAATGGGATTTTCTCCTTGACCGCATGAATTTTATGGGGCATAGAGATGTTTGGTTGATCAACACCTGGCCTGGGTAACTATGAATAAACCTCGTCCACAATGCTAATGATTTATTTGTGAACTATGAGCACCATTTTGTGTTGGGATTTATATTCAGTGTGCATGGTGAATTATGTGGCATGGAGTGCTTTAATCTCTTCATGCATAGACTCTTCCTCTTATCATTCCTGCTCTTCCTATTAATTCTTAACTTGAGTGGGTTTTTGCATGGAGCATTCAATATCATGTTATGGTTGAAGTTGTTCATGTGATTAGATGAGGACCTGATGTCTATCTCTGAGATCCATCATGATTATAGTCATAAAATTCTCCTGGTCCTTTGTAGGCACCTGTTCCATTTCGAGCTTGACATTGGCTAAGTCGAAATAAACAAAAAACAATGGATTGACCTGTAGCACTCTCCTTTGGATAATTTTGTTAGCTTCAATGATATATTTTTCACAAGGGGGTGAACTTCGTTGTGAAGAGATGGCCGATTGTCAATAGATATTGTTGAATTTACATTCGACCTCTTTATTGATTACATGTTATATCATAAATTATCCACTAAGTTTCGTGACTAAACTTGGGATAGTTGTAACCTTTTTCCTTACATGTATTATTAGGGTACTGGTATCCATCCCTTTACTTTTAGCTGTCTATCATCGCTTTCTAATAACTTGATCGAACAATAGAGTGTGTTGTGTGGATGTCGCAGGGAATTCCTCCACAATGGGAGTAGACCCTTTTCTACTCTTGGTTCCTTTTCATTCTTACTTCGAGTTTCCCTTTCTCTTCTTTGAAAGGAGGTTTAAAGTCATCACCCATTCAAATGCACTCTTATAGATGTCTTCTTAAATAATGAACAAGGGAAGCATGGAAATTATGTCTTACTTGTCTGCATGTTGAGAAATATAAACATTGTGGAAATCACATTCAAATTAAAGGTAGGGATTGTACCATGTCATGTAAATTTTTGGGATGTGTGGCATCATATTAGTGCCTTGGATGAACTATGTATACCACTTCTGAAATGATTTACAGTTCTCTTCTTGGATTGCTTGTTCCTTTTTGTACTAGAGTGTAAGAAATCTAGGTGTGGAAAAGGGTGGCACATTGACTATGTCCTCCTCGTGGCCTAGGGGGCCCTCCAAAAAAAATGGAAATTAATAAAATGACCCATCTATAATGAAACTCTTTGTTTATGTTCTAATCCTCCAAACAAACATCAAGAAACTCATTTACAAGGTAGAGTTTGCATGTCATATAAACCCCTACAACACATTTCTCAGTAGAAAAAATGAATCCAATTGGACATTCATCCTTGTTGCATTTACAAAGTATATTACAAGCAAATAATTGCATCACAAAATGCACTCTTTGGTCACTTATCTCTAGAATTAATGATCCATGGTACCGTCTATGGGTCTCATATTTAGCATAAATCTCTTTTTTGGCCACATTGTTTTCCCTATTCACATTGGTTGGGTCTTCTCCCATTGTTGGCGGACCTGAGACTTGATACATGGTATTTTTATCAACAAGGTATTTCTGGTTGATCCACAGATAGTTTCCATGTGGATGACTAAGAAATAAGTGCACACATGCCTAAACTGATGGGCCTTTGCCAAAATGCGGTCAATCCACCAAAGTTAGGAAACCAAAATGCCTAAGGGGTTTGGCCCATCCTCGAGTGAGAAACTTATCTTTCCCATTGGGTCAATAAACAATCTATATATATTGGTAGAATCACAACTTGGGAAACTGGGTTGGATAAAAAAAAACATTCTACCCACCGCAACAAAGGAACTTTCCATAAATTAGGGACCATGAAGATTAGATTGGATAGGATGATAGGCTCAAGAAATTGCTTCTCCTTACTATATTTGACCTTCTATAATTCATGTGGATTATTGGGGGATTCCATTATTATCTACAACTAGGAAGTTCCTCTATCTTCATTGAATTGCTTCCTAAGATGACCACAATAACTAATATTGTGATGCGATATGCCTGAACTACTAGGACTCTACTACTAGAGTGTTTCCTCCCTCAAATTTACTCTCTACTCTTTGTTTGTTGGGTGGAAATTATGAGTCTAATGATGGTTATGAAGTTTTAAATACACCAAGGGTGATGTACGCTCATTGATACCAATTACCAAGATATTATAAAAGTCATTTTTGAATGATTTTACCCATTCTAACTGTCACACACTATAGTTACTTTGTTTCCATAACTATATGATTATACCTAGTTTGGAATCATCTATCTTCTAGAAAAAAAATAAATTTCCATTCCATCGTATCCACCTACGTATTTTCAATTGGTTTTCAATGACCATTATTCCATTCTTCCAAGTTTAATGTGGTCCACTTTATTTTTTTGATCTATCCATTCCTCTTATTTATTACTCCGATGTTGGATACTCTACACATGACCTAAGTCGTATTATAATGGGGCACAATGCATAGTTACTATTACAAAATGTTTCTCTTGCAGACTCTACTACTAGAGTGTTTCCTCCCTCAACTTTACACTCTACTCTTTTTTTGTTGGGTGGAAATTATGAGTCTAATGATGGTTATGAAGTTTTAAATACACCAAGGGTGGTCTACCCTCATTGATACCAATTACTAAGCTATTATAAAAGTCATTTTTTAATGATTTTCCCCATTCTAACTGTCACACACCATAGTTACTTTGTTTCTATAACTATATTCTTGTACCTAGTTTGGAATCATCTATCTTCTAGAAGAAAAATAATTCCATTCCATCGTATCCACCTACGTATTTTCAATTGGTTTTCAATGACCATTATTCCATTCTTTCAAGTTTAAAGAGGCCCACTTTAATATTTTGATCTATCCATTCCTCTTATTTATTACTCTGATGTTGAATACTCTACACATGACCTAAGTCCTATTATAATGGGGCACAATGCATAGTTACTGTTACAAAATGTTTCTCTTGCAGACTAATGAAACTTCCCTTGGATTACTAGACCCCTATACAAAGACAAAAACAATACAAGTGGATGCTAAAATCCCTTTAAACTTATCTTCACCAATCAGAATGAGAAAGAGATAAAGGATATGATGAACTTGTTTTGATGTTTTTCCCTGTTGCTTCCAATCCATGAGATTGATCTTCAAAATCGACGGTAAAAATTGAGATATGCAATGGAAAACAAAGGAAAACAATTATATATTACTCTACAATATTATATAAGACAAGTCTATCTATGATTATTAGAGAAAAAATAGAAAAACAAATGTAAGAAGACATAAACTTGAAGGAAATAGGCCAAGTATATATTAATTGGAAAGACAAAAAGAGGAACTTACAAACTATATATGATGCTAAAAAACTTATACAATATCTCATTTTCCATCCCTTTCATGAATCTTGATAGAAAAATGCAGATTCTTCCTCTAGAATCAAAGGTTTGATACCAAAATTATCCGTCCCTTCACCTTGGAAATACCTTCAATATATAGGCTTGAGAGGCACAAACACCATGAGAAAATGAAGGATATGGTTGAGGATATGGATCCTTGAGGTTGGTATCTCATCCTAATATGAAGCCACAATGTAGGGTTCGAACACAACCAACCTCATCCCAAGAGAGTTGGCCTATAGAATAAGGTGGAGGATCCCCATTTTCCCTCTAACAAGATTGGCGATCCCCAAGAGTGAGAGATAGGGTGCCATCCTATACAATTTTTCTACTCTAACATGGTAATGGGGGTTCCATTCCATGAAGTGGCACTCCCATAACATGGCCAGGGGGGTGCCACCCTTCATAAATTCCCAAACAATGGTCGATTTTTTCAAGAAAAACGTGTGTTTTGACCTTGAAATGATGGGTTTCTTCCTCCAATATGACTTAGGGGTCATGGAAAATGTCTTTCATGGTGTCAATGGGTCATTAAACTCAAAACACTGAATGTGACAATAGGTAAGGTGCATATGACACTTGTGACAATGCATGCAACACTTAACAAGGTGCATTCCTCACTTTACGACATTTGCGACACTTAGGGTGCATAAATAAAGTGTGTCATTTTGATGTGTAATAGTTACTGCACACCTATAATCCATTCTCGATATGTCATTCCATTGCATCTACCCCTGGTGGGCCATGATTCTTATTTACTCAGATCCTATTCCTCATCCCTTGCCATGGAGGGTTGTCGATTCATGTGGTTGGGACTAAGGGAGTTTGAGCATGGTTTTAATCAAAGTAACTTGAGGCATGAAGCTACTTTTCTTGGCTAGCCAAAATTGTTCACAGGAAAACATTTGTTCCTAGAAACTTACCATAGGCTAGAATATTTCCTCGATTGATTCCACCACTTCTTCACATTCTTGTAAATGTTCATGGTGTTATACCCACCATTGCCAAGGTATTCCTTCTAACACTATATTGAGGGCTTATGTTCTATGGGTCAAGGGAATCTTATGCATCTGGGTAAGGAACCCATGAACTAAAGTTTTTATGTCAAACGGTTGCAGGTTAAATGATCCTATTCCATTCTCATGCATCGCTTTGGTAATTCATGTGCATCATCTTATTGAAACATCATAAATCTTTTGTTGCCATCTCTCCATAGAATCTTCTGAATCTTTGTCATATGAGAACATGATTCTCCAACTCATCTTACCATCCACTATGGGATTGATATAATCTTCCCTTTGCTTCATAATATGAAATATGTTATCAATAATGGAGCCTCATGCATCATCATTCATGGGATGATTGTATGTGTTGCCTTCATTTGGATCTAATAGTGCAATTACACTGAAGGTTTTTGTTTCAAAGGACATTTTTTATTTATTCAGATTCAAAACTGCATTGTTGTCAAATTCCTACTTAATTCCAAGTAATTCAGGGTAGGGATTTGTTTAATCCATGATATTAATCACCTCAAATTCTACTTTAGTATTCACCCTTCAATATTCACCTCTACTTTCTCCAACCAAATGATGGGATAGATTCAGTATTGGCTAGCCATCCTAAGTTGAATGGGGGGCACACTAAGTTTTTATTTCCCATGAACTCCCAATATTTATTTGAAAATATGTTCATATCAGATTCCGGGTCCAACATGACACCTCCCATCTCATAGATTATGAGTTCAAGTGTCATCTTGACATCTCTTCCTATGTCTTTTATTTTCTCATCTAGTGCACATCCCTTTTCGGTAGCATGACATATATAGATACAACGATATCTTCTTCCCCCATGCATATTGTCAACATACATGTCAACTTATTTGAAGCCATATGATCTCTTAACATTTTCAGACAATAGTGTAAGAAGTTACTTACTTGATCCTCAACTTGGTCCTCATGAAAAATGTTGTATTGCATTTCTTCTCACATCGTGAGTTGAAACTCTTCATGCACGTGATAATCTATTTATTTATTTTCGACCCTCTTCACCTTTTTGTGTCTATATGCCTCTTTCAGTGATGTATGTCTCGCACATTGTATCTCCTCATGCACATAAGATTCCTCTAGTGATTTTTTGTTGCTCGGTGTAATTCCTCACAAACACAAGCCTCCTATAATGATCTATGTGTGGCTTGATATACCTCTTCACACACCCTAAATTCCTCTAGTGACATTTTCATCACATAATATAATTATTGATGTGCTCTATATTCCTATAGATCCCTCTATGTGTAGTGCAAGAATTGTGTTTGTTGTGCAAAACCAAATTTGGGAGGGGACTACGCCATTTGTTTGATCTTACCTTCAATGTTATAAACCAATATTCTCCGTTCTCTAATTCCATTTCTATACAAATTCCTCCCTGAGTTACCTCCCATACATCAACTTCTTCCTCTGTCTTCTATTCTCCCCATGGCTCCACAGTCACCATATTTCAATGCAGCTTCTTATCTTCCCACTTTTTCAACATGTCTAGGAAAAGTATTGTGACATGCTCTGTACTTTGATAATACCCATAGAGAGCACACAGTTTGGTAAAAACATGACACATGGCCCACTTCACCACAATTAAAAAAATAGGTGGTCTTCCTCCTCCTCCACCACCATATCCTCATCTTCTTCCTCATCCACATCCTCCTCTCATACCTCCTTGGTATCCTCTTCTATCCATTCCTCTATGTCACCACCTTTCTATTATTCCTAGACCTAAAAGGAATCTAGAGTGTGATCCTGCATCACTTGAAGTGACTGACAGTTTTTCACATCGTGCCCCATGGATTTGCATAAATTGTAAAATGGAGTATGCATAGTCTTTTGATACTTATGTACTATTAGGAACTGGGGAGGTATATAAATCCATTATCTTCGAATATCACACCACTAACTCTGATTTCCAGTTGGAAATGTATTCATCACACCCATTTCCATGTAACTTCCTAACATCCAAAATTCATTCCTATGGTGACCTTCCAAACAAAACATAGTACACCACACATGCTTGTGCACCACCTTAGCCTTATCTATATCTTGTAACTACATTTTAATATTTGCAAGTTTGGACGAAAC
>JZKD02S1611933.1:400138-412112 GCA_000966675.3 Picea glauca
ATAGTTGAGGATTGAAGATGCAATGGCTCAAAGTAAAAACGAATTTGACTGTCAATGAGAACATTTTCAATAGATTCTACCTCCCTTGCTTGTTCAATATTTTCTGATGGATTCCTCTCATACTGCAAACAAAATTCATCTTGTAATTGGGTGTTAGGATTTGTAACTAATTCATCATTCACGATTGGATATGGTTGGATGATAGGGGTGAAAACATCAACAAGGATATTTAGTACAAATGAGATGTCATCAAGATGAAATTTACAAAGAACATGATCGATGCTTGTTGAAAAGCCTTCTGGAGATGAATCATCATTGATTAGTAGAGCCTGAAATTATTCACATAATCGATTTTAATCATAAATTTCAAAAACGTCTAAAAATTCCTCTACAAATTGAAACCAAACAACAATGTAATATGTTGTAAAAGAATCAAACCAATGTTTAATCCGACTCCTGAAAGTGAAAGAGAATAATATACATAAAACATTTAAATCAGAAATATCATGCTTGATGCACTTACACCGAAACTTGTTAAGATGGTCTTTTGCTAATACATTCCCCTCTCCATCAAAGGTGTGTTTGGACAAGCGAGAAATTGCCTTGTTGGGAATAGCAGGTAATGAGAAATGGAAAACATGTTCCAACACAATGGTTTTGGAAAGAGCCATGAGATATTAGATACATTCGAAATAAACAATCTGCAAGGCCAACTTGTCAGTCTGGCCTTCCTTCTAGTGCATTTCAATATGACACAGAAGAATAATTTATAAATATGGAATTATGAAAGGCTGAGGGGTGAAAAATTTAATCATTAAATTTACCTCAGGCCCTCCTTCTAGTGCCCTTTTGTTTACTAGAATACATGAACACACCGTCAACAATGATGTAAATTCTGGTCTAAGGTTTTCTAAGTAACCTAAGACGTTTGGAATGGCTCACTCTAATGGGTTTTAAGGCTCCATTGACCGATAAAGGGGTATAACCTAAAATTTGTAATAAAATAACTAACCTAATTATATACTATGTACATTTATGTTATATATATACAGAGTGTACACATATATAGGTTGCAAGATTTGTGAAAAAAATTGGAAACTAAATTTATAAAAGAGAACCAAATCTCAGGAAAAATGTAAATGATCTAAGATTAATTACTAATCTACTTTACCTTTGAAAAGAAAACAGTGAATGAAAATGATAATGTTATGGATTAAATAAAAAAGGTATTTAAGCTTAAAGATGGGTCTACTTTCACAAAGAAAATACAAAATTAAATAATAAAAGCAAAGATAAAATACTAACCTAAAATTGGCCAATATTAAAAGAAGGGAACTGTACTTGTTCCTTCTTGTACCAAACTGCTCCAACAATCTTCCTGTTAAAAGAAATCTATAATAGACAGTTGTATAGTTCTAAGACTATAAAATGCCAAGATAAAGTCACTTCACTTTGACAATTCAAATCTCATTCATAATACAGAAAGGACAACATTAGTATTGATAATATCAGGTGAAGATATAAGTGACCATTTACAATAAGAAGTAAATTATATTGAACCAATATATTTGTGCAAATTCAAAATATATGAAAAAATTCAATATAGTTCAAGATTAACATCAAGATAATAAAATCACCTGAAACTATACAATTTGGGAATCATGGACTATTTAAGATTGAAATAATTAATGTATAAAAGATAATAATGAACCATGGATTGATAAAATAGAAAAAATCTAATTTTAATCAACTCATCTCATAATATTCTAATTTGAAGAATATACATCATTACACCAAGATATTATAATACAAAATGAACTCTTTAACTTGTATGGAAAAATCCTTGATTAAATCATGATTCTATATCCTTCAATAAAGTATTCATGAGTCCAACTCCCAAAATTTTCACCATCCTCAATATCAAAGTAAATTGAGTATTTAAATATCACAATGATCCACTTACCATATCCACATGATAGGGGTAACTCTTCAGAAAATAAAGAGTTTTAAAACCAAAATATAATAATCTGAGTTTTACCAAAAAAAAAAAGTTCCAATTATATCCAACAGCTTATCCAAATGTTTGTTGTCATAACAATGAGAAGCTACAACTTGACCTTTTTAAAACTATCTCTTATACTAATTAAAAAAAAGTTAAATCCTAGGAGTATCCCATTGTCTCCATAAATGTGGTCAATAATATTTTTCCAAGCTGTTCATGACCTGAAAATAAAAAGAATAAAATCAATTAAAATCAACAAAAAATAATTAAAGACTAGCTACATAATCTTTGATTTTGTAGCTAGTCTAAAAACACTACATAATCAAAACAAAATCAAAATAAAACTTAAAAATGCTGGCTTCACATTACTAGGAATTATTCATTAGAAATCGAGGATGCATGTAAATTGGATTTCGTGATAATATCGACATTAATGGATTCCTTGACAATTATGTTTGGAGATTTCTTTAGTTTTTTTTTTTAACACCCAAGGGAAAATTATGTTCTATATTACTTGTAAATTGTTGAATCTCTCTCTTTAACTCATGGTTTTTCCTCTGAATTGATAGGTTTGATTTGGCACATTTCTCTAAACAATCCAAGGGTTTATCTTTCAATAGATCAAGGATCGATTCTAGGTCTTGGGCATGCTCCAACCCTCTTTGAGTTTTTCTTCGGTCACATGAAAGATATGAATGATAAATTCCTTTTGAGACAAAGGATGAGCTCGAGGAGATAAGTAAATAATGTTCAGTTGAACCTCCAACTCTATTTCCTAAGAGATATCCTGAGGAGAATTGGATTTTCTAGAACCTTGAACTAATTTCTCAACCGTCACAGAATTTATGAGAAAAAAATCCTTAGAAAATAGGGAATATCTCTGAAATCGCTTTGTTTATGAATAAACGACCCTCCTAGACAGTAACTGACCCCATTTTGGAGATGGTTTGTAAACAGTTTTTTCAAAAGCTTCACCGTTTTCCTAGAATCCATCTAGCAAAAATATGTTTGTTATGCCATTACGGGTAAGTAAAGCCTAAGGGTCGTTTGGATCTTCCCTTACAACATGGGCTATAATATTAACATAGGTGAACCAAAATATAGAGAAGCAATTTACATTAAGGGGAAAATATTGTAAATGGAATAGACCAAACCCATAGCAGAGAAGGAGGTCGAATGAACATACCTGATGATAAACAAACACTTGAGTGTTTGAGGACGTTCTACCATCATCTCCCACTCTAAATCATGATTACCGCCTGTATACCAAAGGACAGAGAGGTTCAAAACTACGATATCCATGGAACCCTCGCAGACTACCATGAACCACTGACCCAATTTTGAGGGAATTAACACAACACAAAGGTCATACCAAGGTAAGTAATAATTATTAAACATCATGTCGTGATATGACAATGGTAACTGCAAAAGGTTATGTCGATATTGCTTGGGTAGTTTTAAATGAGCCATGTTTCACTCATTAATCAATAGTTTTAAAGAAGTTTGCAATTTAGGCTCGACTCTTAGCTAAAAACTTCATCTAAATCAAAATCACATATTTCAAATCGATCTTAGTTTATAGGAAGTGAGTCATACTTAGGTTGTTGACATAATTCATAGAACCTTCACTAAAAACATAGTTCAAAATACTTAGACATTATATCAGTTAAATAAAACAACGACAATCTTTAAACCATGCTAGAGGCTACTGTCAACAGAGTTTGATCAACATTTTCATGAAAAGAAGCTTCAATTTCATGCTTAGAAGTCATGAAATTAAAGAGGGAAAACAATCAATAAGTCACACAAACATACTCTCATGAAAATGATAAAAAATTAAGCAAGACTGATTGGCATTAAACAACATAAATTTGTAAAAGAAAAATCAGTCAATATGACGAATACACACATTGGGCAGTGAGTACAAAAATGATTTTGTATTTCAAATAACAATGAAAAACAATAAGCTATTTGGGAAGCCAACAAGTCCATATATCTTCACATGTAAACCAATGTTGTTCTACATTGTCTTTACCTGTCCCATGGAACACGGGTAGCCTCAAAGTTGTGTATTGATTCACCACACTCAATCTAGTGCTTTATCCTCTCAACTAACTACTAGTTGTTGGTAATACAAATAATGATACTTAAACTCTTCCTGGAAAAGTAATGTTGACTTTGACCTCTTCTTGACTCATATATTCTCTTATCCTTTGTTATACCCTTTCTTATTTACTCCTATATCTACACTTTCTTTCTTTCTTTATTCATGGTTAGAGATTTGCAAGGGGGGTGGTTCAAAGAGGGGTTCGTCCATTTTCTCTCATTCTCTTCAGTGATGGATCCCAAAGAAATTCCTACCTATAGTTGTCCAACTCCATTAAAAAAATCTAACCTTGTTTTAAGGGTCTATCCCCATATTCTACCACATCGGTGTTGCTACCTTGTAACTCATATTCCTCTTATGTGACTGTATCTCTCAACAACCAAGGGGATATGAATTTGTCTTCTCTGACCCTACTACCACTACTCCTAGTATCTTTTGATGGCCTATCCTCCTCTGTGCTCCTCTTTTCCACAACACTATCTCTCGCATATCCTCTTGGTGTAGTCTCATTTCTCTTCATTCTGGGTCTGACCCCTTGTCCTTCATTCCTTGCTATCTTATTTTCTCTCTATTCATATTTCCTATTTAGATCAATTATTCTTCAATATATCTCGAATCTCCTTCTCTTATAATCTTTTGGGTCCATTCTCTTCTCACCTCATCTCATCGTCTTCTTGATCCCTACCACTAGATCCATTCTCTCTCTCTCTCTCTCTCTCTCTCTCTCTCTCTCTCTCTCTCCATCCCCCCCTCTATATGAGAGGGTCTACTCAGACATCCTATCGGGCTCCATGCACATCATCCTGTTCTCTAAAAAAAACATCTTGATCCACATAAGGATTTCTTCCAACAATCTCGTTTTAGGGCCTTCCGCAAAATTTCTTTCAATATCATTGAAACAATTGTTGTATTCATTGGCGAACTCAATGATGTATCATTTCTTCACCCAGTTGAACCAAAAGTTAATTTCTCAAGACCAGTTATTATCCACATATTGCAGTATATTAATTGTAGTCTAGTCCCATACCATTGGTTCTTGGACTCCCAAAATAGTGTTAATGGTTGTCTATGTCTTCAACCATTTATAGAACAAAAAAGGAAACTCAACAAAGAAAACTTCATGAAAATCTGTGTAGATATACCTCTATTTTTTGTCTTTTGATTTTGGCTATTGATTTCTTGGTCTCTTTTCATGCAAACTAATCTTCCTTCTCATATAACTAATATTTTATATTCTCCTGAGAGAGATTCCTCCTCATTCTTTCCCTTCATCATGCAATATAAAACTTTCAGATCCTGACAAAAAACCATTTGTTGGCTCAGATTATCTCTACTCTCCTCATTGGTGGGTTTGAAACCTAGGGTTCATTAAGTTTGACGAAAAAACCCCCAAGGAATCAACATGTTCGATCTTCAGTCTAGGAATGAAGAAGTTCTCACCCAAGACACCATAAGAATCATAGAGACCGATAGTCTTGTGTCAGATGTGAAGGGAGATTTCATATAGGGAAACCTTCAGGGAATAACTATATTCATTCATGCATAGATAAAAAACAAAGTAATAAGAATCAAATAATAAATCAAATATAAATTCACATCATGACATACATATTAGATTATAGATAGAAAGGACTATGTATTTCATTCATTCATATCAGAACATCCATATACAAAAACTCATACAATAGTCATTATTAGGCTCTGCGACATGCGCTCTAGTCCCATTCCTTCATTCCTACACAGTTATGAATAGATTACATAATGATACAAGAATTAGATAAAACTAGGCATGAAACTCTATCATTATGTTCAATTGTTCAATTCTCTATTACATTCATGAACTCTATGCTACAATGCTCTTCTCTCTCTCGACTCAACTACTCAACTCCACTCTCTTGAGTGAAAAAAAGATTCACACACCTTACGTTTCCAAAAGAAGCCCTCAATCCTAGAGATTCAAAATTCTAACTAACTTTCCATCTCATCAATACCTTTTCCCATGATCATTCAGGTCATTATAATACTCAAGTACAAAAAAATCCCAAAGATACACTTAGATTCGCTCCATGTGGTCTTCTTGATTCCTTGTGTGCTATATAAAAATGGGTTGGCATGCATAGTCTTCCTTTGGTTGGTGCTAATGTTGATCCTTCTTGGTGTCATGTAGTGTATATTTATGGGAAGTCGCGTCTTATGAACTTGTGACACACACGCAACTTCCCTAAGACCTTAGGTGCCAACAACAATGAATTCATTTTTCCCATCTAGGTCATCAATCCTCCTAGTTCTCATGAAGTTTTAGATGTTGTGAAGCCCTTTGATGAGGTTATTACAAAATTGAGTGATTCTAAAAAATCTTTGGAAAATATGCATCATTGATCATTCTTTCTTCCCAAATTGGAAAAGATAGAGGTGGCCACAAAAGACATTGTTTCACTTGGAGACCTTGAGAGGTATTGATCAAGGGGATCAAAATATGCTCAAAAATCAAAGTTCTTGGAATTGCTCAAAAATGGATTCATTGTGAATATCTAACGCTCACACTCCCAATGTAGCTTGAATAGGATCAAACAAAGATCATATGTGAGAGATATCGCGTTTTCTCCACTTTTCCAAACATGAAAAATGTTGACTATACATAGTCCATACAATCCATACAGGCTGACTGTGAAGAACGTATTGTTGATGTGGCAGGGAAACTATACTATTGAATGGGCATTGGCTGATGTGGCAGGTGCTGAGTTGTCAGGGTTTCATGGACTAATCCGGTGTTGACATGTGTTAGTGTACGAGCGAATGAGAAGGTTCCACGTGGCACCCTGTTATTGGTTTGTTTGTTAAAAGTTGTTTGGGACTCCAAGATGGTTGAACCCGTGACCTCCAGGCATGGGAAGTGACTTAGCAAGGGTCGGTCTACCAACCCGCCCATGGTTGGCTCTTAACTAGTTAAGTCCAAAGCTTTTATTTGAATGTGAATTGAACTTTGGTCCTAACAGAGAAAGGGCCAGGGCTTAGCCCCAATCCTGGTCAGACTACACCTTACCACTACCATATGACCACCAGCGTGGGAGGTCATATGATGGGTGTAGAATTGTAGGTTAGTGCTAGGCCACATGGGGCCATGCGACCGACACCTACGTCCATTTAGGTGCCTATTCTATTAATAGTTCGACAATTTGCCATATTTTCGGAACGACACTCATGGTGATGGGTTTTAGCATGGGAAATCCACAGATCTAGGTTCAGTTTTAACATAATGCATTTTGGCGAGCAGGTACAACAAGCTATTAGGGAAAAAACTCTAAGAAGTGGCTTCTTCTCTATTTTTTTCCAAACCAAGTGCAGGAAGAGCCGAACAAGGGGTTTCTGGATGTTCTGGATCCATTGAAGCCATCTATTTCACATTATGAGCATTGTAAAGCATTTATTTTGACACTTTTAGCATTAATGAAAATGATCCATTTGAAGTTAGACTAGGAGATGTAGCCCAAGAGAAGGGCGGACTCCTTTATCATTTTGCTGTGGTATGTGCTTTCTTATGATGGTTGTTTAAGTATGTTTATGTTGCTCATGTTAAGTAAAAAAACTCATTAAGTTTATGTGTTTGAAACTTGATCCAATTGCCTAAATCACATAACTATTCCACTTGCAAATTTGTGCACACAAACCTTTTTCATTTCCATATCAAGTTGGTATTAGAGCAAAGGTTTTTGAAGGTTTAATTGTTTAGAAGTGTTTTTTTTCTGATGCTTACAAGGTTTAAGTTCACAAGAGGAGAAGGTCAACTTGTAGAGCCAAGTTCTTAGCTTTCAAAAAGGATAAATTTACATTCACCTCAAGCTTCAATGAGGAATTCACAAAGTATGGATCATGAGGACAGTCATAAAACTCTTACTTCAGAAGATGAAACTTTCAAAAAAGGTTTTTATGATATGATAAAAATGGTGAAAGTTTTATTTGAAGAAAGAAATGTAACATTGCAAGGTGAAAGATCAAATCCTCCAAGAGGTAATGAAGATAGTGTTGATAAAACTCCAAAAGGAAATAGAGGGAATCATGATACTCCACCTCCTTCACCTCCATCTTCCACTTCTTTTACCATTTCACAACCACCTCTAAATTCTCCAAAAGAAAATGGTAAAATTCCTCCACAAACACCTTTTCTTAAGCTTGATATTATGTTTTAATTTCCTATGTACAATGGAGAGGTAAATGATGAGAAATTGGATCGTTGGATTCATCAGATTGAAGTGTGTTGTAGAATACGAAGAATCAAAGATGATGAAACTAAGATTCAACTTGCTTCTCGTATATTGGAAAGTGCAACACTCATTTGGTGGGAAGCCAAGACTCAAGAGGACATGAAAAAGAATGGTAAAGTTTTATCCTCCTACAATGATTTTATTGTTTCACTTAAAAGGAAATTTTATCCATTAGCATACATGCAAAAAACTACTATGCATTGGAAAAAATTTAGACAAGCTAAAGGGAAAAGTGTGCAAAGCTACACTCAAGAATTTATAATAAGAGCTTTGATTTTGGGTATAGATTTATCTTCTCAAGAAACTTTACTCAAATATATTGGAGGATTTCATAGCTACTTGAGACATGCAATACTTATGTTTAACCCTACAAATCTAGATGAAGTTTGTGTACATGGAACACATTTGGAAGAAAGAGGGAGGAATGAACCTCAAGAGGGAAACAAGAATCCATTTGTTAAGGGAGACAAGGGAAAGAGGAAATTCAAAGGAAATGGAAGAAAAAATGCTTCATTCAAGAAAGAGGGAGATAAACTCTCATGTAAACATTGTTCAAAATATGGCCATGATTAATACCATTATTGGAAACTTCATCTTGAATTGAGACCCAAAAATTTCAGCCACAAATGGAAACCAAAGATTGCTGCAACTACACAACATGATTTAGGTTATGATTCGAGAGATGAAACAAAAATTACAGCCATGGGTTTTCAAGGTAAGGATTCTATTGAAAGTACTAGTTCTTCAAGTAGTAGCCTCAATGAAACTCAACATGAAAAATAAAGAATAGATATTTTCTACATAAGGGTAGTTTCGAAGCATACCATGATAGCTACTTTATTTGATACTGGATCTCAAGCAAACCTCATTTTTGAAGACACAATTAAGAAATTGCATTTGGAAACTAATCTTCATCATAAACCATATACTCTAGGATGTATATGTGACAATGCCAAATTGCATGTGACAAGAAGATGTAAACTTAGATTTTCCATCACTGCAAACTTTATAGATGAGGTAGAAATTGATGTTATTCCATTGGATATTTGTGGTATTGTGTTGGGAAGCCCATATTTATATGATAGGAGAGCCATCTTTCATCGTCATGAGAAAAAATATAATTTGTTTAAAAATGGAGTTGAGTACATTGTTAGAGCACATACAAAGAAATTGAATTTGTCACTTGTAAATGTTGGACAGATGAAGAGATTAATCAATGATAGTAAGAACCTTGTACTCTTGAAGATCAAACCCAAAGACAATGTTGAAAACGAAGCTTTCCAAGGTTGTGATGCAAAGTTAAAATATGATTTATATGAGGTTGTTAACCAATATGATGATATTTTTCAGGAACCAAAAGGATTTCCTCGTAAAAGGGGTATCCAACATGAGATTCAATTGCATAAAAATTGTACTCTTCCAAACATTGGTATGTACAGGATGTCAGTCATGGAGAATGCTGAAATTAAAAAACAAATCCAAGAGTTGCTTGACAAAGGGGTTATCATGCCAAGCACATTGCCATGTGGGTCACCAATTGTTTTAGTACCAAAGAAAGATGGTACATGTTGCATGTGTGTATATTTCAGATCCTTGAACAAGATTATGGTAAAGAATCGTTATCCTCTTCCTAGAATTGTTCATTTTCTTGATCAATTGAAAGATTCTAAGTATTTTACTAAGTTGGATTTGAGAAGTGGATATCATCATATTAGGATTTCTAAAGGAGACACATGGACAGAAAATTTCAAAACAAAGCAAGGTTTATTTTAATGGATGGTTATGCCATTTGGGCTTTGCAATGCTCCTACTACATTCATGAGAGTCATGAATGATGTTTTAAGGCCTTTTCTTGATGATTGTGTAATTGTCTACTTGGATGACATTTTGATATTTATCAAATATTGTGAAGAGCATGTTATGCATGCAAAGCAAGTTTTAGATGTATTGAAGAAAGAAAATTTGTTTTTGAAGATGTGTAAATGTGATTTTGGAAAGACCTCACTTATTTACTTGGGACATATTGTTGGTGGAGGAGAAGTAAAAATAGATCATTCCAAGGTCAAAGTCATTTTGGATTGGCCCAAGCCCAACAATGTGACAGAGGTAAGAAGATTTTTGGGAGCAAACCAATATTGCAGAAAGTTTATTTCTAACTTCTCTTCAATTGCAACTCCATTACATGTAGTGACAAGAATCAAGAAAGTTTTCCAATGGGGAGGCAAGCAACAAAAATATTTTGATTCATTGAAGGAGAATATTAGTTCATCTCCAGTTATTGTACTTCCTAATTTGAGACAACCATTTGAGATCCAAACATATGTAAGTAATAATGCAATGGGAGGAGTATTTTTGCAACATGGTAAGCCCATTTTTTTTTCATTCTGAAACTTTTAATGGTGATGTGATTAATTATCCTACTTATTATAAGGATTTTTATGCATTGGTGCAAAGTGTGAAAAAATGGAAACATTATTTGCTGGGAAAAGAAACTATCATTCACACAGATCATGAACCATTGCAATACTTACAATCACAATCAAAGCTACAACAAGAAAGGAACTTCAGATGGATGGGTTTCCTACAACAATTCCACTTGGTTATCAGGTACAAGAAAGGCATTTATAAAAAAGTTGTTGATATGATTTTTCGGCATATTGTTAGTGCTTCAGTTATTCTTAAGCATAATTATACAATGCATAAGAGCTATGTTGAATATTATGCTATAGATGTTGATTTTAAATAGGTTTATGCACCTTTGTGTCATTCTAACCAAGTTGAAGAATTGGATTACCATGTGCATGATAAGCTTTTGTATCATCTTGGAAAGTTATGTATTCCACAGGGTGAAAGAGTCAACATCATAAGGGAAGCACATTCTTGTCTTATTGTTGGCCACTTTGGTGTAGGAAAGACAATGGATAATTTGCAAAGGTATTTCTATTGGCCTAAAATGAATGAAAGTGTTTTAAGATATGTAAGAGGATGTTATTTATGTTCTACAAGTAATCCTAGGAATAGAAAGTTGTGGTTGTATACTCCACTTCTGGTTCCTTCTCGTCCTTGGGAAAACATTTCCATGGACTTTGTAGGAGGTATACCTACATCAAAAAAAAAATCATGATTGTATTTATGTTGTGGTTGACCGTTTCAAAAACATGTGTATTTTGATGCCTTGTAAGAAGCATGTTACAAATGAACAAATGACACAAATGTTCTTTCATCATGTTTGGGTAAATTTTGGGTTTTCCAAATCCATTATTTTGTATCGATATTCTTGATTTATTGGGAAATTTTGGTCAATCTTATGGGCACTCATGGACACCAAGCTGAAAAAGAGCACACTATTTCATCCACAAACTGATGGTTGAACATAAGTGGTGAATAGAACAATAGTACATCTTCTTCGTGGTTATTGCAACAAACATCCTAAGCTTTGGGATGATAACCTAGACTACATTCAGCATGGTTATAACTAGGCTAAGCACTCTTCGACTCAAACATCTCCATTTGAGGCATGTTTTGGTAATTTGCCAAAATATCCTTTAGATTTTATCTTTGGGAAGGATGTTTCTATTCATGGTCATTATGACATTGATAGAG
>JZKD02S1611933.1:429378-448803 GCA_000966675.3 Picea glauca
GTTGATTGTACATAGTTCGTACAATCGGTATAGGCTAACTATGTAGATCATATTGTTGACATGGCAGGGGGACCATACTACTGACTGGGCAGAGGCTGACGTGAAAGGTGTTGAGTTGGCAGGGTTTCATAGACCAATCTAGTGTTGATATGTGTCAATGTATGGGAGAATGAGAAGGTTCCATGTGGACTATCTAGGGGCCTCCACATGGCACCCCATTATCGATTTACTGGTTAAAAGTTGTTTGAGTCTGTAGCAGGGTTGAACCCTCGACCTGCGGGCATGGGAAGTGACCTAGAAAGGGCTGGGCTACCAGCCTACCCACAATTGGTTCTTAATTGTTAAGTACAAAACTTTTATTTGAATGCGAATTGAACTTTGGTTTGGGAAGAGAAAGGGCCAGGGCGTATCCCCAACCATGGTCACACTACACCTTACTACTACCATATGACCACCAACGCAAGATTTCAATGGTCATATGACAGGCGCATAATTGTAGGTCAGTACTAGGCCACATGGGACCATGTGACTGACACCTCCTCCCATTTTGGTGCCTATCATGTTAATGGTTCGAAAGTTTGCCATATTTTCAGAAAGACGCATGTGGTGTTGGGTTTTTTCATGGGAAACACACAAATATAGATTTATTTTTGGCAGAGTGCGTTTTGAAGAGTAGGTACAACAAGCTATTGGGGGGGGGAAACTTCCAGGAAGTGATTTCTTCTTAGTTTTTGCCAAACCAGGTGCAAAAAGATCCCAAATAGGGGTTTTGGATGTTCTGAAGCCATTGAAGCCATCTATTTCGCATTCTGAGCATTGCAAAGCACTGATTTTTACACTTTGAGCATTAATGAAAATGATCCATTGGAAGCTAGACCAGGAGATGTATCCCAAGAGAGGGGTGAACTCCTTTATCATTTTGCTATGTTATGTGCTTGCTTATGATGGTTGTGTAATTATGTTTATGCTGCTCATGTTAAATAAAAAAACTCATTAATTTTATGTGTTTGCAACTAGATCCAATTTCCTAAATCACATAACTATTCCACTTGAAAATTTGTGCACACAAACCTTTTTCATTTTCAGATCAAGTACCAATGCTTCATCCTAACACATGATGTGCATATGAATGGTAATTTGGTGATTACTTTGGAAGCTATTGTAATGACCCAAATTCTTAAAATATCATAACAAAACAAAAGTACACACCATGTACAAAATGTGAGTGTGGAGAACAACTCCAAGATAGATACATTACACAATAACTCCTTGAAGAATAGGAGAACCTCCTCCAAATAACCAGTTACATTCATACATAACAATTCACATGTCCCAATAATGAATACATGATCTCTATATATACCTATTCACACTTGTGCATGAGGCTCTTTTACTGTTAGGCTGACCCTATTACATATATATTTACACATTACATGTACATTTAGTTTCATATATTCCCCCCCTTGGGGTCATATCATATAAGGGGAGAAAATATAGGGATAAATGTATATGATATGACCCTAAGGGGGGGAATATATGGGCTTAAATGTATATGTAATGTGTAAATATATATGCAATAGGGTAAACCTAATAGTAAAGGGGCTTCATGTCCAGGTGTGAATATGTATATATAGATATCATGCATTCATTATTGAGACAAGTGAATTGTGATGTATGGATGTATTTGGTTATGCGGAGGAGCTTATCCTATTCTTTAAGGGGTTATTGTGTAACTTATCTATCTTGGATTTGTGCTCCATTCTCACAATCTATACATGGTGTGTACTTATTTTTGGTTATGATATTTTAAGCATTTGGATCATTACAATGTTGTTTTACCATCGCTAACCATCCCATGGGAGTGATTTCATCTTTATCTTCATCTCTTGTAAATTTAGGTATTTCCATTGATTCTTAAGTTAGGTCTAACCCCAACCTTCAACTCACAACCATAGTATATTAAGGATAATTATATCAAATGGTTACTATCCTTACTCCAATAAAATATTCCCCGGTTCTTATTTCCAATTTTTTTTGTATCATCCCAATCGGACATCCCAATCAAAATGTATGATAGTTTTAAGTAAACATACCTTTGAAACCTTGATTTGCAATTTGTCCTCTTGGTCATCCTTCCTTCT
Source organism: Picea glauca (assembly GCA_000966675.3). Lineage (NCBI taxonomy): Eukaryota > Viridiplantae > Streptophyta > Pinopsida > Pinales > Pinaceae > Picea > Picea glauca. Next base: position 431,520 of record JZKD02S1611933.1, read on the forward strand.
AATGTATTTCTAAAATTTAATCCCATACGAGTCTGAAATTTCGACCTATAATACTTTGAATTGACTTATTTTCAATTCCATAGGTCTGACCAAAATTAGGTGTTCCAAATGAAAATTATGGTAACTTTCCCAAACCTTTCTGAATTTTGGACTATTCTGGGGAGCAAACTTGTATAGAATTCCACGTGTCCAATATTTGATATCGTATTCTGAAAAATTGAATGAAACATACTAAAGACTATACTATTTCCAATGCAATTAGTCTCATGAAATTGGGATCATCTTTGAAAAATTTATGATTGTTTTACCCGAAACCCCTGTTTGAGACTAATTACGGGACTAGTCAAAAACCCTATCTTCCTTATGGTGTATCTCTAAAAGTAAAATGACCCAGAAGATAAAATTTGTATCACGAGTACCTTTATATGTCCTATAAATAGCCTCTCAATTTTTCCTTTTGAATTGGTCCCCAAAAAAGTTATAGAAACAATTCCAAGATGATTTTCTTGAAGAAGGAAAAACCTAGGATTGATGCTCTAATACCAATTGTAATTATCCAAATGCTTAAAATATCATAACAAAATAGAAGTACACACCATGTATAAAATATGAGTGTGGAGTACAACTCCAAGATATATAAGTTACACAATAACTCTTTAAATAATAGGAGAACCTCCTCCAAATAACTAGTTACATTCATACCACAATTCACATGTCCCAATAATGAATACATGATCTCTATATATACTTATTCACAAATGCACATGAGGCCCTTTTACTATTAGGCTGACCATATTACATATATATTTTCACATTACATGTACATTTATCCCCATATATGTCCCTCCCCCACTTGGGCTCCTATCATATACTTGTATCCCTATATATGCTCCCCTTAATTCATAACAACTATGTCTATTGTTATTTCCATGAAACTTGCCATGGTTGGAAACATCACTTTGATTGCTTGTGATATCCCTTCTTCAAAACTCGTCATATAATTTCCACTAGATACTTATTTTGAGGACGTACATATTATCTCTTTGACATGTCTTGAATATCATCATTGAGAAGCTATGATAGCTAATGAGACTCATCAATGATGCATCAATTATCATTATGATAAATGTGTTAGTCCTTGAGTCTTTTCTGAAAGCAAGTTGGTTTTGGTTAATGAATAGAATCATGATACATTAGGATCTTGGAAATTCAAACTTGTGTGGCATGGCACTCACTTTGTGATCCATGTGTTGCTAAACTTGGCCAATGAGTTATACAATTATGGAGAGACTTCTTTGCAAGAACCTCATGGTGGGATCTATCTAAAAAAAGTTATGCATTCACTCAAAAATGTCACATGATGATTTTGTAACATGTTGTATTTTAAGTTTTGTACTTTCACACCTTTTATGATTTTGTAACATATTATATTTTAATTTTTGTACTTTCACACCTTTTTTTACATTTTGGTTTTCAATCACATGTTTATCATGCTTGGTGCTTTATTTGTTGATGTTGACATCCACGCTCATTTATTTGGGTTTTATAAAAAATTCCAACATAGTACAGAAGAATGTTGGGACAAGTGTTGGATTTTTTGGAATTTATATAAACAGATAGGGTGGAATAATGTGTAATGTAGTGCATCAAATTACTTATCACGCTCATGTCAAATCCTCGACTAATTCTTGCATCTCAAATATAGGTAAAGGTTGATTCCACATCTTCATTGTTTATCATTATTTATTTTTTCATAACTCTATAAATTTATGTTAGTAATGATATATAATAAGAAAAGGAGTATGTGAAGAAGGTGAAAATGAGATTACCTTACATTATTTTGGATGTGAGTGAAAAATTTGAAATGCTATCTCTTATTTTAAAGATATTTCACTCTGAACTTTTCTACATCCTTAGTCTCTTGGTCAAATGTTGGTCGTTGACCAAGTTTTGGAGAAGTTAGGTCACGCTTGACCGATTTTGGACTTTGATAGGATGGTCAAAGGCAGAGTGTGAGATTTTTGGGTTTAGTGTTTATGTAACGAGTTATGGGATGTCGACCCATGGGTTTACCCATGTTTAGGCCCATTTTTTAATGTATAAATAGATAGCTAGGTGATGTAAGAAGGGGCCAATGTGCTAAGTGAAGTAGTAGTGAATATTTGTGGCTTAGTGTGGAGCTAAAGGCTTTGTGCATTCTATGTGTTAGGACTTTCGGAGATAAGTGTAAGTGATTGTATGAAGCTGGTGTGAAGACTGTGTAAGAAGGCTTTGTGTTGTGACCTAACTCGGGAAAGGAGGATCTGGCGAGCTGCACGTAGATCTCCTGTCCTATGCGGAGTGGGGTTTTGGGGCTTTGTGCATGTAAGAAGTTTGACAAAAGAAAATAAGGAAGAAGAAGAGTTGGTGGACGTAGCCTTGCGTCGGGGGTGAACCGCATATATCCTGTGTTATGGTTGCCTTGTGTGATTGATGTGATTTATGCTTAATGTTGTTTTCTTTATGCATGTTAGATGCATTTGATATAATATCTTAGTGCTTAGTGATGTGAATGAATTCTAGATCTGATCTTTTTCTACGTGTTAAGTTCTTGGAAGTGTTAGATCTTGTTGAATAATGCATTGTTTTGTAATTAGGGTTTGAATCTTCAAAGTGAATAAGGGTTAAATGCTAATGAATGTTAACTGCTAAGTGCTCTGAGTCCTGCAACCCCCCGTGCCTCTACCTCGGGTGAGACTTCATCTACTTTACAAGTGTTGCCAAAAGGGCCAGTAGTTAGGGTTTTGTTGGTGCACTATTGAAGCATTGAAACTTGGGTCTGCCCCTATGCCAACAAATGGTTTTGTTACCGGGAAATGAAATTGTGATTGTTGGGAGCTGAAGAAAAAAGAAAGCTATGTGTGTATATCTGCTGCCCTAGTGCACAGTATTCTACTTGGCTTGCAAAGCTCTGTGCTAAAAAGAGAAGTCTGATCTGAAGGAAAGAGGTAAGATCTTGAATCTTTATCGTCTTATAAAGGTAAGATAAGTGAAATTTTTTATTTCGAAAGAATGGATCTAGGTATGTTTAATAGATTTGGTAGTAGTCTGAAAGCTAGGGTACAACTAGAATAAAGAAGATTTGATATGAATAGATCTGATAGAAATAATGAAAGATATGTTACTCCTATTCATAGAAAGAATTTTTGGACTAACAAGTGGATGTAGGATCCTAGAAATATTTTTTTGCAGACCCACAACTATGATTCTAGTGTGTAGTACAAGAAAGTTTGGGGATCATTCAAGAGAAAGAGAGGATTGACTCTTTTCTATAGTTGTAGGAGACCAGGACATCTTGCCAAGGAATGCCCTAGTAGAGGTCATATTTGCCTTTGTTGTAAATCTACTGGACATGAAGTTTTGGATTTCCCTATAATGATTGCTAAAGTTGAAAAGATGAATATGAGACAAGAAAACTATGAGACAGGGCAAGAAACTAAGGATATGATAAAACCCCAGAAAGAATCATAGATTGTATTATTACAGATGAAAGAAACTCTGAACAATCACAGAGATATCAACTTATCAGAGATCTTAAAAGAGAAGGAATGCATCCAAACAAGAATAAGATATTTCGACATAGAGTGTGTCTTGGATGAGGAAACACAGGTGAATATCATGACAGAAAGAACTTGGAAAATTTTGGGAAAACCCGTTATGGTTCCTTCATTAGGAGGAATAGGATTATTTAGAGGAAAGCTAATAACCCAATGTGGAAGACTTACCCAGACATCTATGAGTGCTCATGGAACTTCGATAGAAGAAGAATTTGAGATCGTTAAGTTTGTTGAGAACAACGCCCCATTTGTTATTTTGCTAGGAAAAACCTATATTGAAAAATATCAAATACAAAGGAAACAAGAATAGGAGGATCTAGAACAAAAAAAGAAAGAAATAAGATATTCCATGGCTAGGAGAATATCGCACTTACTAGAAGAACAAGAGGACTAGTCGAAGCTACTGAGGACCAGAGATTTGGACGTTGAAGTTCAAGAACATAGGAAGACTTGAAATACTTGTCTGTACAAGAGAGTAGAGCACCTACCCCAGAAAGAGAAGAAGTATTACTCTCGAACCCTTCGAAAGGACCTCAGCGGTGCAAAGTTCCCATGCCAAGAGGAGATAAGAACAATAATGGAAAGAGGAAACTAGTGACTCAAATCACAGGAAAGAAAGCTAGAAATCTCAGCAAGAATAAATCAAAGTTAGAAAAGTTACAGGAAGTTCCAGGGAGGATTTTGCAAAGAGAAGGTTTGTAGAACTGGAGCTTCGACAGGATATTAGAACAACATAATTTGGCACTTCGCCATGACAAAGTAATATGACTCTTGGAGGTGTCCCGACTGTTAGAACGATGCTCCAGAATGGCTAGATACCCAGTTATTGTTGGAACGTTCACCATTGGATTGTTGGGACAACACCACAATAGATGCAATTGCATTGCTTAAGGCGTTTATACCTATTGGAGGGATCCGTTATGATGATGTCTATTTATCCCATCGAGCATTTCACTGTGGAATTTTTTTCCAATTGTGATTATTCGAGCTGATTATTTCCGCACCATGATTACTGAGACCTTGCCACCTGTGTTGTTACAGTGAGTGTTTGTTCACTGACTTGAGATATCAGATCTCGAGTGTGCATGTCGGATGAAATTAGCACAATAGAAAAATTAGTTGAAGAGATCCTAATAGACCTCATGGCTGAGAAGGTGATGTCTGNTATTCCACTTGAAAATTTGTGCACACAAACCTTTTTCATTTTCAGATCAAGTACCAATGCTTCATCCTAACACATGATGTGCATATGAATGGTAATTTGGTGATTACTTTGGAAGCTATTGTAATGACCCAAATTCTTAAAATATCATAACAAAACAAAAGTACACACCATGTACAAAATGTGAGTGTGGAGAACAACTCCAAGATAGATACATTACACAATAACTCCTTGAAGAATAGGAGAACCTCCTCCAAATAACCAGTTACATTCATACATAACAATTCACATGTCCCAATAATGAATACATGATCTCTATATATACCTATTCACACTTGTGCATGAGGCTCTTTTACTGTTAGGCTGACCCTATTACATATATATTTACACATTACATGTACATTTAGTTTCATATATTCCCCCCCTTGGGGTCATATCATATAAGGGGAGAAAATATAGGGATAAATGTATATGATATGACCCTAAGGGGGGGAATATATGGGCTTAAATGTATATGTAATGTGTAAATATATATGCAATAGGGTAAACCTAATAGTAAAGGGGCTTCATGTCCAGGTGTGAATATGTATATATAGATATCATGCATTCATTATTGAGACAAGTGAATTGTGATGTATGGATGTATTTGGTTATGCGGAGGAGCTTATCCTATTCTTTAAGGGGTTATTGTGTAACTTATCTATCTTGGATTTGTGCTCCATTCTCACAATCTATACATGGTGTGTACTTATTTTTGGTTATGATATTTTAAGCATTTGGATCATTACAATGTTGTTTTACCATCGCTAACCATCCCATGGGAGTGATTTCATCTTTATCTTCATCTCTTGTAAATTTAGGTATTTCCATTGATTCTTAAGTTAGGTCTAACCCCAACCTTCAACTCACAACCATAGTATATTAAGGATAATTATATCAAATGGTTACTATCCTTACTCCAATAAAATATTCCCCGGTTCTTATTTCCAATTTTTTTTGTATCATCCCAATCGGACATCCCAATCAAAATGTATGATAGTTTTAAGTAAACATACCTTTGAAACCTTGATTTGCAATTTGTCCTCTTGGTCATCCTTCCTTCTAATGTATTTCTAAAATTTAATCCCATACGAGTCTGAAATTTCGACCTATAATACTTTGAATTGACTTATTTTCAATTCCATAGGTCTGACCAAAATTAGGTGTTCCAAATGAAAATTATGGTAACTTTCCCAAACCTTTCTGAATTTTGGACTATTCTGGGGAGCAAACTTGTATAGAATTCCACGTGTCCAATATTTGATATCGTATTCTGAAAAATTGAATGAAACATACTAAAGACTATACTATTTCCAATGCAATTAGTCTCATGAAATTGGGATCATCTTTGAAAAATTTATGATTGTTTTACCCGAAACCCCTGTTTGAGACTAATTACGGGACTAGTCAAAAACCCTATCTTCCTTATGGTGTATCTCTAAAAGTAAAATGACCCAGAAGATAAAATTTGTATCACGAGTACCTTTATATGTCCTATAAATAGCCTCTCAATTTTTCCTTTTGAATTGGTCCCCAAAAAAGTTATAGAAACAATTCCAAGATGATTTTCTTGAAGAAGGAAAAACCTAGGATTGATGCTCTAATACCAATTGTAATTATCCAAATGCTTAAAATATCATAACAAAATAGAAGTACACACCATGTATAAAATATGAGTGTGGAGTACAACTCCAAGATATATAAGTTACACAATAACTCTTTAAATAATAGGAGAACCTCCTCCAAATAACTAGTTACATTCATACCACAATTCACATGTCCCAATAATGAATACATGATCTCTATATATACTTATTCACAAATGCACATGAGGCCCTTTTACTATTAGGCTGACCATATTACATATATATTTTCACATTACATGTACATTTATCCCCATATATGTCCCTCCCCCACTTGGGCTCCTATCATATACTTGTATCCCTATATATGCTCCCCTTAATTCATAACAACTATGTCTATTGTTATTTCCATGAAACTTGCCATGGTTGGAAACATCACTTTGATTGCTTGTGATATCCCTTCTTCAAAACTCGTCATATAATTTCCACTAGATACTTATTTTGAGGACGTACATATTATCTCTTTGACATGTCTTGAATATCATCATTGAGAAGCTATGATAGCTAATGAGACTCATCAATGATGCATCAATTATCATTATGATAAATGTGTTAGTCCTTGAGTCTTTTCTGAAAGCAAGTTGGTTTTGGTTAATGAATAGAATCATGATACATTAGGATCTTGGAAATTCAAACTTGTGTGGCATGGCACTCACTTTGTGATCCATGTGTTGCTAAACTTGGCCAATGAGTTATACAATTATGGAGAGACTTCTTTGCAAGAACCTCATGGTGGGATCTATCTAAAAAAAGTTATGCATTCACTCAAAAATGTCACATGATGATTTTGTAACATGTTGTATTTTAAGTTTTGTACTTTCACACCTTTTATGATTTTGTAACATATTATATTTTAATTTTTGTACTTTCACACCTTTTTTTACATTTTGGTTTTCAATCACATGTTTATCATGCTTGGTGCTTTATTTGTTGATGTTGACATCCACGCTCATTTATTTGGGTTTTATAAAAAATTCCAACATAGTACAGAAGAATGTTGGGACAAGTGTTGGATTTTTTGGAATTTATATAAACAGATAGGGTGGAATAATGTGTAATGTAGTGCATCAAATTACTTATCACGCTCATGTCAAATCCTCGACTAATTCTTGCATCTCAAATATAGGTAAAGGTTGATTCCACATCTTCATTGTTTATCATTATTTATTTTTTCATAACTCTATAAATTTATGTTAGTAATGATATATAATAAGAAAAGGAGTATGTGAAGAAGGTGAAAATGAGATTACCTTACATTATTTTGGATGTGAGTGAAAAATTTGAAATGCTATCTCTTATTTTAAAGATATTTCACTCTGAACTTTTCTACATCCTTAGTCTCTTGGTCAAATGTTGGTCGTTGACCAAGTTTTGGAGAAGTTAGGTCACGCTTGACCGATTTTGGACTTTGATAGGATGGTCAAAGGCAGAGTGTGAGATTTTTGGGTTTAGTGTTTATGTAACGAGTTATGGGATGTCGACCCATGGGTTTACCCATGTTTAGGCCCATTTTTTAATGTATAAATAGATAGCTAGGTGATGTAAGAAGGGGCCAATGTGCTAAGTGAAGTAGTAGTGAATATTTGTGGCTTAGTGTGGAGCTAAAGGCTTTGTGCATTCTATGTGTTAGGACTTTCGGAGATAAGTGTAAGTGATTGTATGAAGCTGGTGTGAAGACTGTGTAAGAAGGCTTTGTGTTGTGACCTAACTCGGGAAAGGAGGATCTGGCGAGCTGCACGTAGATCTCCTGTCCTATGCGGAGTGGGGTTTTGGGGCTTTGTGCATGTAAGAAGTTTGACAAAAGAAAATAAGGAAGAAGAAGAGTTGGTGGACGTAGCCTTGCGTCGGGGGTGAACCGCATATATCCTGTGTTATGGTTGCCTTGTGTGATTGATGTGATTTATGCTTAATGTTGTTTTCTTTATGCATGTTAGATGCATTTGATATAATATCTTAGTGCTTAGTGATGTGAATGAATTCTAGATCTGATCTTTTTCTACGTGTTAAGTTCTTGGAAGTGTTAGATCTTGTTGAATAATGCGTTGTTTTGTAATTAGGGTTTGAATCTTCAAAGTGAATAAGGGTTAAATGCTAATGAATGTTAACTGCTAAGTGCTCTGAGTCCTGCAACCCCCCGTGCCTCTACCTTGGGTGAGACTTCATCTACTTTACAGGTGTTGCCAAAAGGGCCAATAGTTAGGGTTTTGTTGGTGCACTATTGAAGCATTGAAACTTGGGTCTGCCCCTATGCCAACAAATGGTTTTGTTACCGGGAACTGAAATTGTGATGGTTGGGAGCTGAAGAAAAAAGAAAGCTATGTGTGTATATCTTCTACCCTAGTGCACATTATTCTACTTGGCTTGCAAAGATCTGTGCTAAAAAGAGAAGTCTGATCTGAAGGAAAGAGGTAAGATCTTGAATATTTATCGTCTTATAAAGGTAAGATAAGTGAAATTTTTTATTTCGAAAGAATGGATCTAGGTATGTTTAATAGATTTGGTAGTAGTCTGAAAGCTAGGGTAAAACTAGAATAAAGAAGATTTGATATGAATAGATCTGATAGAAATAATGAAAGATATGTTACTCCTATTCATAGAAAGAATTTTTGGACTAACAAGTGGATGTAGGATCCTAGAAATATTTTTTTGCAGACCCACAACTATGATTCTAGTGTGTAGTACAAGAAAGTTTGGGGATCATTCAAGAGAAAGAGAGGATTGACTCTTTTCTATAGTTGTAGGAGACCAGGACATCTTGCCAAGGAATGCCCTAGTAGAGGTCATATTTGCCTTTGTTGTAAATCTACTGGACATGAAGTTTTGGATTTCCCTATAATGATTGCTAAAGTTGAAAAGATGAATATGAGACAAGAAAACTATGAGACAGGGCAAGAAACTAAGGATATGATAAAACCCCAGAAAGAATCATAGATTGTATTATTACAGATGAAAGAAACTCTGAACAATCACAGAGATATCAACTTATCAGAGATCTTAAAAGAGAAGGAATGCATCCAAACAAGAATAAGATATTTCGACATAGAGTGTGTCTTGGATGAGGAAACACAGGTGAATATCATGACAGAAAGAACTTGGAAAATTTTGGGAAAACCCGTTATGGTTCCTTCATTAGGAGGAATAGGATTATTTAGAGGAAAGCTAATAACCCAATGTGGAAGACTTACCCAGACATCTATGAGTGCTCATGGAACTTCGATAGAAGAAGAATTTGAGATCGTTAAGTTTGTTGAGAACAACGCCCCATTTGTTATTTTGCTAGGAAAAACCTATATTGAAAAATATCAAATACAAAGGAAACAAGAATAGGAGGATCTAGAACAAAAAAAGAAAGAAATAAGATATTCCATGGCTAGGAGAATATCGCACTTACTAGAAGAACAAGAGGACTAGTCGAAGCTACTGAGGACCAGAGATTTGGACGTTGAAGTTCAAGAACATAGGAAGACTTGAAATACTTGTCTGTACAAGAGAGTAGAGCACCTACCCCAGAAAGAGAAGAAGTATTACTCTCGAACCCTTCGAAAGGACCTCAGCGGTGCAAAGTTCCCATGCCAAGAGGAGATAAGAACAATAATGGAAAGAGGAAACTAGTGACTCAAATCACAGGAAAGAAAGCTAGAAATCTCAGCAAGAATAAATCAAAGTTAGAAAAGTTACAGGAAGTTCCAGGGAGGATTTTGCAAAGAGAAGGTTTGTAGAACTGGAGCTTCGACAGGATATTAGAACAACATAATTTGGCACTTCGCCATGACAAAGTAATATGACTCTTGGAGGTGTCCCGACTGTTAGAACGATGCTCCAGAATGGCTAGATACCCAGTTATTGTTGGAACGTTCACCATTGGATTGTTGGGACAACACCACAATAGATGCAATTGCATTGCTTAAGGCGTTTATACCTATTGGAGGGATCCGTTATGATGATGTCTATTTATCCCATCGAGCATTTCACTGTGGAATTTTTTTCCAATTGTGATTATTCGAGCTGATTATTTCCGCACCATGATTACTGAGACCTTGCCACCTGTGTTGTTACAGTGAGTGTTTGTTCACTGACTTGAGATATCAGATCTCGAGTGTGCATGTCGGATGAAATTAGCACAATAGAAAAATTAGTTGAAGAGATCCTAATAGACCTCATGGCTGAGAAGGTGATGTCTGNGACTTCTTAGAAGGTTCTACTTCTATAAGATTCCTCCTCTAGAATGTTATTAGGTGATGGTATCACTATATAAAGAGGTTCAAGCAATGTAATAGGACATGAAGAGAATTATTGTATTTGGAGTGGTAGCTCAATAGGAGGATGCCCCCTCGGAGAGGTAAGTGAACAAGAGAGGATCCCTTTCATAATATGATCCATTGTATGGTGTTTCCCTACCTCAAGAGTTTGATAGTAATAAAGGAGATTTTGCATGTTGTTCTTGTATATCTATTGTGGTGTTTTTGTATATAAATAGGTTCAAGCAATGTAATGGGATATGAAGAGAATTATTATATTTGGAGTTGAAGCTCAATATGAAGATGCCCCCTCAAAGTGGCAAGTGAATAGGAGAGGATTCCTTCCATAATAGGATCCATTGTATGTTGTTGCCCTACCTTAAGGGTTTGATAGTAACAAAGGAGATTTTGCATATTGTTCTTATATATCTGTTGTGGTGTTTTTTTATTTATTTCTTTGGTTCTTTACAAGTGGTATCAGAGCACTTTCTTTGGCAGACATTGTGGGCAAATATTTTTTATTTTTGCAGATTTTTATTTTTCGGAGAAGAAAAAAGAGGGCCGCATAATTCTAGAAATTTTCGGTATATTTCTGTGAAAAAATTGCAGAAACATGTTGTATATCTGAGTTCCCCTCAGAAAAACACACAAGTTGAAAAAAAAATCATCTGAAACAGAGTTCGGGAAGTCAAGAATGTTAGGTAGCTAGAGAGGTAGTAGTGGGGGCCCAAAGGGCCCATAGTGATAATAGTGGAGTTCATTCAATATAAGGTGGACTAGGTCCACTATATTATTAAACAAGGCGCACTATGGTAGCTAGATATAATAAATGGGTAGTTAGATATAATAAATGTAAGAGGACTTCTTAGAAGGTTCTACTTCTAGAAGATTCCTCCTCTAGAATGTTATTAGGTGATGATAGCACTATACAAAGAGGTTCAAGAAATGTAATGGGACATGAAGAAAATTATTGTATTTGGAGTGGTATATTAATAGGAGGATTTCCCCTCGAAGAGGCAAGTGAACAAGAGAGGATCCCTTCCATAATAGGATCCATTGTATGGTGTTGCCCTACCTCAAGGCTTTCTATAATAAAGTTGTGGTTTTCTATATTGTTCTATAAATATTTGTGGTATTTATTTATGCAAGTATTTGGTTCTTAACAAGTGGTATCAGAGAACTTTCCTTGGCAGACATTGTGGGCAACTATTTTTTATTTTTGCAGATTTTGTTTTCAGAGAAGAAAAAAGAGGGTCGTGCAATTCCAGAATTTTTTGGTATATTTATGTGCAACATTTTCACAAACAGGTTGTATATATGAGTTCCTCTCATAGAAACACCCAAGTTTAAAAACAAATCGTTTGAAACGGAGTCCAAGAAGTCAAGATATTGAAGTTTTAAATTCTGCAATTTTTCAGGGTTTTTTTCCGCGGACGGCGATGCAATTTTTTATTTTATTTCTATAGAATATAGAGGCCGAATTTTCTAAAACAAATTATATATATGAGTTCCTCTCACAATTTCACCCAATTTTAAAAAAATAATCAGCTGAAACAGAGTCGGGGAAGTAAAGTTATGATCATTTTAAATTCGACAGGTTTTTAGGGTTTTTCCAGAAAAAATCGTGATTTTTTGTCATAACTTATTGTTCTATTTTTTGGGTTTTTTCATGATGGATATGGGACCTAAGAGTTCATAGGGTGCTCATATGGCTATTTCCTCTCAAACCCTCAAATAAATTCTACAAATTACTGAAGCATTCAAATCTCAATTCTATGACACATTGGATGTTAGATTGCATGAACTTGCAGATGGTTTCAAAGATAGTTTTCGCAGTATTCAAGATTCATTGGATAACATACAGGAGATAGTTCTTATGGCAGACATCAGGGATGACTATAATCAAGAAATATATGCTTGGTATGATTTTGAGGCCAATTGTGATGATTGGTATATGGATAGTTGTCATTTCTAGGATGACAACCACTTTCATATTTTATTTGATGACTCTAATATACCTTCTGTAGAGAGCATCAATGTGACAAATCGAGAGCCAATGATTATTACCAGTCTCCATCTTGCATATTCTACAATGGTATTATTCCTTCCAGATTCTGCTACGACCCTTTTCCACTATGTGGATAGATATTCTTATTTGGATCCACATGACAAGTGTCAGTCTTTGGAACATCATTTTGAGTTGTTATTGGGAACCAAAATCTTCCACAGGGAGTTTAGATGAGCACTTGGACATGAGACCCGAGCTTACAATGGTGGTTGGACTACTTCAGCATGGTGGCTTTCCTTTCTAAATGGGACCATGATTCTCCAGTCTTCTTCAACATTACGGTCCACAATTATCCATGAGACCCTAGTATATGGTTGTACATCAAGCGTTGAGGACAATTCTTTCATAAGGGGGATGGAATGTTAGGTAGCTAGAAAGGTAGTAGTGGGGGCCCAGAGGGCCCATAGTGATAATAGTGGAGGTCATTCAATGTAAGGTGGACTAGGTCCACTATATTATTAAATAANGACTTCTTAGAAGGTTCTACTTCTATAAGATTCCTCCTCTAGAATGTTATTAGGTGATGGTATCACTATATAAAGAGGTTCAAGCAATGTAATAGGACATGAAGAGAATTATTGTATTTGGAGTGGTAGCTCAATAGGAGGATGCCCCCTCGGAGAGGTAAGTGAACAAGAGAGGATCCCTTTCATAATATGATCCATTGTATGGTGTTTCCCTACCTCAAGAGTTTGATAGTAATAAAGGAGATTTTGCATGTTGTTCTTGTATATCTATTGTGGTGTTTTTGTATATAAATAGGTTCAAGCAATGTAATGGGATATGAAGAGAATTATTATATTTGGAGTTGAAGCTCAATATGAAGATGCCCCCTCAAAGTGGCAAGTGAATAGGAGAGGATTCCTTCCATAATAGGATCCATTGTATGTTGTTGCCCTACCTTAAGGGTTTGATAGTAACAAAGGAGATTTTGCATATTGTTCTTATATATCTGTTGTGGTGTTTTTTTATTTATTTCTTTGGTTCTTTACAAGTGGTATCAGAGCACTTTCTTTGGCAGACATTGTGGGCAAATATTTTTTATTTTTGCAGATTTTTATTTTTCGGAGAAGAAAAAAGAGGGCCGCATAATTCTAGAAATTTTCGGTATATTTCTGTGAAAAAATTGCAGAAACATGTTGTATATCTGAGTTCCCCTCAGAAAAACACACAAGTTGAAAAAAAAATCATCTGAAACAGAGTTCGGGAAGTCAAGAATGTTAGGTAGCTAGAGAGGTAGTAGTGGGGGCCCAAAGGGCCCATAGTGATAATAGTGGAGTTCATTCAATATAAGGTGGACTAGGTCCACTATATTATTAAACAAGGCGCACTATGGTAGCTAGATATAATAAATGGGTAGTTAGATATAATAAATGTAAGAGGACTTCTTAGAAGGTTCTACTTCTAGAAGATTCCTCCTCTAGAATGTTATTAGGTGATGATAGCACTATACAAAGAGGTTCAAGAAATGTAATGGGACATGAAGAAAATTATTGTATTTGGAGTGGTATATTAATAGGAGGATTTCCCCTCGAAGAGGCAAGTGAACAAGAGAGGATCCCTTCCATAATAGGATCCATTGTATGGTGTTGCCCTACCTCAAGGCTTTCTATAATAAAGTTGTGGTTTTCTATATTGTTCTATAAATATTTGTGGTATTTATTTATGCAAGTATTTGGTTCTTAACAAGTGGTATCAGAGAACTTTCCTTGGCAGACATTGTGGGCAACTATTTTTTATTTTTGCAGATTTTGTTTTCAGAGAAGAAAAAAGAGGGTCGTGCAATTCCAGAATTTTTTGGTATATTTATGTGCAACATTTTCACAAACAGGTTGTATATATGAGTTCCTCTCATAGAAACACCCAAGTTTAAAAACAAATCGTTTGAAACGGAGTCCAAGAAGTCAAGATATTGAAGTTTTAAATTCTGCAATTTTTCAGGGTTTTTTTCCGCGGACGGCGATGCAATTTTTTATTTTATTTCTATAGAATATAGAGGCCGAATTTTCTAAAACAAATTATATATATGAGTTCCTCTCACAATTTCACCCAATTTTAAAAAAATAATCAGCTGAAACAGAGTCGGGGAAGTAAAGTTATGATCATTTTAAATTCGACAGGTTTTTAGGGTTTTTCCAAAAAAAACCGCGATTTTTTGTCATAACTTATTGTTCTATTTTTTGGGTTTTTTCATGATGGATGTGGGACCTAAGAGTTCATAGGGTGCTTAGATGGCTATTTCCTCTCAAACCCTCAAATAAATTCTACAAATTACTGAAGCATTCAAATCTCAATTCTATGACACATTGGATGTTAGATTGCATGAACTTGCAGATGGTCTCAATGATAGTTTTTGTAGTATTCAAGATTCATTGGATAACATACAGGAGATAGTTCTTATGGCAGACATCAGGGATGAATATAATCAAGAAATATATGCTTGGTATGATTTTGAGGCCAATTGTGATGATTGGTATATGGATAGTTGTCATTTCTATAATGACAACCACTTTCATATTTTATTTGATGACTCTAATATACCTTCTGTAGAGAGCATCAATGTGACAAATCGAGAGCCAATGATTATTACCAGTCTCCATATTGCATATTCTACAATGGTATTATTCCTTCCAGATTCTGCTACGACCCTTTTCCACTATGTGGATAGATATTCTTATTTGGATCCACATGACAAGTGTCAGTCTTTGGAACATCATTTTGAGTTGTTATTGGGAACCAAAATCTTCCACAGGGAGTTTAGATGAGCACTTGGACATGAGACCCGAGCTTACAATGGTGGTTGGACTACTTCAGCATGGTGGCTTTCCTTTCTAAATGGGACCATGATTCTCCAGTCTTCTTCAACATTACGGTCCACAATTATCCATGAGACCCTAGTATATGGTTGTACATCAAGCGTTGAGGACAATTCTTTCATAAGGGGGATGGAATGTTAGGTAGCTAGAAAGGTAGTAGTGGGGGCCCAGAGGGCCCATAGTGATAATAGTGGAGGTCATTCAATGTAAGGTGGACTAGGTCCACTATATTATTAAATAANTCCCACTATGGTAGTTAGATATAATAAATGGGTAGTTAGATATAATAAATGTAGGAGGACTTCTTAGAAGGTTTTACTTCTAGAAGATTCCTCCTCTAGAATGTTATTAGGTGATGGTATCACTATATAAAGAGGTTCAAGCAATGTAATGGGACTTGAAGAGAAGTATTGTATTTGGAGTGGTAACTCAATAGAAGGATGCCCCCTCGAAGAGGCAAGTAAACAAGAGAGGCTCCCTTCCATAATAGGATCCATTGTATGGTGTTGTCCTACCTCAGGAGTTTGGCAGTGATAAAAAAGATTTTGCATATTGTTCTATTATATCTGTTGTAGTGTTTTTGTATATAAAGAAGTTCAAGCAATGTAATGTGATATGAAGAGAATTATTATATTTGGATTTGAAGCTCAATAGGGGGATGCCCCCTCGATGTGGCAAGTGAACAAAAGAGGATTCATTCCATAATAGGATCCATTGTATGGTGTTGCCCTACCTTAAGGGTTTGATAGTAATAAAGGAGATTTTGTATATTGTTCTTGTATATGTTTTTGTATTCAGTTCTTTGGTTCTTAAAATCGAGGTGCGACAGAGAAACAAACCAAGCATCGTGATGACTTAGCGAATGAAAATCGCATCCCATCTATCCTACCCAACTACATCTCACCTCTAGCTAGCACGACGACTCGTGACAGATTCCCGAGGGACTTCGACTACAAAGTCTTCATTGCATACCTCTCAAAGGGAATACGTGCAGTCAGACCTTAGTTGGAGAGGATTCCAACATTGTGTTAAGCCCTAATATTGGCTCATTACCCCTTAATTGGGGCATATTACATTAGTAATGTTATTTTATTTATGTCGGATTTATTCCATTAGTTGTAATTATACCTCCTAGTCTCCTATATATACCACAGATACATTTTCAATTGGAATCATCTTGTACTTGAACATTTAAGTGGGGTAAAAGGAGGTTGCCCCCTCGAAGAGGATTATTATCTGAAATTATCTATTTTTCAAGGCATTGAGTACTTTTTCTTAGGTTTTTCTATGCTATATTGATATTTGGTTCTTAACATATGGTATCAAAGCTCAAGGTCTTGGGGTTTCGCTGCTACATTTGAGACACCTTGGAATTTTTTCTATAACTTTTTTTCTACAACGTTTCAAAAGGAACGTATTGGAGGATATTTATCAGATAGATCAAGGTACGTTGGGTTAAAATTTTAGCTCCTGACGCCTTATACTTTCGAAGATACAGCCTGTACAAGATAGGGTTCTGGAATCATCCTGAAATGAGTCATTGCGGAATTTTCACTATAAAAACGTTTATATAATGTTTCAAACCCTAAAATCTAGAGGATATTCACAAAAATTAGTAAGGTATCTGTGGTAAAAAGGTTAGCTTGTGGGTCATCTTAAATTTGTAGATACACCTTGTGTAAGATAGGGTATTTGACTAGTCCTATTGACTAGTCTCAAGAA
>JZKD02S1611933.1:510612-534925 GCA_000966675.3 Picea glauca
TATATATATATATATATATATATATGGAATTCATAGTCGGGTTACCCACATTTGGCAACAGATTAGTCATCATGGTTTTTGTTGATCTCCTTTCCAAATATGCTCATTTATGTTCCATCCAACACCCATGGAATGCCCTAATATTTTGTGTCTTACCATGATACAAATTTCAAAGTAACATATGGTAAGAATTTTTTAGGCTCCAGAGCACCCAATTACATCTCAACATTGCCTATCATCCCCAAACTGATGATCAAATTGAAGTTGTCAACAAGAGCTCAGAATCATATTTTTGGTGCTTCATATTTGATTGGCAATCTCAATGGGTTCAATGGTTACCACTAGTTGAATGGTAGTACAATACATCTTACTGTGGTGGTACTTGCATGGATCCCTTTAAGGAAATCTATGGTCAAAAACCACCCTTTGTATTATCTTACCTTCCTAGTGTATCCAAATTCTAGGAGGTGGACATAACAATTAAATTTGGAGCTGACATTCTATGCACTCTCAAAGATAATTTGATCATGGCTCAAAATCGCACGAAGAAACAAGCTAATTAGTGTCATTCTGAACACCCTTTCGCTAATGGGATGAGGTGTTTCTTCATCTACAACTAGATAATCAAAATTCACTTAAATCATATCACTGCCAAAAATTTTCTCCAAAATTTATGGCCCTTATATAGTCCTCAAGTGTGTAGGTCCCATGGTTTACAAGTTATCCCTTCTCAGTAACTCTAAGCTCCATTCACTTTTTTGTGTATCTTTCTTAAAGAAAGTGATTGGAACCAAGTGTCAAATTCAAACTACTCTCCCAGAATTGGATGAAGAAGGTTCCATCTGGTTGCAGCCACAAGAAATATTGGTACAAAGTAAGCATCATCTCCATCAACACAAAATTCAAGAAGTTTTAGTACAATGGAAGTATACACAAATCGAGGATGCCACATGGGATTAAACCACCATTCTGCAACAATTCCCACATATCAAGCCTTGAAGACAAGATTGTTCTTTAAGGGGGAGGGAATGTTAGGGTCCTAACCTCCCTAAACCATCAAGTAGATAGAATAATATGTTTTTATATATAATAAAGGTTGTCATTAGTAAATAAGGCCTATATATTAATGTGAACATGTCTAATGTAAGAAGAAATACTAGAAGGTTCTTCCTCTAGAATGTTCTTCCTCTAGAATATCCTCGAGATGATAGAATTACTATATATAGGGGTAGAAAGCATGAAAAGATTTATCTTCTGAAATCATTTGTACTTGAGCTCTACTTTGTTGGAGGTTTCCCCCTCGAAGATACAAGTGAACGTTTCTCTCAATATAATAAAGACATCATATTTTGGACCTATCGTGTCCATGTTCTTACTATTTTTTCTTTCTACTAATTATAGTGATATAATTGTGTCACTACTCTGGATATTTCTTTCTAGTACCTTACATTCTATTGACCAATTATCAAAATAAATGGTATAGATTTTTATGTAACATAATCCACTTGTGGCGACGTCAACTTCACAAAATGCCTTAATCACTAACCAAACATTTGATGTTCACTGAATTCAACCCATAAATACAAATAAAAACCAACAAAATGCTCATATGAGAAAGAAGAATAAAAAGAAGGAGCATTCTAATCTTAGGCAAGGCATTGCTCCTAATCCCAATATTTTTGTGGGGGACACTAAAGAGAATAATAGTCTCAAATTTTCTTGCAATATTTGCAATGGAGATCATCTTACCCATTAGTTCCCTCACATGGATGAGATTCATAGGTATATGTCCCAGCAAAAATACAAATAGTAAACTTCCATCTTAACGAATCCATTTATTCCACAACAACAATAAATGGTTACTAATAACCTTGCACATTCAGAAGGGGCAAATTAGAGAATTTCCTACAAGGGAGAAATACCTCAAATTCCAACATTTACATGTGTGAGAAAGATGTTCATCTATAGGCTTGTAATTATGGAATTTATGAGAATGGACCAACTATAAAGGATCATTCTTTGACTAAGTTAGTTGGTTCTCTACACATAGATAAGAAATGTAATGACACAATTCCTTATCCCCAAAAGGAGTCTTATGAAGGTTTTCACACAACCATAATTCCGAGGTTGCTCAAAATTAAAGTATTGTTGAATATAGCTCATGCACCATGTGCCATGTCTAGCTTAGAAGTCCTTCGGAGTCTCTAGTGTAGTGTAAATAATTGCTAACCACTATTGGTGGTGTTGATCCTTTGGATATTTGATTTATTACTTTTGACCTTAACTAGGATAGGCCTAGTATTCCCCACCATATTGTGCTTCAAATCCAAGTTTCATCATGCTAAATAAAAATCTTTTAGTGCATCATCGATTAAGGAGACTCCACCTTTGTCATGTCTTTGTCTTGTTGGATATATTTAAGTTGATCTTACTGGATAATGGTAGTTTTATGTTTAGTCTTTAGAGTTATTTTATTTCCTCACCAAGGTAAAGTGGTTACTTTTTACCAACTTTCTTACTACACATTCGATCCTAAAGTCAACATTGAAATAGATTCCACGGACACATTCCATAGTATTTGTGATACAATGTTCAAATATTCATCTATTATGGTTGAATTTACCCTCCCTCCACCAATTTTTTTTTAAGATTCATCTCCTATCCATATGATATCATTTAACACTACTATTTCACAAGACTTTTCCTTGGTGTCACTTTCAGTTGTTGATCGTATTCATTCACACTCTGTTTACTCTAATAGTTTTTTCTTTGTTAGGAATATTGGGTGGTTCCCCATCCATAAAAGGTTGGATATTTAGGGTTGAGTGTGCCTTCAAATATGGTTTATATTTCCTATCAAGCTATCCAAATGTAAACCGCAGATCCTGCAATATCCTCACTCCGATGTGGAGTATGATTAGTTCACTTTTCCCATCTAGGTTTTCAAACCGTCTAGTTCTCATGAATTTTTAAATGGTGTGATTCCTTTTGATGAGGCTATCCTAGAATCCATGATCGAGTATGCACAATATTTGGAAGATATGCATCATTTATCATTCTTTCTTCCCAAACTGGAAGAAATAGAGGTTGGCACAAAAGCCTTGTTTCACTTGGATACAGTGAGAGGTACCAATGTTGTCAAACAATTGGCTTAGGTTGATGGATATTTGGTATGAATTTTTGGTTGTTATTAATTTCAAATATTGGAGAGTGATATTTTAGATTAATGTCAACCCTTAGTGATTGATGTCAACCCATGGAGAAAGTCTGGTGGCGAATTCTGATAGAAAAACCGTTTGGGTAATGGAGCCAAGGTTGTTTCATGTATAATGGTATGATTTTTAGTATATTTTAAGGTAAGACTATTCTATATGGATAGTACATGTCATTTTGTTTCTGGTAGTATGTGGAAGGTCACATAACTCCTTATGGTTAAAGAGTTATGGCCATGAGAAGTAGGAGAACCCAAGTTTGGGTAATGGACCCAAGTTTGTTTGATGGATAATGGTATGAGTTTTTATATATTTGAAGGCACGAATATTCTATATGGATAGTAAATTTCATGTTATTTCCATTGGTATTTGGAACATCACATAACTCCTCATGGTTAGAGAGTTATGGCCATGTGAAGTTGGAGAACCCTCATGAGTCATCTAGAAGCCCCAAAAGGTCAAAGTAGTCAAAGTGGTTTAAGATNGCTCTCTCATTTTATATTACACTTGAGAATATTTAATAGCTATAGGTGACTAAGGTAACCAAAGGATATCTATGCCGAATTTCAGAGAGAAGGTGAAGTAAAGAAGGTCAAAATTCAAGGGAGGATAAATTCTTTTGATGATTCTTTCTAAGGTATGTTATTTACAGGTCATCTCACCATTTTCACAATAATGTTATTTATAGAATGATTCAGTCCTTGAAATTGATAGGCCATTGACAAAAAATATCCAAGTAGTTTTGGTACAAATTTTAGCTTGTGGATCGTTGTATTTTTGGAGTTACACTCCGTGGAAAATAGGGTTTTTGGCTAGTCCTGAAACTAGTCTAAAATAGGTGTTTTGGGTAAAAACATCATAACTTATTCATAACAGATCCAAATTAATTAATTAAAAAAGTGTTGTTTAGAGTACAGTTTGTAGGATTTTGTGTAACATTTTCAGATCCATACAACAAATATTCCGTGCGGGGCACATTTTACAATTTCACTCTCTAGAATAAGCCATAATTCAAAAAGGTATGCCATTTTTCTTATAACTCATATTCTGAGAGGTTCCAAGTAGTGACACTTGCAGGAATTGCATCAAACACATTAAAGAACCTTGTGTACTATTTTCAGATCTTTATTCATTACAAGTACATAGTTATTATTATTTCAAGTTTTGGTTGTTGACGAATCCAAAACTAGTCATGTGAGACTAAAGTAAAGTTTGATGAAACTGTTAGTATCTTGTTGTTAAAGTTAAGGTGCAGGTATGTGATCATATACACCAGTTCTATTATAGATTTAGAAATCATATTTGGATGTTGAAATTGATGAGGGATTCTGGTTGAGGTACATGTTGGGTACACGATGGAGACAAGTAGTTGATGAGTTGGCACATACATGAGGTGTATAGTTGATGATGTTGGTACATATTGATGAGTCATAGTTGATGAGTAGTTGATAGATGATTGGTACATACTTGGTACATGGTTGGAGGCACTTGTTAGTAGTATTGTTGACACATGGTTTATGGATGAYGTAGCATAMTTGTATTGGTATATTATTAGAAGCACATATTGATCTTGGTGATGATTATGATTTTTTGTGTTATTCTTGGTTGATGCACATCTTTGAGAGTTGTCTTGGTGATTGATCTTGGTGATTAGATCTGATTTGGCTGATAATATTGATGAGAAAGGTTTTTGTGATAGGTTGTTTGGACAGGTTATTTGTACAGGTTTGGTGCATCGTTGATGCACTTATTCATGTTATAGGTTTTGTACAGGTTTGGTGCATGGTTGTTTCACTTGTTCATGGTACATGTTTTGTATAGGTTGGTGCATGGTTGATGCACTTGTTTATGGTACATGTTGAGGTACATGTTGGTGCATGGTTGATGCACTTGTTTATGACACATGCTAATTATAGGTTGATTGGTACAGGTTTACAATAGTATATCTCACAGTGATAGTGTGA
Source organism: Picea glauca (assembly GCA_000966675.3). Taxonomy (NCBI): domain Eukaryota; kingdom Viridiplantae; phylum Streptophyta; class Pinopsida; order Pinales; family Pinaceae; genus Picea; species Picea glauca. Next base: position 515,789 of record JZKD02S1611933.1, read on the forward strand.
TAGTGGTTCCATAATTCTACTTATACATCAAGGAGGTTGGATGGGGCAAGGAAAGGTGGTTGTATCCACATTCCGGTTGTAGCTGGAGAACATAGGGGGTTGTAGCCACCTTCTAGTTGTAGCCATAGAATTGGGGAGTTGGAGCTTCCCTCTGGGTGTATCCTGAGAAACTAGGGGGTTGGAGACTCCTTCTAGTAAAGTTGGAAAACAAAGTAAGTTGGTGTTTCCAATGAATGTAATTCTTCAAGACATATAAGAAAAATCATTCTGTGGTTTTCTCCCACTTTGGGTTTCCACGTAAAACATTGGTGTACTATGTATGGGTATAATTGTTCATTTGTTCATTGTTTATTTACTTTGCAGTTAATGGATGATAATGCTACATCGATATAACACTTGTATTATATGTTTAAAAAGGATTAAATTGCTCTATTATTGATTCAACCCCCCTCTCAGTAATCCAACAATTGGTATCAAATTCAGTTCCTTCAAGAAACAATTTAACCATCGGAAGGAGATCATGGATTATTATGAGAATGGAGTACCAATGTTTAATGGTCAGAATGGTTTTAAGTATGATATGTGGAGCATAAGGATGAAAGTATTTTTACAGTCACAGGGACATTATAATTTTCTATCAGTTGTTACAGGATATGATAGTTCAAAAAGGGCAAAGACTGCATCCAAGAAGGATTTGAGGAAGAATAACAAAATAGCAATGGATTTCATCTAGGAAGGATTACCTAATTCAGTAAGAGAAAAGGTTGGTAAATGTTCACCAGGAAAAGAAATTTAGGATGTGTTACATGACATATATTCTTCACCCATCACAGATTCAAAAAATTTCAAAGAAGATGCAGGTACAAATCAAGAAGAATTATGTTCACCATGTCAAGAAGATTCAACAGATGAAGAGTACATAATCACCATATGTATGGTGTTTTGTTTTAATTGTGAAAAACATGGACATCTTGAAATAGAATGCCATGAAGGAAATGAGACAGAAAAACTAATTGAAAATGAAGACAATTATGAAGAAGAATTTATTAGGGCTTTAGATGAACTAAGATAAGAAAACAATTCAATCAAGAAGGAATTGATGAAACAAAAGGAAAGTGTTCAAATTTTTGAATAATCCCAATAGGTCATTGAGAACTTAAGAACCTAGCTAGAAGAAGCTAGAAAGATCAAAGAAAATATTGAATATCAAAAGAAGTGTTTGGAAACCAACATAGTAGCACAGAAGGAAGAAGCATAAATGAGAGAGACAATATTGACAGATCATCTTAAGGAAAGAACTAACGATCTAAACCAGCTTAAGGTAGAGTCTGTTCAAGAAGAGAAAGGACTTGAAGAAGAAATAATCACATTAAAAATTCAGCTTGAAGAAGCGAAAAGAACAAAAGAAGTCATGAAGTCTCAGAGAATGAAGAAAGAAGAAGAGGTTGAGAAGCTTGAAGAATAAGTTGTCACATTGAGAAGTAAAATCGTCAATCTTAACAAGAAATTTGAAGAGATAGAAACATCCACATCAGTTACAGAGAATTAAGAGAAGCACTCTAGGTTGCTAGAAAATAAGAATGAAGAAAATAAAAAGAGTTTTGGAGAAGTACTCAAAGGACGGAATCATGGTCAACCAGAATCTAAGAAAACTATTGAAGATACATATTCAAGAAGACCATCAATGTTCAAGCCACAAAGAAGCTTCAATTATGATCATGATCAGCCATGACAAAAGAATATCATTCACTCCACAAAGAATATCATTCACTTCCAGGTATGCAAATTTATTTTATGGTCATTTTTTTTATTGTACTAACTTTGGACATAAGGTTGCAGATTGCAGGGATTATAAAAAAAATGTTCAAGAAAGAAGTTCCTATGTGGTCACACATAACATTGAGTGTTACAAATGTCATAACTATGGACACATAGCCAGTGATTGTAGAAGCATGATCGATACTTCCATGAAAGAGAATAATGATATAAAAGATAAGAAAGTATGGATAAGAAAACATGAAGAACAAGTGAACAAAGACCAGGTACCAGAGATTGCAAGATTGGTGATAAAACGAGATGGAGAAAATTCTACAGAAAAAAGAAAGATGTCAGATACAGAAAGGTTTGGAAAATAACTGAAAGAAAGGAAGGAAAGGTAAATAAGGAATAGGTTCAAGAGATTGTACTTTCAGGCATTGTAGTGAAAGATGAATCCACAAATAGAAAGAAAGAAGTCAGAGCTCAGAGAGATAATGAATCTACCAATGAAGATGACAATGAATCTACTAATGAAGATGATGATGAATACATATCAGAGCGGAAATTGTTCTGATCCATCTAGCTTAGAGACTCCAAAGTAATATGAATATTAGATAGAGGGAGTCTATGCGATAGTTGTGACAGGCCAAAGAACCATCCTTCGATCAGCTTGTAGATTTTGAGAAGACATATTCAGAGAAATCAACTAGCAGAAGTACAGTTTAACGGATTAATCAAAACTTCATGATAGTATAGTGATAAATGGGTCAACATTATGGACAGTTTCACAAGTAGAGTCTTGGAAAGTATGGACAGAGATGGATTTGTAAGAATACTTAGCAAGGTTGGAAAGATATATGATAGTGGATGAGAGCATGGATTCATAGATTGGTTCACAGAGTGGTTCAGAGGCAAAGGAACATTATCATAATGGATGATAATTACATAGGAAATGGCTCAAACAATGCTAATGGATTCCAAATTGACAGATATTTTTTGGACACATGCAGTGCATACATAGGTTCACATTCAGAACAAAGTAATTCTCATAAACAAGAATGGAAAAAATCCCTATGAACTATGGAAAGGAAGCACATACAAAAACCTCTACATCAAGGTAACTCAAGGTAATATTTTTTTAATTGAAATTTATGTTGATGATATTGTTTTGGAAGTACTAATGACAGGTTAAGACAAAAATTTGCAAAGGATATGTAGAATGAATTTGAAATGTCATTACTTGGAGAACTATCCTTCTTTCTGGGTCTTCAGATATGTCAAAGAAACCAATGAATTTTTATTTCTCAAACTAAGTATATCAGAGAAATGCTAAAGAGGTTCCGAATGGAAGATTGCAAACCAGTTACCACTCCTATGAAAATCAGTTGCAAGTTGAGAAAAAATGATGATTCAAAGTCTACAAACCAAAGGAAATATAGGTCAATGATTGGTAGTTTACTATATGTGACAACATCCAGACCAGATGTAATTCAGGAAGTTGGACAGGTGGCACAATTTCAAGAAGAACCATAGGAATCACATGTATTAGCAGTGAAGAGGATTTTCAAATATCTCAAAGGACAATACGATTTTGGATTATGATATCCAAAAGGAAAGGATCTATCACTTATTGTCTACACATATGTAGATTGGGCATGCTGCATTGAGGACCGATGAAGCACTAGTGGAGAAACATTTTACTAGGGTGAGTGTTTAGTATCTTGGATAAGCAAGAAACAATCATCAATATCCTTATATACAACCGAGGTAGAGTATATTGCAGCAAAAACATGTTGTACACAGGTTCTATGGATGAAACAAACTTTGACAGATATACGGGTTGAGTACGATGAACCCATTCCAATCTATTGCGATAATACAAGCACCATCAATATCTCAAAAAACCTGGTGATGCACTCCAAGATGAAGCACATTCCAATCAAGTATCACTTTCTACGGGAACAAGTTGCAAAGAAGAACAACAGAGTTGAATATGTGGGAAAAAAATAACAAGTGGCATACATATTTACATAACCACTTCCATGGGAAGATCTTGAGTATATTCGCCAGAGACTAGGATTAATTTCTACTCCAAAATCAATTCTTTTGAATGATTATCTTATATGTCTTAGATGTACACGAGGAAGCACCATAAATAGGAAACAGGGGGAGAGATTTATCAGATGCAAAGCTAAATTCTTGGAGAGAGAGCATAGAGGCATGTTTCCAAGGTGAGTGATTGTCACAAGGGAAGAATGAGCGATATGACTTCAGAGTGATACCCTTTTTCAAAGGGGGAGATATTATTCATATGAAGGGAAAGAGAGTAATTAGAGGCTTATAAATACAAAGAAAAATCAAAGGCACGTAGACAGGGGGAGAAACCCCAAGGAGAGTTCATTCAGGGGGATAAACCCCAAAGGGAGATACCCTTTACCATTGATGTCAAAGGGGGAGAGATAGAAACATTGATGAAGAGTATAAGCATGAATTTTATCATGACTAAGTGTTTCCATGAATGTTGGTGTTGTCATCAATGCAAAAGGGGGACATTGTCAGAAAATTGGCTTAGGTTGATGGATTGTTGGTTTTCACTGATGTCAACTATTTCAGAGTGATATTGTAGATTGATGTCAACCCTTAGTGATTGATGTCAACCCTTGGAGAAATTCTGGTAGCACAAAGGTTTGGGTAATGGACCTAAGTTTGTTTCATGTATAATGGTATGAGTTTTAATATATTTGAAGGTAATACTATTCTAGATGGACAGTACATGTCATTCCATTTCTGGTGGTATGGGGAACGTCACATAACTCCTCACGGTTAGAGAGTTATGGCCATGAGAAGTTGGAGAACCCAAGTTTGTTTGATGGATAATTGTATGATTTTTGATATATTTGAAGGCAAGACTATTCTATATGGATAGTACATGTCATTCCATTTCCATTGGCATGTTTAACTTCACATAACTCCTCATGGTTAGAGAGTTATGGCCATGTGAAGTTGGAGAACCCCCATGAGTCATCTAGAAGCCCCAAAATGTCAAAGTAGTCAAAGTGGTTTAAGAGATTTTTAGAAGGTAAATAATAAAGTGAAGTGATGAGTGTACTATAATTCAAAGAGAATACAAAATAAATTATTTAAATAATAAATTTANGCTCTCTCATTTTATATTACACTTGAGAATATTTAATAGCTATAGGTGACTAAGGTAACCAAAGGATATCTATGCCGAATTTCAGAGAGAAGGTGAAGTAAAGAAGGTCAAAATTCAAGGGAGGATAAATTCTTTTGATGATTCTTTCTAAGGTATGTTATTTACAGGTCATCTCACCATTTTCACAATAATGTTATTTATAGAATGATTCAGTCCTTGAAATTGATAGGCCATTGACAAAAAATATCCAAGTAGTTTTGGTACAAATTTTAGCTTGTGGATCGTTGTATTTTTGGAGTTACACTCCGTGGAAAATAGGGTTTTTGGCTAGTCCTGAAACTAGTCTAAAATAGGTGTTTTGGGTAAAAACATCATAACTTATTCATAACAGATCCAAATTAATTAATTAAAAAAGTGTTGTTTAGAGTACAGTTTGTAGGATTCTGTGTAACATTTTCAGATCCATACAACAAATATTCTGTGCGGGGCACGTTCTACAATTTCACTCTCTAGAATAAGCCATAATTCAAAAAGGTATGCCATTTCTCTTATAACTCATATTCTGAGAGGTTCCAAGTAGTGACACTTGCAGGAATTGCATCAAACACATTGAAGAACCTTGTGTACTATTTTCAGATCTTTATTCATTACAAGTAGACAGTTATTATTATTTCAAGTTTTGGTTGTTGACGAATCCAAAACTAGTCATGTGAGACTAAAGTAAAGTTTGATGAAACTGTTAGTATCTTGTTGTTAAAGTTAAGGAAGGTTTGCAGGTATGTGATCATATACACCAATTCTATTATAGATTTAGAAATCATATTTGGATGTTGAAATTGATGAGGGATTCTGGTTGAGGTACATGTTGGGTACACGATGGAGACAAGTAGTTGATGAGTTGGCACATACATGAGGTGTATAGTTGATGATGTTGGTACATATTGATGAGTCATAGTTGATGAGTAGTTGATAGATGATTGGTACATACTTGGTACATGGTTGGAGGCACTTGTTAGTAGTATTGTTGACACATGGTTTATGGATGACGTAGCATAATTGTATTGGTATATTATTAGAAGCACATATTGATCTTGGTGATGATTATGATTTTTTGTGTTATTCTTGGTTGATGCACATCTTTGAGAGTTGTCTTGGTGATTGATCTTGGTGATTAGATCTGATTTGGCTGATAATATTGATGAGAAAGGTTTTTGTGATAGGTTGTTTGGACAGGTTATTTGTACAGGTTTGGTGCATCGTTGATGCACTTATTCATGTTATAGGTTTTGTACAGGTTTGGTGCATGGTTGTTTCACTTGTTCATGGTACATGTTTTGTATAGGTTGGTGCATGGTTGATGCACTTGTTTATGGTACATGTTGAGGTACATGTTGGTGCATGGTTGATGCACTTGTTTATGACACATGCTAATTATAGGTTGATTGGTACAGGTTTACAATAGTATATCTCACAGTGATAGTGTGATAGTGGTTCCATAATTCTACTTATACATCAAGGAGGTTGGATGGGGCAAGGAAAGGTGGTTGTATCCACATTCCGGTTGTAGCTGGAGAACATAGGGGGTTGTAGCCACCTTCTAGTTGTAGCCATAGAATTGGGGAGTTGGAGCTTCCCTCTGGGTGTATCCTGAGAAACTAGGGGGTTGGAGACTCCTTCTAGTAAAGTTGGAAAACAAAGTAAGTTGGTGTTTCCAATGAATGTAATTCTTCAAGACATATAAGAAAAATCATTCTGTGGTTTTCTCCCACTTTGGGTTTCCACGTAAAACATTGGTGTACTATGTATGGGTATAATTGTTCATTTGTTCATTGTTTATTTACTTTGCAGTTAATGGATGATAATGCTACATCGATATAACACTTGTATTATATGTTTAAAAAGGATTAAATTGCTCTATTATTGATTCAACCCCCCTCTCAGTAATCCAACAATTGGTATCAAATTCAGTTCCTTCAAGAAACAATTTAACCATCGGAAGGAGATCATGGATTATTATGAGAATGGAGTACCAATGTTTAATGGTCAGAATGGTTTTAAGTATGATATGTGGAGCATAAGGATGAAAGTATTTTTACAGTCACAGGGACATTATAATTTTCTATCAGTTGTTACAGGATATGATAGTTCAAAAAGGGCAAAGACTGCATCCAAGAAGGATTTGAGGAAGAATAACAAAATAGCAATGGATTTCATCTAGGAAGGATTACCTAATTCAGTAAGAGAAAAGGTTGGTAAATGTTCACCAGGAAAAGAAATTTAGGATGTGTTACATGACATATATTCTTCACCCATCACAGATTCAAAAAATTTCAAAGAAGATGCAGGTACAAATCAAGAAGAATTATGTTCACCATGTCAAGAAGATTCAACAGATGAAGAGTACATAATCACCATATGTATGGTGTTTTGTTTTAATTGTGAAAAACATGGACATCTTGAAATAGAATGCCATGAAGGAAATGAGACAGAAAAACTAATTGAAAATGAAGACAATTATGAAGAAGAATTTATTAGGGCTTTAGATGAACTAAGATAAGAAAACAATTCAATCAAGAAGGAATTGATGAAACAAAAGGAAAGTGTTCAAATTTTTGAATAATCCCAATAGGTCATTGAGAACTTAAGAACCTAGCTAGAAGAAGCTAGAAAGATCAAAGAAAATATTGAATATCAAAAGAAGTGTTTGGAAACCAACATAGTAGCACAGAAGGAAGAAGCATAAATGAGAGAGACAATATTGACAGATCATCTTAAGGAAAGAACTAACGATCTAAACCAGCTTAAGGTAGAGTCTGTTCAAGAAGAGAAAGGACTTGAAGAAGAAATAATCACATTAAAAATTCAGCTTGAAGAAGCGAAAAGAACAAAAGAAGTCATGAAGTCTCAGAGAATGAAGAAAGAAGAAGAGGTTGAGAAGCTTGAAGAATAAGTTGTCACATTGAGAAGTAAAATCGTCAATCTTAACAAGAAATTTGAAGAGATAGAAACATCCACATCAGTTACAGAGAATTAAGAGAAGCACTCTAGGTTGCTAGAAAATAAGAATGAAGAAAATAAAAAGAGTTTTGGAGAAGTACTCAAAGGACGGAATCATGGTCAACCAGAATCTAAGAAAACTATTGAAGATACATATTCAAGAAGACCATCAATGTTCAAGCCACAAAGAAGCTTCAATTATGATCATGATCAGCCATGACAAAAGAATATCATTCACTCCACAAAGAATATCATTCACTTCCAGGTATGCAAATTTATTTTATGGTCATTTTTTTTATTGTACTAACTTTGGACATAAGGTTGCAGATTGCAGGGATTATAAAAAAAATGTTCAAGAAAGAAGTTCCTATGTGGTCACACATAACATTGAGTGTTACAAATGTCATAACTATGGACACATAGCCAGTGATTGTAGAAGCATGATCGATACTTCCATGAAAGAGAATAATGATATAAAAGATAAGAAAGTATGGATAAGAAAACATGAAGAACAAGTGAACAAAGACCAGGTACCAGAGATTGCAAGATTGGTGATAAAACGAGATGGAGAAAATTCTACAGAAAAAAGAAAGATGTCAGATACAGAAAGGTTTGGAAAATAACTGAAAGAAAGGAAGGAAAGGTAAATAAGGAATAGGTTCAAGAGATTGTACTTTCAGGCATTGTAGTGAAAGATGAATCCACAAATAGAAAGAAAGAAGTCAGAGCTCAGAGAGATAATGAATCTACCAATGAAGATGACAATGAATCTACTAATGAAGATGATGATGAATACATATCAGAGCGGAAATTGTTCTGATCCATCTAGCTTAGAGACTCCAAAGTAATATGAATATTAGATAGAGGGAGTCTATGCGATAGTTGTGACAGGCCAAAGAACCATCCTTCGATCAGCTTGTAGATTTTGAGAAGACATATTCAGAGAAATCAACTAGCAGAAGTACAGTTTAACGGATTAATCAAAACTTCATGATAGTATAGTGATAAATGGGTCAACATTATGGACAGTTTCACAAGTAGAGTCTTGGAAAGTATGGACAGAGATGGATTTGTAAGAATACTTAGCAAGGTTGGAAAGATATATGATAGTGGATGAGAGCATGGATTCATAGATTGGTTCACAGAGTGGTTCAGAGGCAAAGGAACATTATCATAATGGATGATAATTACATAGGAAATGGCTCAAACAATGCTAATGGATTCCAAATTGACAGATATTTTTTGGACACATGCAGTGCATACATAGGTTCACATTCAGAACAAAGTAATTCTCATAAACAAGAATGGAAAAAATCCCTATGAACTATGGAAAGGAAGCACATACAAAAACCTCTACATCAAGGTAACTCAAGGTAATATTTTTTTAATTGAAATTTATGTTGATGATATTGTTTTGGAAGTACTAATGACAGGTTAAGACAAAAATTTGCAAAGGATATGTAGAATGAATTTGAAATGTCATTACTTGGAGAACTATCCTTCTTTCTGGGTCTTCAGATATGTCAAAGAAACCAATGAATTTTTATTTCTCAAACTAAGTATATCAGAGAAATGCTAAAGAGGTTCCGAATGGAAGATTGCAAACCAGTTACCACTCCTATGAAAATCAGTTGCAAGTTGAGAAAAAATGATGATTCAAAGTCTACAAACCAAAGGAAATATAGGTCAATGATTGGTAGTTTACTATATGTGACAACATCCAGACCAGATGTAATTCAGGAAGTTGGACAGGTGGCACAATTTCAAGAAGAACCATAGGAATCACATGTATTAGCAGTGAAGAGGATTTTCAAATATCTCAAAGGACAATACGATTTTGGATTATGATATCCAAAAGGAAAGGATCTATCACTTATTGTCTACACATATGTAGATTGGGCATGCTGCATTGAGGACCGATGAAGCACTAGTGGAGAAACATTTTACTAGGGTGAGTGTTTAGTATCTTGGATAAGCAAGAAACAATCATCAATATCCTTATATACAACCGAGGTAGAGTATATTGCAGCAAAAACATGTTGTACACAGGTTCTATGGATGAAACAAACTTTGACAGATATACGGGTTGAGTACGATGAACCCATTCCAATCTATTGCGATAATACAAGCACCATCAATATCTCAAAAAACCTGGTGATGCACTCCAAGATGAAGCACATTCCAATCAAGTATCACTTTCTACGGGAACAAGTTGCAAAGAAGAACAACAGAGTTGAATATGTGGGAAAAAAATAACAAGTGGCATACATATTTACATAACCACTTCCATGGGAAGATCTTGAGTATATTCGCCAGAGACTAGGATTAATTTCTACTCCAAAATCAATTCTTTTGAATGATTATCTTATATGTCTTAGATGTACACGAGGAAGCACCATAAATAGGAAACAGGGGGAGAGATTTATCAGATGCAAAGCTAAATTCTTGGAGAGAGAGCATAGAGGCATGTTTCCAAGGTGAGTGATTGTCACAAGGGAAGAATGAGCGATATGACTTCAGAGTGATACCCTTTTTCAAAGGGGGAGATATTATTCATATGAAGGGAAAGAGAGTAATTAGAGGCTTATAAATACAAAGAAAAATCAAAGGCACGTAGACAGGGGGAGAAACCCCAAGGAGAGTTCATTCAGGGGGATAAACCCCAAAGGGAGATACCCTTTACCATTGATGTCAAAGGGGGAGAGATAGAAACATTGATGAAGAGTATAAGCATGAATTTTATCATGACTAAGTGTTTCCATGAATGTTGGTGTTGTCATCAATGCAAAAGGGGGACATTGTCAGAAAATTGGCTTAGGTTGATGGATTGTTGGTTTTCACTGATGTCAACTATTTCAGAGTGATATTGTAGATTGATGTCAACCCTTAGTGATTGATGTCAACCCTTGGAGAAATTCTGGTAGCACAAAGGTTTGGGTAATGGACCTAAGTTTGTTTCATGTATAATGGTATGAGTTTTAATATATTTGAAGGTAATACTATTCTAGATGGACAGTACATGTCATTCCATTTCTGGTGGTATGGGGAACGTCACATAACTCCTCACGGTTAGAGAGTTATGGCCATGAGAAGTTGGAGAACCCAAGTTTGTTTGATGGATAATTGTATGATTTTTGATATATTTGAAGGCAAGACTATTCTATATGGATAGTACATGTCATTCCATTTCCATTGGCATGTTTAACTTCACATAACTCCTCATGGTTAGAGAGTTATGGCCATGTGAAGTTGGAGAACCCCCATGAGTCATCTAGAAGCCCCAAAATGTCAAAGTAGTCAAAGTGGTTTAAGAGATTTTTAGAAGGTAAATAATAAAGTGAAGTGATGAGTGTACTATAATTCAAAGAGAATACAAAATAAATTATTTAAATAATAAATTTAATGGAGAAATTACTAATTGGACAAGTGGTTAGAAGTTGGTTAACCCTAAAATAAGGAAAGTGGGTTAAGATGGTTAAAAGGTAACCCCTTGAGGAAGCTACATGAAAGTATAAATAAGAGGCAAGGCTCTCTCAATTTATATCACACTTGAGAATATTGAATATCTACAGGTGACTGAGGTAACCAAAGGATATCTAAGCCGAATTTCAGAGAGAAGGTGAAGTAAATAAGGCTGAAATTCAAGGGAGGATAAATTCTTTTGATGATGCTTTCTAAGGTATGTTATTTATAGGTCATCTCACCCTTTTCGAAATAACATTTTTATAGAATGATTCAGACCATCAAATTGATAGGCCATTGAGAAAACATATCCAAGTAATTGTGGTACAAATTTCAGTTTGTGGATCATTGTAGTTTTGGAGTTACACTCCGTGGAAAATAGGGTTTATGGCTAGTACTGAAACTAGTCTAAAACAGGTGTTTCGAGTAAAAATGTCATAAATTATTCATAAAAGATACAAATTAAGTAAGAACAAATGTGTTTTTTAGAGTATAGTCTATAGTATTCTATGTAAAATTTTCAGATCCATACAACAAATATTTTGTGTGGGGCACGCTCTACAAGTTTTCTCTCCATAATAAGCTAGAATTCAAAAAGGTATGTCATTTTTTCTATAACTTCTTTTTTGAGAGGTTTCAAGTAGTGACACTTGAAGGAATTGCATAAAACACACTAAATAACTTTGTGTACTATTTTCAAATCTTTATTAATTATATGTACATAGTTATTATTATTTCAAGTTAGGGTTGTTGACTAATCCAAAATTAGTCATGTGAGATTCAAATAAAGTTTGATGAAAATGCTAGTCTCTTGTTGTTAAAGTTAAGTAAGGTTTGAAGGTATGTCATCATATACACCAGGTATATTATAGAGTTACAAATCATATTTGGATGATGAAATTAATGAGGTATTTTGGTTGAGGTACATGTTGGGTACATGGTTGAGATAACTAGTTGAGGATTTAGAACATACATGAGGTGTATAGTTGATGATGTTGGTGCATCTTGATGAGTTATAGTTGATGCGTATTTAATACATGATTAGTACATACTTGGTACATGGTTGGAGGCACTTGTTAGTAATATTGTTGAGACATGGTTTATAGATGATGTAGCATACTTGTATTGGTATATTATTAGAGGCACATATTGATCTTGGTGATGATTATGAGTTGTTGTGTTATGTTTGGTTGATGCACATATTTGACAGTTGTCTTGGTGATTGATCTTGGTAAGTAGATCTGATTTGGTTGATAAGATTGATGACACAGGTTTTTTTGATAGGTTGTTTGGACAATTTGTTGTGAGAGGTTATTTGTATAGGTTTGGTGCATGGTTGATGCACCTATTCATGGTATAGGTTTTGTACAGGTTTGGTGCATGGTTGATGCACTTGTTCATGGTACAGGTTTTGTATAGGTTGGTGCATGGTTGATGCACTTGTTTATGTTATGGGTTGAGGTACATGTTGGTGCATGGTTGATGCACTTTTCTATGGTACAGGTTGATTACATGTTGATTGGTATAGGTTTACAACACTATATCTCACAGTGATAGTGTGACAATGGTTCCATCATTCCACTTTTACGTCAGGGAGGTTGGATGGGGAAAGGACAGGTGGTTGTATCCACCTTTCAGTTGTAGCTGGAGAACATAGGGGGTTGTAGCCTCCTTCTCATTGTATTCAGAGAATTTGGGAGTTGGAGCTTCCCTCAGGTTGTATCCTGAGAAACTACATGTTTGGAGACCCCTTCTAGTTGCAGTTGGAAAACAAAGGAAGTTGGTGATTCCAATGAATGTAATTCTTCAATACATATAAGAAAAATAATTATGTGGTTTTCTCTCGCTTTGGGTTTCCACGTAAAACATTGGTGTACTGTGTATGTGCATAATTGTTCATTTGTTCATTTCTTATTTACTCTGCAGTTATTGGATGATAATGTTACATTGATATAACACTTGGATTATATGGTTAAAAAGGATTAAATTTATCTATTACTGATTCACCCCCCCTCTCAGTAATCCAACAAATACCTCATCCTAGAATATGATGTGCATGGATGTTAATTTGGTGATTATTTTGGAAACTATACCTATTGTCATATCCATGAAACTTGGGATGGCTGAAAACACATTGATCGTAGTAGGATTTTATCCCGTGGAAATAAAAATTTATACCACTCTTTTAAAATACTTTTAGGACACTTTTTCTTGGTCATCTAAAGAAATGTCGTGCATCACTCTTGCTGCATTTGATATCCCTTCTTCAAAAATTGTTATAGAATTTCCACTTATACCTATTTTGAGGACATACATCTTATCTCTTTTTGTCCTGATATTCATCATTGAGAAGCTATGATAGGAAATGAGACTCAGTCAATGATGCATCAAATATCATTATGATAAATGTGTTCGTCCTTGAGTCTTTTCTGAAAGGGAGTTGGTTTTGGTTCATGACTGGAATCATGATACATTAGGATCTTGGAAATACAAACTTGTGTGGCATGGCCCTTACATTGTGAGCCACATGTTGTTGCATGAGGCCTCTGAGTTATTCTATTATGGAGGGACTTCTTTGTAGGCACCTCACAGTGGGATCTATATAAAAAGTAATTATGCATAGGCAACAATGCCACGTGATGATTTTTTAATATGATGTATTTTAAATTTTGTAATTTCACACCTTTTGTTTACATTTTGGTTTCTAGTTCACATGTTTATAATTCTTGTTGCTTGATTTGGAGATGTTGACATCCACACCCATTTATGTAGGTTTCACACACAACGCTAACCATAGTAAATAATAATGTTGGAACAAGTCATGGATTTTCTGGAATTTATATGAGCATATTGGGTGGATGAATGTGTAGTGTGGTTCATTAAATTACTTATCCCTCATGTCAAATATTCAACTAGTTCCTACATCTCAAATATAGGTAAAGATTGATTTCACATATTCAATGTTTATCATTAATTTGTTTTAGTAGTTCTAGGAATTTATGTTATTAATGATATAATATAACAAAAGGCGTATGTGTAGAAGGTGAAAATGAGATTACCCTTGTATATTTATGGATGTGTGCGCAAAATTCGAAAGGTCATCTCTCATTTTAAAGGTATTTAACTCTGGACTTTTGTACATGTCCTTAGTCTCTTGCTCATAATAAATAGACATACAATCAATCATTTTTTAAGATATATTTATAGCTTCTTAAATAATTAGAAACAAATTATCAATGGATAAAAGAGCCTAATGTTATAGGAAATTTAGTACATAGATCCATTTTAATGATTGATTATTGTCACATGATTACACACAATTGATATATACTTTTACTAGCAGAAAGTCACAATGATAGGATTAGTCATTCAAGATCAAGTCTTAGTTTGCATAAACGAAAAACAGAAGAATACCTCGTTATGGTCATTTGAATATGAGAAATAAGAGTTTTCTATGAGTGGTGCTAGGAAGGGTGAAATCATGGAAGATGAAAATAAGCCAACATCTACCTCCAAGAAGAAAGAAAAGGGTTACATTTGACCAACAATAAATCTGAAATAATGGTTCAACCCTTCTACCAATTTGTTATACACTATGTTAATTCTTATCTAATAGAATATATGCATAATTATTTGAAAATTTCACATGTGTATTGTGTCAAAATTGTTGACTTTCCTTCGTATAACTCTAAGTGATGTGCCTAGATAGACCCCTTCAATGTTGATCCTTTTTTCTTTGACAAGGAAAAATGATTAATGAACTTTGAAAAATATTTTTACACACTCAGTAAGTGTGATGTAATAATAATTTAAAGCCAATCTCTTTACTGGTAGTTCTTTTGATTGGTTGTTCCTTTGGGAATGAGAAAAGGAGGCATGATTTGTATAAATTCAACCCTTTTGACATTATTGGAATAGGAAGAAAAGATTAAAACTATTAAAATATCCATTAATGTACATTCAGTTCATTGGTGTCGATTGATGGAGGATACATGAAGGAAATCCTTTGAGGAATCTCTCGAATATGATTGTAGCCTCACTTGTGTTGATTCCCACCACCCAACAATACCAACAAGATAATGACCAAAGACCTTGTTTATTCCTTTAATAGCATCATGATGAGATTCCACAAAGAATTGCAAAATTATGTGTCACTTTCACTTTCTTGATTTCACCCTTTCTTTCACAGTCATCTTTTTCCATTTGATTGCCTTGGACGTAACTGTTATGTGTTACAAACAAAGAAAAAAGGGGGGCCTTTCCTAAGAAAATATTCTTTACATTGGTTGCGTAGTATGAATACTTGACTCAATTTCTTGTTTATGTGACACAAATAATAAAACACGCAAGTAAATCAGACATATGAATTGGTATAGAATTATATTGCAATAGTTATGAATATTATGCATCTTTATTTATAAACATATGGTGGTGGATCTTATCTAATTTTGAGTATATATGGGTGTTATATTGTTTTAGTCAACAATATTGAGTTTATATATATATATATATATATCAAAAGCCATTTGAGTTGATATATTATATACCATGCCAATCTGAAATCACAATGGCCATAGTTGACTTTAATAGTTATATTATAGATCTAATACATATGAACTAACATGGTTTAATGAACACATATGGTTTATGTGAGTAAGAATGGTTAAATATTTGATATTTAACCATGGTTAAGTATTTGATACACATGGTTAAATATTCACGATATTAATGTGTTCATTTGGTCTGATTTTTATAACTATCTCTTTCTCTGTTCACGTGTTACCCTATCTCTAATCACAAGAATCTTTTGCTTCCTATCACACGTATGGCTTCAGAATCGTTTTTTGTTTCCATTGTGAATAGGGACTTTCCCACTTTCCTCATTTTTTGTACATAATCCCGCCATTTCGAACTTGTCACCATAACTTCCCATGAACCCATTTTACTTGTGTAAATGTTATGAGCAGTTTGTAAATGAAGTTATAACGCTAACCCAAACTCTCGTATGGACTCAAGCTATCAATAATATATTATATAACCATTCTAGTTTGCAATAATCATATGTGGATGGGTATATTTGTGATATCTCAACATTGTATGTAAAAGAAATGATATTTCGAACCCCCTGAATCTACGATTTTATTCACATAATGTGAAAATGATGCTGGGTTTGTTTTAAATGTTATATATATGATTGAAAATTTAGAAAATGGTTGCACATGCACCTAGGTATGATGACTATGAAGCTACATTTTTTTATTTATACATGGAAATATGTCTTACGCCTCTGTCATACAGTATATGGCTCTCAAATAATTTCAAGTTTTCTCCCTCAACCCATAAACCCAACACCCTACCCGCTTGTTATGAAAAATCATTTTTAACTATATGAATTTGATATTTGTGTTTGGATTAAAAGTGAAATGAGTTCTTGAGTATGTTTTCTACCTTTGGTTATCATTATGATTTCATTTGTGGGTTTGGTTTGTGTCACACATGCAATGTACCAACAATAAATAACAATTTTGTTATTGTGGTTCTATATGAATATAAATAGAATCATAGTTGCTCAAAGCTCAATGGTATTAGTTCACATGAGTATCTATTTGGTTCAAGTTTCTGTGTTCAAAACTGATATTTATGTTAGACAATTTGAATGGTTCAAGAACGTGTAAAAACGATGATAATGAACCATTCAAATGTTGATATAGTTTACAGATTCATTTTATTGTTTATATATATGTGGAACCTTGGACGGATATGATGGTAATGTAATATGATTTACTCTGATATTATGTGAATATAGCTATAATGATTTTATCAGAGCTTGTTAAATCATATGGATAAGGGAGGACCCACTTTTTGAATTTTGTTTAAAACCCATATTTTAAAATCTGTTATATTTGATATATTTGATGCCTCTTTTCAAGTGACGTGAAGTTATAAAGATAACTTGTGATCTGTCCATATAACCACATATTAACAATTAGTTAAAATTTCTCGTTCATTATAAATATTGGAATTTACCAACTTCTTGGTAACAAATAGTGTAAAGGTTGAAGCCTCGAAAAGCAACGAGATATTTACACACACAATTGTTATGGTATGATTCTAGTTGTTAAAGTCATTTTCATATCAATACACTAAGAATTACTAGGGTCTAATAGTTCTATTGATAACATGAGTTCTTTTTTAAATGGAAAAATGAGAGGTCAAACCCTAATCTCTTTTTGTTTGCAACAGGTATATATTATTGTTTGGTCATTGAAGAAAAAATTCTTTAGGATTTCCACCATTATCTTGTCTAATTGGTTTTATAGTTGCAGAGACTAATACCTGCATTCAAAAGAATTTATAGAATCATGTTGCAACTTTGTCAGTCTAAATATTGTGTATGTCATTTACATGAAAACTAAGCAGTCTTGTAAACACTATCAGTCTATATGAGAACATATTCTTGGTCTAGAATTTCGCAGAAGTCTCAAATATATTGAAGACTCTCATTCTAATGTACTGATGAAAAATAATTGAATACAAAACACTACTTTTCTCATATTCAAATTTATGTTATTATATTTTTCTTTCTTCCACCTGAACGCCATTCTCATTCATTGTAGAAATCATATTTTATATGTTTTTTATACAAAATTCAGCTTCTATTTCTACTTGATCTTATGTGTTAGCATTTTCTTTGCATTTTAATATCTTACTATTAATAAAAATTCACATAAATGTTTAAAGTGGCAATGTGATGCCCTTTGTGTGTTCTCATGTATGATTTATATTGTTATATGTTTAGAATAGTTTTATTTTTATGTTCTCTCTCCTGACTTATCATGAAGGTAGAGATTAGGTTGATACTTAGGCTATAAAATCATGGTGATCATTCCCACTTCGTATTGGTTTAGTTGAGCAATAGGTTAAAAATTTGACTAAGGGATTTTCATTTCATCTCTTCAAAAAACCCTTACTCAATTTCACCAGCATGAGGATGCTTAGACTCTTCTATCATCATGCCCATCCCCTAGATTTGGCCTCTTTTTATAGGAATTTAGAGGATCTTGGAGATAGTTTCATGGCATGTGAACAAGGGAAAAGAAAATCATGCACAAGTTCCATTCTCAATAATTCATTATGACCAACTCATATCTTGTTGATATCCTCACAAATCTCTAATTATAGGATATCTAAGGAGTGGTTATGGATTTTGTATGAGAAATTAGTAACTCGCCATGACATATCCATGAGGAAGTTGTGGTTAGCTACTCTCATTCTAGGTAAAGTTCGTCCATGCTCTTTTATTGTGTTTTAGAAGCAAATTATTTTCTACAAGTTATAATTTTGGATTTAATACATCATTGGATTGATTCTCTTTGAGGCCTATAATGGCAAATATAAGGGTAACAATTGGCTATATGAAAATAAGAAAAACAAAAGAGTATTCAGTTAGTTTTCAAAATCTTCATCCGACGGTTAAGTGAATTGTGTAATGTCACCATATTAGGGGTAAAAATAAAATAAAGTATTAAAAATGTTCTAAAAAAAATGAGCACCTAAGATATTTAATAAAAATATGAAGTTTTTTAATTGGAAATATGTATTTGAAAGGAGTTCAACAAATTAATTTACAAATATAATCTAAATTAGGAATATTATTTCATATAGGGCTTGATGTACTTACTATGTTTTAGGTTCATTGAGTGAATCTTTAATGGGAAAAAATGATATATATATATATATATATATATATATATATATATATA
>JZKD02S1611933.1:535835-548516 GCA_000966675.3 Picea glauca
AGACATCTACATCTTCAACAAAATCTTCAAAGAGCACAAACTTGCATAGTTGCAAGGTCTTCTTGGAGTGAAGGACATGGTTTCTTAACAACTGCCTTTTGTTCCTTATCATTTTTTATTTTATGCATTGTAATTTGAGGGGCGGTTTTGTTCCCATGAGATTTTCCCTCTTTCCTCGTTTAGTTCAGTGTATCTTTTGTATTTGGGTACCTAACATGGCCTTGTATCCGGGACCCATTCTCTATTTTCAGCATAATGATGTTTAGGGGGGGTGTTGGAGTTACTTCACACACACCTAGGCTTTATTTTTCCTAAGGTTATTCCTTGTTTATTAGTCATAATTAGTCATTATCTAGTCTCCGATATTTTAGGGGAGAATATTCCACCTGAAGAATATTCTCTTTCAGTTGACACTTCAGTTTGACTACTTGAGTTGAATTTAGATGTTCCATTGGTTTTGTCACCATGCAACATTGGGATCATCACCAACTCACTACTCTTTGTTCATTTAGTTAACTGAAGACTAGTTGACTAGTTAACTCAACTAGGTGGCAGTTCACTCCCGTAACTACCTAAGAGACTAGACTGAGTGGTAGTTTACTCATGTAACTGCTGGTGTGTGTCCAAATCACTCTAGAACACCACTATGGTTCATTATTTACTCATGTATCCTATATCTATTGTATATTATTCACTCTTTATGTGTGGAATACGGTTAATGAGAATTCTTCCATTCTTTCTCTCTTATTTCTTCTTTCTGAATTTCTCTCTGCAAATGTGTGTAGTATTTTCTAGCTAGATATATTCTGTGCAGGTTCAACACATTCATAGATAAAGATCCAGGGCCGAATGGATTAACCCTCCATTTCTATAAAAAAATGTTGGCACAAAATCAAGCAATATTTCATTAGAATGATAATATACATGCATAAATTAAAAAAAATGGGAGGAGCCACCAACTCCTCCTTTTCAGCACTCATTCTAAAAGAACATGGAGCATCCACCCTAGATAGATTTAGAACTATCTCTATTTGTAATATCTCTTATAAAATCATGGCCAAAATTATTGCTAACAAGTTGAATCCTTTTCTCAGATCTCTAATTCTCCCCAATCAAGGAGGATTTGTGGAAGGAAGGAAAATATGGGACAACTTCATCCTAGTGCAAGAAGCAATCCACTCCAACGATTCTTGGGAGGAATCAGGTATGGAAATTAAATTGGATATGGCAAATGCATTTGGTAGAGTCGAACATGACTTCATTTTCAAAGTAATGCAGAAATTTGGGTTCAATCAAAAGATTTTATCCTATTTGGGAGCCTGTATTTCTTCCCCTTGGATCACCCCTCTTTTAAATGGAAGACAAACCCCCTTATTTAGGGCCTCCAGAGGATTACAACATGTCTTTCCACTTTATCCTCTCCTGTATGTGATCATGGCAGAATCTCTCAATCGAAGACTAGAATGGGAATGGAACAATGGAACAATCTGAGGAATCAAAATAGCTACATGTGTGAAATGAATCAATCACTCACAATTCACAGATGATATGATCCTCTTGAGTGGATCTTCAAAAATAATGGAAAGAAGAATAAACCTAGTTTTGGACACCTTCCTCACAGCTTCGGGTGGGCTCTTTAACAAGTCAAAATGTCAAATATACGTGTGGAATGTTTAAGCTAATAACAGATTAGGAATCGCTCAAATTTTGGGCTTTGGAATCTCAAGTGATTGGAAAACTTTTAAATACTGCAACCTCCCTCTGTTCTTAAAATCGATACCTCGCGAGTAATAGCACCTCAACCTCCAAAAAATCAGGGATAAGATGGAGTCTTGGGGGTCCAGGTGGCTCAACCTAGCTAAGAGGTGGTCCTGGTAAAATAAGTACTATCCTCCCTCCCCCTCTTCCAATTTTCCTCCCTCCTAGCCTCAAAGGGAGCCCTGAAAGACATGGCCCATCTCATCTACAAATTTCTGTGGCAAGGGGGGAAATCGAATTCCAAAAATTTTCATCTAGTGAATTGGAATATAGTATCCTCACCCCAAAAAATTGGGGGACTGGGAATCATAGATCTTGAAGTGACAAATATAGCTATGGGAGCCAAGCTTCTCTGGAAGATAGTCTCAAGAAGAAAGGAATGGTGGAAAACGACCATAACAAAAAAATACAGGTTGGGGGGTAGAAACATATGCATGGACACTATGCCTAACTCCAAACCTGGCTCACAAATATGGAAACTCATAAGAGTCTCAATCCCTTTCTTTAAGGAGCCCTTCTCTTGGATCCATGGAAATGGAAAATCGATTAGGTTGTGGAAAGACTCAAACTTGGGTACTGACATAATCTCCCGAGTTGAAGAGATTAGGGACCAAAAAAGATGGTTGACTTCAGAAACAAAACTCACTCTCTTCGATATATCAATATGGAATGAATATGGAAGCTGGAAGGCATGGATCTTGGGAGACGCCCATGTTCACATGCATAATCAATACAAGTGTTGATTTCCCTTCTTAAAGGAGTATCTCCTATACTCAGAGACATTCCAGATAGCTGAGGTTGGGGAACAGATGGGAATACAGTTAAACAAGGTTACAAAATTATCCTCTCCTCTTCAAGGTTTCTCCATCCCTCAACAAAATGGAAAAACATTGCGAGTCAAGATGCTCTACCAAAAATTAATATCCTCATTTGGTCCCTAGCTGATGGAAAATACTAACGGGAGAAAAACTGATGAAAAGAGGCTTCTATGACCCTTTCAACTGTGCTCTATGTCAAAGAAATCAAGACATTATTCAACACCTCTTCTGGGATTCCTCATTCTTGACAACAGTTTGGAATGCTTCCTACAGAGGAAAGACTCATAAAATAAGGTGGCCCTCATGGAAAAACCAATCTTTAAAATATTGCCAAGGTCTCTCCCAAAATATATTTGTTGGGAGATCTGGATAGCAATAAATAAACAAAAATTCCAGGGAAAAAGATCACATCCCCAAAGTGTCGCTGGAAACGCCAAAACACAACTTTCATAGGTTATGAACACTAAATTTCTGAGCATAGAAGATACGACCAACTGGAATATCCCATAGAAGGATTGGATCACCAACTTCAACCTCCAATCATTTAATAATTCTTAGTCAATGAAAAGATCGCACTGGCAGCTTCATATTATCCATAGTATAGATGAATGGATACAAAAACAGTAAACACAAACTCTGTTTTGATGGTGCATCAAAGGGAAACCCATGGGAGGTAGGTGCCGGGGGGTTCTCTACAAACCCAAAGGAAAAAGAATTTTGAACTACTATTCGAATCTCGTGAATGACACCAACAATAAAGTAGAGGTGTATGGACTTCTTAAAGGACTCCAACTTGAAAAGAAATGACAAATTTATAACCTGAATGTAGTAAGCAACTCAAAGACAATTATAAGTATGATGATCCAGGGATTCAAGACAAAACATTTGAGCCTAAAAAGGATTATAGACGAAACTTGTGTAAGCACGAGGACCTTAAAGCCAAACTTCTTACACGTTTTGAGAGAAATAATCAGGAAGCGGAAAAAATGGCGAATGAGGCCATAGGGAGTCCTCCTCGAACCTTAGGGGTGGAGGGTAAAGAATTCCTAGCCCTCCTAGTATAATGGTTCGACATATGATTAGGAGCCATCACACAAAGGCCACAAGAGTGTACACTTGGAGCTATAGCATGAGTCATGAAAGGTGGAGGAAGCAACTAGTAGGTCAAAAGGCAGGGCCTCATCGGCCAAGGAAAAACCATGTTATCGATATCTAGTACGACGATTGATGCAGCAACATCTCTCTACATCAGCTAGCCAGCCATCCAGCCACACAAGCGAATTCAAATCGCGCGCTGAAGAGAGGCGCAACCTCATTTAAAATCTGAATTCAATGTAATTAAATGTTGTAGGCTGGTGAGCCATAGAAGTTGTGCTTTTATGTAGGCGTTAGGTAGATCGGCTGAGATCTAGATCCAGATGCTGGACTAGAAAACCATTTATTGTAATTGAATAGAGTAGGTAGATCTGGAGGGAAGCGCTCGATGAGCCCCTCAGGTAAAATATATTTTCAGATCTCATTTTGGTAGTGAGTTAGGAGGTAGATGAGAGAGCCAGATAGAGCTCGAGAACACCTTGTAATTACAGGCATTTTTCCATTTTAATATAACATAGCAGTTTTTCTTGCATGAATTCTGTATTATGTGAATGCCTTGGTGTGTTCTTTCATATGCTGTGAATGTATGTATGTTATGCATTTGCAGGGGTTCTTGATTTCCAGGGTTGAAGGTCTTTGAGGCTTCACACCAGGAGGGTGTGACAGAACATCGTGGGTTCTGAGAGCCGTGCACAGAGGTTGCACTTCTGAACACTATGGGTTCAGACAAAGGCGTGTTGAGGCATAAGAGCTAGAGTCAACAAATTAGGAGACGAAGACCTTTGAGGTTGCTGAACACCTCATGAGGCAAGGCTGTGTATGAGAGACACAGTTGCAGATAGAATTCTGCTATGGATTCTGTAAAGGCTCTGCCAAGTGGGCATTGAGCATAGGCACAAGGTCCAGTTGGAGGAAATCTGTTGTGAGTTCAGACAAAATCACTGAGGATTCTGTGAAGCTCTGCCAGGTTGGCATTGAGGCAGTGCAAGGAGTGCAAAGAGGAGGGAATTTTGTTGAGGAGTTTAGAAAGAGGACTAGAATCACTGAGGATTCTGAGAGCTCTGCCAGGTGGGCATTAAGCAAGTGCATA
Organism: Picea glauca; assembly: GCA_000966675.3. Classification (NCBI taxonomy): domain Eukaryota; kingdom Viridiplantae; phylum Streptophyta; class Pinopsida; order Pinales; family Pinaceae; genus Picea; species Picea glauca. Next base: position 540,597 of record JZKD02S1611933.1, read on the forward strand.
GGTGCACAGGAGGACAGAACTGTTGAAAGTTCTGGAAGAAGACACTCTGCCAGGAGGGAATTTGAGTCAATGTACAGACAGGCACAGAGGAGAGAAGTGAACTCTTTGATTTCTGTAATTTGGAGGAGAATCCATTGAGGGATCTTCAAAGGGTTGCTGAACACCCTGATAGGCTCAGCAAGAGGTTGCTTGAGAAAACAGAGTGCCAGGAGGCCATTACTTTCTCCATCTATGGGAGAAAAGAACAAGGACAAGTTCATGTGGAGGTAGAGGTCAAATCTTCAAAGATTTGGAGAAGATCTCAGGAGGAACAACGCGTTTACATGCGTTGGTGAAGCTCAGAGTCGAGGAGTTTGCATAGGAAAAAGGAGAACAAAGGTTGAGGCCTTTGGGAGCTGGAAATTCTTCCAAGTCTTGGAAGAAAGTGTGTAAAATCTCAGGAGGTGTAACATCGGCCATTGGATCAGTCGATAGAATATGGACCATTGATTTTATGTCCGGATAGCGCACACACAAGAGAATCGACATGAGCTGTCAGATCTGGATCAGATAGCCGACAACCATTGGATCTACAGAAGTTGCGAGGGAGTTTAAGTCCTCGTGGACAGGAGGAGAAATCCCGACAAGAGGTGGGGCCATCGGGATATCGGCACTCGGGAAATCAGGATTCTCGAGGTCGTGCAGATCGGGACATTCCAAGTCCCGAAACAACAAAAGAAATCACAACCTTCCTTCAGTTGGGACACGTGGGTGAGATCAGGAGCCCATCAACATATCGGAGGTTGGGAAGGCAAGACTTCCAGAGCGTTAGAAGTTGCGAAAGTGTGAGATTGGATCAGAGCCGTCCATTTGCGGAGACACGTGGTGGAGATCCACAGAGAGTCGGGATATTGGCCATCGAGAAATCAGAGTTCCCGAGGACAAGAAACTTGGGACATCATAAGTCTTGGAATCTCGGAGAGATCGGGACCGTCCATCAGAGGGGACATGTGGAAGAAATCAGCACCATCGGGAAAAGTCCTGACAGGAAGTGTTGATCGAGTTTGAGTCATCGAGATATCGGGGATCCCATAGAAAAAGTGTTTGTGCACTTTGGAATCGCGAAACGCGATACCCCGATGAGTGGGAGCCAGCTGTTAGAACAACAAAAGAGGAGGACAGTGCCATCGTGAGGGCCAACTGTCAGTATATTAGAGAGTCGGGATTCGAGGAATCGGAGATCCCATGAGCAAATGTTCTTTGACATTTGAAACACCGTAGCCCCAACGGGAGACAGGACCATGGAAACGGGGATAACGGTCATATTGGCCAGGAGCTAGCTAGGAGAGATAACGTGGGAAAGGAGCGTTGGGAATCGAAGGATCGCGGATCCAAAGGGTATATGCATTGTGGCATGAGAAATCCTGAAACCCTGACGGAAGGATAGACGGTAAGGTTGCGGTCTTGGGAGGTGGTCGTGTGGACCAGAGCATAGCCAGGAGGTCTAAGGCCAGGCAAGGAGCTCATCGGTGATTAGGGATTGAAGAGTACAGTGACTCTCGACAACATGAAGCACGAAACCCCGAACCCCGAAACTGAGTCGGGGACAACCACGGCTAGGTGCAAAGGCTGTGACAGGGAATTAGAAAGGACCTATGGATCGGGTTTTAACAGAGGCTTCCAGCAGGGGATCTAAAGAGCCGCTTCGGCTCAGAAGAGGATTGTGATCGATCCTGAGAGTGGGAGGTGCGTGCAGAGACCCTGCGAGGTATGCGTCAGAAAGCCCTCACTATGTCAAGTGGTATCAGAGCGGGACTCTGTTTGTATATTTCAAGTAGAGGAGGGAAGACAACAAAAGACATGGTTGTTGAGGACTCTGTAAGGATTGTTTGCAGGTAGGCAAAAATCAAGAAGACAGTCAACAGGACTGTAGGATGAAGCTGGAAATGCTCAGGATGCAGAGTGATAGCAGCAGATCTACCAAGGAGGCAGATAGACACAGCAAGACAGTTACTGAAGGCCGTAGAAAGAAGAGAAAATCATAAAATTTTATAGAAATGGATAAAGAAAGGGATAAAAATCTCTATGAATTAAAGGAGGACATAGAGAAGCTCGAACTGTGGATGTAGCAGGTTAGGAGGATGAGACGGATGCGTGAATTGCCCATGAAGAAGGCAAAAGAAAAATGGCCAGTTCAGGAGTTGATGGTCAGAGGGTAGCGCAGGCTGCTAAAGATATGGTTGAGGTATGCTGAAAGCCTCAAGGCCACAGAGGAAAAGATGATTTATGTCTGTCAGCCAGAGACTGGGAGAGGTATAGATGATGAAGAGGATGAATTGGGATTGACTGATGATGATATCAAGCACTGCCAGGAGGGCAGAGATGAACATTCGAGACTGTCTGAAAGTATCATGGACTCAGAGGAGAGTTCAATTCAGCAAGGAGTGCTGATGAAGATGGGATCAGTTTATCTCATAGTCTGCCAGGAGGGCAGCGAAATCATCCCATATTGCCAGGTGGGCATGGATGAGCAGATGAGACTATCTGTGGATCTCATAAACTCATAAGTGAGTTGGAATCATCCAGGGGAGCTGACAGAGCAGATGGAATTAGATCAGTAGATGCAGCTGACAGAGGTGAAAGATCAAGATGATCTTCTGATGATTGGGGGAATTGGGATATTCCTACCATATGCCCAGGAGGAGGCAGAAATTTGTATTGTAGATGGTGCAACAGCAGAATAGTCACAACTGACGATGAATGTCAAGGACGAATTGGAGCAGGTTTTGGAAGCTGCCCAAGAAGGAAAAGAGAGTGAGCATTCTTAGGAATGGATCAATAATTTCGGCCAGGGAGATAAAAAGAAAGAAGATGTAGCACTGAAGCTAGTAGCGAAGGAAGCCAAAGAGCAGGCAGGAAGATTTACTACAACATTGGAGATGGAGCTAGAGATGCTGGAGGATTGGTTGAACAATCCAGGGCCAGCAAGAGAACTGGCATAATTTGAGTTGTCAGAGAAGAGGATGACTGAGCAGCAGGTCAGTCAAGAAGAGACTGCAGAGCTAAAGTATGCAGCAGAGTGGCAACTTGAGGCCACATATGAAGATGAAGAAGAAGGCATGGGAGGTCATGACGATCTACCCAATTGCAGAAAATTTTTGCAGCTGAGGAGACTGCAAAAACAGGACCATCCACTGGAGTAGTTGGACCAAGTGATAGAAGATATCAGAAGGTTGATGATAGAGTTAGCAGAAACTGCCAGCGAGGAGAGGCTGGGTAGAAAGGAAGCAGCAACAACACAGAAGCAGCAGCAGCAGCAGGAAGATGGAGTAGATGGAAAGCTCCAAAGACTTATTTGGGATCCAGGAGGATTTCCAACAACTTAGAGGAGAAGCGCATGAGCAGGAGCTCATGATTTTGCAGCTGAGGAGTTTGATGCAGGAGCATCTCTCCACGTCAGCTAGCCAGCCAGCTAGCCACGCCACCGAATTCAAATTGCGCACTGAAGAGAGGCACATCCTCATTTAAAATCTAAATTCAATGTAATTAAATGTTGTAGGCTGGTGAACCATAGAAGCCGTGATTTTATGCAGGCGTTAGGTAGATCGGATTTAATGCTAGATCAACAAGGATCTAGATCCAGATGCTAGACTAGACAACCATTTATTGTAATTGAATAGAGTAGGTAGACCTGTAAGGAAGCGCTCGATGAGCCCCTCAGGTAAAAGAGATTTCTAGATCTCATTTTGGTAGTGAGTTAGAAGGTAGATGAGAGAGCCAAAGAGAGCTCGAGAACACCTTGTAATTACAGGCATTTTTTCATTTTAATATAACAGAGAAGTTTTTCCTACATGAATTCTGTGTTATGTGAATGCCTTGGTGTGTTCTTTCATATGCTGTGAATGTATGTATGTTAGGCATTTGTAGGGGTTCTTGATTTCCAGGGTTGAAGGTCTTTGAGGCTTCACACCAGGAGGGTGTGATAGAACACTGCGGGTTCTGAGAGCCGTGCACAGAGGTTGCACTTCTGAACACTGTGGGTTCAGACAAAGGCGTGTTGAGGCATAAGAGCTAGAGTCAAAAACTCAGGAGACGAAGACCTTTGAGGTTGTTGAACACCTCATGAGGCAAGGCTGTGTATGAGAGACACAGTTGCAGACAGAATTCTGTTGTGGATTCTGTAAAGGCTCTGCCAAGTGGGCATTGAGCACAGGCACAAGGTGCAGTTGGAGGAACTCTGTTGTGAGTTCAGACCGAATCAATGAGGATTATGTGAAGCTCTACCAGGTGGGCATTGAGCCAGTGCAAGGAGTGCACAGAGGAGGGACTTCTATTGAGGAGTTCAGAAAGAGGACCAGAATCACTGAGGATTCTGAGGGCTCTGCTAGGTGGGCATTGAGAAAGTGCATAGGTGCACAGGAGGACAGAACTATTGAAAGTTCTAGAATAAGACACTCTGTCAGGAGGGCATTTGATTCAGTGTGCAGATAGGCATAGAGGAGATAAGTGAATACTTTGAGTTCTATAATTTGGAGGAGAATCCACTGAGGGATCTTCATAGGGTTGCTGAAGACCCTGATAGGCTCAGCAAGAGGTTGCTTGAGCAAACAGAGTGCTAGGAGGCCATTACTTTCTCCATCTGTGGGAGAAAAGAACAAGGACGAGTTTCTGTGGAGGTAGAGGTAAAATATTCAAAGATTTGAAGAAGAACTCAAGAGGAACAACGCTTTTACATGCGTCGGTGAAGCTCAGAGTCGAGGAGTTCACAGAGGAAAAAGGAGAACAAAGGTTGAGGCCTTTGGGAGCTGGAAATTCTTCCAAGTCTCGAAAGAAAGTGCGTAAAATCTCATGAGGTGTAACATCGGCCATTGGATCAGCCGATAGAATCTGGACCGTTGATTCTATGTCCGGATAGCACACACATAAGAGAATCGACCTAAGCTGTCTGAACTGGATTAGATACCCGAAAACCATTGGATCTACAGAAGTTCCGAGGGAGTTTAAGTCCTCGTGGACAGGAGGAGAAATCTCGACAAGAGGTGGAGCCATCAGGATATCGACACTCGGGAAATCGGGATTCTCGAGGTCATGCAAATCGGGACATTCCAAGTCCCGAACCAGTGAAAGAAATCAAAGCCGTCTGTCAGTTGGGACACGTGGGCGAGATCAGGAGCCCATCGACATATCGAAGGTTGGGAAGGAAAGACTTCCATAGCATTAGAAGTTTCGAAAGCACAAGATTGGATCGGAGTCGTCCGTTTGCGGAGACACGTGGCAGAGATCCGCAGAGAGTTGGGATATTGGCCATCGGGAAATCGAAGTTCCTGAGGACAAGAAAGTTGGGACATCAAAAGTCTCAGAATCTCGGAGAGATCGAGACCATCCATCAGAGGGGATGCATGGAAGAAATCAACACCATCGGGAAAAGTCTCGATAGGAAGTGTTGATCAAGGTTTGAGTCATCGGGATATCGGGGATCCTGTAGACAAAGTGTTTGTGCACTTTGGAATCGTGAAACGTGATACCCTGATGAGTGGTAGCTAGCTGTCAGTACAACAGAAGAGGAGGAAAGTGCCATCGTGAGGGCCAACTGTCATCAGATTAGAGAGTCGGGATTCGAGGAATCAGAGATCCTACGAGAAAATGTTCTTTGACATTTGAAACCCCGTAGCCCCGACGGGAGACAGGACTGTGAACACGGGGATAATGGTCATATTGGCCAGGAGCTAGCTAAGAGAGCTAACGTGGGAAAGGCGCATCAAGAATCGGAGGATCGCGGATCCAAAGGATATATGCATTGTGGCATGAGAAAGCTCGAAACCCCGACGGAAAGATAGACGAAAAGGTTGCGGTCTTGTGAGGTGGTCATGTGGACCAGGGCATAGCCAGGAGGGCTAAGGCCAGGAAAGGAGCTCATCGGTGATCGGGGATTGAAGAGTACAGTGACTCTCGACAACAGGAAGCACGAAACCCCGAACCCTGAAACTGAGTCGGGGACAACCACGACTAGGTCCAGAGGTCATGACAGGGAATTAGAAAGGACCCGTGGATCGGGTTTTAGCAGAGGATTCTAGCAGGGGATCTAAAGAGCCGCTTCGGCTCAGAAGAGGATTGTGATCGATCCTGAGAGCGGGAGGTGTGTGCAGAGACCCTGCGGGGTATGTGTCAGAAATCCCTCACTGTGTCAACGATTTCATTATGGCATGGGGTGGTTTTCTTGTCTGTTCAGTTGATTTCATGGGTAATCGATGGTCAAAGGATATGACGCAGATGGGCCAAGCATGCAACAATTCTTAAGTGAAGTGGAATTGTCAGGGTGACGATGGACCTAATCCTTGGCTCGAAGATTTGAAGGGTCCAAGTACAATGCCCAAGGTAGAGCTTGTGATTTATCTAATTGACATGAATTTGACACTGAATGTCACACGGGGTGAATTATCTCAGCGATTCAGGCAACGTCATTGCTGTGGTGAATTTCCTATGAGTCTATGCCAAGCCATTTGCATCATGCATTCTCCCTGAACCACGTTGTTTGCACCTCAAAGAGACTCTACTCAAAGATTTTGGGCAACCCCTTTGTCTCCATTGCCTTTCCCATCACCTATTCATTTCCTTGCCCAAACCCTCACTTCACAACCTATGTTGGGACCTGCCTCTTCCAATATCAAATTCTTAGACCTCAAGAAGCCCAGTCCTATGCAGAATTGTGGCCATCCCAACATTATGGAAAATAGACAGAAGAACCACAATGCGCCAAGGATCACAAATTCACAGGGAGTCAAGGGTTTTATCATTGGACTTGACTAGCCGGACCTTGAGATAGAATGTGCAGGGTGTAAAAGGTTGTGAATCCACATCGGAGCACTCATCTCTACACTAACGTTCGAGCTTGAGACCCTCTCTTAGCATAGGAATCTAATTGATAGGTTGCAAGATGAAATCTTTGCTCAAAGGAGCCAAATATAGGAGCAATGTAGTAGTTTGTAGATTATACAAAGATGAATGGATCAGATGGAAATAAGTCTCCAGCATCCCAGTACCCCAACAAACACCTAGGGAGCTTCTAAGAATGTAACTTCAACCATAGTAAATCAAATCCTGGATATCAATGAGCCCTTTCCAGATCCAATTTGGGAGCAACATGGACATTCAAAGATAAAAAAAAAGAACCGAGTAGCTGGATTTTTAAAATTCAAGTGTCATGTTTGTTTTACTTTATATATAACCAGAGTTTTCTATAGACTGTATTCTTCGAAATACAATAGATATGATATAACAATGGAAGGTGGAAACTCAATTGACACAAATTTTGTATTAACAATCCCAATATTCAAAGCTTCTATGTAATGTCCCTTTCCAAATAGGAGCTCTAGAGAGGAGGCTTAATGGTCTAAACTGCCCCATTAAACTATAGCCAGGGCCAAAGAGGGGTAATCAGGGTTACTAGATGTCACTCTAGGCACAGGTTTTATATTCGGAAAGTGACATTGAGCTAAAAAAGGGTTAAAAGCGCTTTTAAGTCATTATGAGCTAAAAATAGAAGGCAATAGTGAATTAGGGTTTTAGTAGTGATTTAGGGTTTTGGAAGTCAACAGTGAATTAGGGTTTCATCATGATTTTGGGTTTTGGAAAGCTATAAAGGAAGGGTCAATGACCTAATTCTTCATTATGCATATTATGACTTGTCATTGAGGAGAAGAGGTGCATCTCAGGAGATATAGTTCAGTGTATTCCAGGAGGAAGACACCAGTTGGCTAATTTTGGTGTTGAAAGACACACCCTAGTCACCAAGAAGATCATCCAGGTCTTCCATCATTGTTCATTGATTCCACAGTGCTCCCATATTCCGGGTATTATCTTTTAGTTACTTATTTGTATTTTGGCTAAGATCCTTTTGCCTTTTGATCTAGCTAAGTGTTGTTATTTTATTCAGCTGCAGTT
>JZKD02S1611933.1:589534-616202 GCA_000966675.3 Picea glauca
CCCCAACATATCTCCCATATCTCTCTGATACATATACCTCTCTATCCCCCTCACTTTGTATCCCACTTCCTCTCTCTTTACCTCTGTCTACCCCGTGTCCCTCCTTCTCCTCCCCTTCCTCTTACTCCCCCTCTCTCTCTATATACCCCCTCTATTTCTCTCCCTCTCCCTCCCTATCACATACTCAAACACTCATTTTCTATTCCCCCTCTCTTTCTTTCTCTCCCCCTATTGGGCGCAGGTCGATTTTAAGGAAGGGTCCAATTTTGGAAAGTAAACCTTAAATTAGAAAAAGACATATGGAAGGAAAAGAAGCATGTGTGAGGGAAAGCCACATGCAATGGAGGAAAGCATGAAATGCGCACACATAGGAAAACCTAACTATATTACGGTTAGTGTATTTTTAAGATATTTTAATGGTTGATAAGCCAAAAATAAGTATAAATAAGTACTTAGGAGGTCTAGGTCGGGGTTCCAGAATGTTAGAGAATACCGGTTTTCTTGGCTATGAGAAATATTGTAAGATATGAAACCATTTTTGTAAGTTTTTGAGTTGTAGGAGGGTCAATTAGCTATATCTTGAGGGTTAGATCACAGACTAAGGATCCTAGTTCGATCTAGAAAGAATCATAGAGGATTGTGGAACCAGTTTTGTAACTGCATCATCGGGATTGTAGTGCACGTGGCGCCATCTATTACAGAAATATAAATAAAAGAGAATAAGAATCCAAATATTTGTCGACGTATCCCAGGAGGGGGTGAAACATGGTAACACCCATGGTATGTGTTGTGATTGATTGCATGTTTACCTTTTGGAAGTAGTTACATGATGAATGGATGAATGGATAAGTCAGTGAGCTATGTTATATGTTGGATCTATTAGAATGCATGCATAGACTTAACAAATGAATGGATATTAAGAATAATAGAAAGAATAACCAGATCAAGGCCTAAGAATATGAATTTCAATCCCATATCCCCACTCTTTCCTATACTACAAGCATCTAACCTTTGCAGTCACCCATAGGACTATCACGAGTGAGAATGTGTAGTACATTCTATGTGTTGTGTTACCTTATGGTTTACCAGGAGGGCCATTAATTTTAGAGGGTTTTGTTGGAAACCTATTCAGATATAAACCTGGGTCAGCCTAAGAGTAGGAAGAGAGAGTAATAACCAACAAATGGATTTGTTTCCGGCTAGAACTACATGGGATTGAGTGAGTGGGATCCATGAAAGAATCACATAGAAAATGAACTTATAGATGGTAATGTTTAGACAATGGAATGAAAAGAGGGCGGAGATTGAAATCTGATTGAAAGCAAAGGAGCTCGAGTTCACACAAAAATATAACAAAAACCCTAAGTTAACATTATGCAAATACCTGGACAAGTACGTGTTTAGTGACCTGCATGAGGTCATTTTCTGTGATTTCCAACATGTGTTGTAGGAGTGGATATTGAGGATGAAATACAACCACCCTACAAATTGAATCATATAACTCGAGTGGAATCCCATGGATATCACATAGTTACAACAAGTTAACAATAAATTCATGCGCGCAGTAGATTTCTAGTTAGACAATATTGTTGAAGGGTTTATCACAAAATTTGGAGTAGATACGGTGAAGTCTTACTGCGCAACAGAGAAATAGTTTATGAGAGGAACTAGAGGTAGGTATATCATATCTATATATACTTCAATCAATATCTTACTATATAACAAATGTGTGATGACTATGGAATTAAACAACTAAACTTCCATGCGTGCATGGGGGAAGGGGGGAAGCACTGACAAGAAGTGGAGAAATGGATAAGGGAAAGAAGGAGGAGGTCATGGACCCAATCATGATGGAATAATATCAAATAAAGCAGATCATGGAAACAATGGGAAAAACACACAGTGGAGTACCCTACCAATATAAGATGAATAATAAGAAGAGAGCCATAGAAGATAGAGAGGGATTGGCAAGTGATCAAGAAGAGGTAGAGGATCTTTGGGCTATGGAGAATATTGAGGAAATATTGCCCACAATATATGAAAGGAAAAAAAAAGGTCCAAGGGTAGGAACAGAAGGCATAACTCCTATCCATGTCAGTGTCAGTGTGGAACCCATAACCCCTATGCGACTCATACACTAGAAAGAACACCACCATTTAGACAACCGAATTTTAGTGGAAGAAAGACAACGAGAAGTGCATCCAATTAAGGAACAACAACTGAAGGATCTAGTTCAGGAAGTAGTAGTTAAATATATGCACGACACTGAGGTATTATCTCATCGTAGTTCAATATAGAATGACATGATCCCACCATATGGTTACCATAGTTCAAGGGGGAGGCATCAGAGGATCCTGAAAAGAACTTGTTCATCTATGAGAAGATATGGGAAGAAAAGTAGATCACATATGAGGATACAAAACTTGCGCAGTTAGTTATCACGTTAAGAGATTGCATGCTGGATTGGTACATGAGTCTAGCTGTAAACAATCCACCAGGAAAAACACAGACTATTGCAGATGTGAAGAAGTTGTTGGTAAATGAATTTCAGAAGCCCGGTTCAGAAGATCAGTACATGAATGAGATGACTAACATCAAACATAAATTAGGTGAGTCTATTTGGGATATTGATCATAAGTTCAAACGATTGAAGGGTAAATTGAAATATATCATGACTAACATGCAACATAAACATCTCTTTGTGAATTCACTGCTACCACATATGAAATACCCTTTTAGGAAACACAAGTTTCAAACTCAGGAAGAGGCTTTGTAGGAAGTATTACAACTGGAAGAGAACCAATATCATAAGATCGACCCAACAGTAGAAGAGGTAAAGAGGATCTGAACAACCTCACATTTCAACTGAACCAGAATAAGAGCAAAGAGAAAAGAGAAGTTGTTTGGTGTACTACATGTAGGATAGAAGGACACCACAAGAATGACTTCCCAACTTTTGTGTAGTATATGGAAACAGGGCTACCAAACCTATTTCCAATAGGAGGACAATGATGTGATATCTGTAAAACACATGGGAATGACCCATATCATTTTCCAATGATGCAAAAGTACTAGACAATACCCAATAATTCATACTGCAATTTTTAAAAATCAGTGGGTCATGATGAAAAATATTGTAGAAAAATGGACCAAATGAGGGAAATAAATACAGATACTTATAGGGTGAAAGAAGATATTATGATCGAAACAATTCACCACAATTCAACCAGGTGCCACCTCCATATAATAATGTGGAGCAACTGAACAACACTGTGCAACCGTAGTATAACATTGCACAACCACAGTATAACCCCACACAATATAATTAGGTGCCTTAGTACAACACACCATGAGGATATAGAGGTGGATACAAAGGTGGAGGATGAGGTAGAGGAGGATTTGGAAGAGGTATAGGTACAGTAGTGTGACACAACTTCCAACATTCAAGACATTATGCAAGGGAATTTCCACTTCCAGTTTCAACATGTATGTATTGTCACATAGCAGACCATGATACATAGGAATCCCCAATACTTTTGGAGAAGATTCAAGAAAAAAGGAACCATAAAAATCAGAATGTTCAATGGAGTTCTCAAGAATCCAGGGATGATGAAATAAATATCAACATAGTTATGTGCGAAGGATCTAAGACAGGAGATGACACATTAAGACAAGAACCAGTGCAACACGAGTGGGTGAAGAAGAATACTGAATTACATAAATAGTTCAGTGTAGGGAAATAAAAATAAATATTCAAGGAGTAGAGACATGATTTCCTCAAGCAAGATGTTGCATCTACATCAACCACGCAACATAATCAAAATGTACCAATGTACAAAATGCCCTTATCAATGGATCACACCAATGAAGTACCACCTATAGCGCAAGTAAGTACCATAACAAATTTTATGCAATACTTTTTTAAACTATTGAATGATCCATCATCTATTAAAATCCTACAAAATATGTTAGAAAGATGTAACACATAGGAAGAGAGGAAGTTAGAACAGAAAAAAGTCAATCACCTCCATATGAGAAGGAGGACAAGCAGAGAATTCAGACTAAATGCCAACATTGGATATTTCAATATGGAGGATATCATACTGGATTCGGGCTCTGAGGTCAACGTTTTACCTAAGAAGACATTGAAATGTATGAGAGAACCCACAGTGGACTATTCACCTATCCAGTTAAAACTAGCAACCCAACACAAAGTTATACCAATTGGAAGGCTAAAAGGTTTGACAGTAGATCTGGATGGAGTATGAACTAAGGAAGACTTTGAAGTGATAAAAATAGTGGATGGCACAACACCTTATCCAACATTGCTTGGGTTGGATTGGTAATTTGATAACCAAGTCATAATCAACTTCAATACAAGGAATATGACATTTGAATCAAGAGAATACAAACTCATTGCACCATTAGACCCATCAGAAGGAGAAAGGTTTGTAGATCACACTTTCTTAGATATGGAGGAAATAAACCAGTTATACAGAACCACCGTGTGAGAAGAAGATTATGTCAACCCAACTGCAAATGGGATACTTAGTTGGAGGAGAATCATATCATGTGTGTCTGAATCAGATACATGTTTATATAATTGACAACAAAGATCAGATGAAGTTTCTACAAGAAGGTGCACATGAATATACTGCACAATAAGATGGGTGGGTACCGAGATAAGAGAACCTCCCATTTTTCATGGCATAAATGACTTAGAATATTTCCTAAAAATATACAAAGATGAAGTGTTATAAAAACAGAGGCTCTTAGCCGTAGACATGGCACTCAAGGAAACACATGCAAGATGGTGGGGTGCACAGAAAGAAACAATTAAGAATTAATACCAATGTAAGTGACTATTGTGCATTAGATTTAGAGCAGAGAAGGGAAGCAATGAGATGCAGAGACATGATCGATAAGGGACACCAGCATAACATTTGGATAAATGTAGAACACTATGGAGGAGGATACCACCATAGGAATGGCATCATCAATTCATCCACACATTGGAACGAATTCTAGAAAACTAATATGTAGACCAGGAATTGTGTAGAGGCACTGCAAAATGGAGAACATTACAACATAATTTTATAGTAACCTTCTCATTTGAACATGAGAACCCCAACATGGATTCAACACTCAAAACGATAAGAGGGGAAATATTTATTAATTAACTAGAGGTTGCAATCATGACATAATACCAACAACAAAACAAGAAAATAGTCAAAGAACTATTGCCATGCTATCATGTGGAAGAAGAAGGACCAGAGGAAGATGACCCGTGCAATATTCATATTACATAAATTGAAGGGGAAAGAGAGGTAGAAGGTACATGTTTGGAATCAAAAGTATTTAATGTGCCTATCAAGGTAAATAGAGTCAACATTGGGACAATTGAGAATCCCAAAATGGCCAACATTGGAGACTACTAGGATGAAAAAACAATAGAAAGGATAATAGAGTTACTGTGTGAGTACAATGACCTGTTCCAAAAAACCTTTATAGATATGAAAGGAATAGCATGGAAGCTAGGATATATGAATATACCTCTCAAACATGATGCTAGATCTATCAAACTGAGACCATATAGACTAAATCCAATATATAAGTAGAAATTCAAAGCAGACATTGACAGAATGTTGGAAGATGGTATCATAGAACCAATGGATGAATCTTAATGGATAATCCCTATGGTAGTTCAAGATAATAAAAAGGGGGGATAAGGATTTGTGTAGATATCATGAAATTGAATGATGTGTGCCTACATGACCTCTTCCCTTCACCTTTCACAGATGAAGTCCTAGAGAATGTGGGAGATTAGGAATCATATTCATTTACAGATTGATTCTCATGCTACCATCAGATCGATATAGCCCTAAAAGACATGTATAAGACTACTTTTTCCCCATAATGGGTATCCTACCATTACACCGTCATGCCTTCTAGGATGAAGAATGCACCAACCATATTTTCAAAGGTAGTAATAGCTTCTTTGAAGGAGTTCATACATCAGTTTTTAGAAGTGTATCTAGATGAATGGACATATAGTTTATTAAAATATCATGTGGAAGTATTAAGGCTAATGTTGGAAAGATGCAGTTAGTGTCAGATATCATTGAATATCAAGAAGTGCATTTTTGGGACACCTTTGAAATATTGTTGGGACATATAGTCTGTAAACAAGGGTTATTGGTGGATCTTGCTAATATTGCATTAATTGTTAATTTACCACTACCAAAATCAGTGCGCCAATTGAGAGAAACATTGGGACATACAGTCTACTTTATAAAATTTATAAAAGGATATGTGGAGATCACTGCTCCAATGGAAAAAGTGTTAAAGAAGGATACTAAATTTTAGTGGAATGAGGACTGCCAACAAGGTTTGGACACCTTGAAATAAAAGATGGTCACAACACCTATTCTAGTATTCCCATATTGGGAAAATACTTTTCGTGTGCATGTAGATGCATCAACTATAGCACTTGGAGCAATTCTAGTGCATCTAGGACTAAGATATTTGGACCACCCTATAACATTTGCAAGTAGAAAAATGTCAGAATCAGTGCAGAACTACAATACTATTGAAAGAGAAGGCCTATCTATGATCTATGCACTTTAGAATTTGAAACATTCCTTACTGGGAAAACACTTTAAGATGTTCATAGATCATTCAACCCTCAAATACCTAGTCAACAAGCCAATGTTGGGGGGGAGGATCTGTAGATGGCTATTTCTATTTCAAGAATTTGATTTTGAAGTGATATTCAAACCAGGGAAGCTAAATGAAGGACCTAATCATGTGTCAAGGGTCACTAATGGAGAGGAACCTACCAATTTGGAAGAAAAATTCCTCGATGCATAGTTATTTTCAGTCCAAATAGCTAACGAATATTTTGCTGACATCATTGAATACTTGAGTACAGGGACTGCACCAAAGAGTTTAACATTGCACGGAAGAAACATCTAGTATTCATAATTGTAGAATATCAATTGATTGTAGGACACTTATACAAAATGGTCACAGACAACATTTTGAGAAGATGTGTACTAGAACATGAAAGGCCTAGAATTTTGGCATAAGCTCACAAGGGAATAGCTACAGGACACTATGAAGGAAAATCTACCACACAAAAGGTATTGTGCACATGATCTAGGTGGATATCGGTGGCCACCTACCTTTTTCGACTGGCTCAAAACAAATTTTCTGGCAATTTTGGCAATTTACTATTTTTAGCAGGTTTTAACTTCTGAGGCCATTTTAAGGGCCTAAATGAAGGTTTTTCAAGATAGAAGTTCTCATTGATAGTTGAAGGCATTATTGAGCCCCTAAAATTAATCTCCTCGATGTTACCTTTCCAACGAGCTATCATACACCTAAAATGGAGACCATATGCAAACGTTACGACCCCGGGAAGTTGATGTACTAACTTACCCAAACGGGGCCCACGTAACTTTTGGCGCTTCATCTCCTAGGGTTAGGTTTTTGGATGTCTAGGGTTTTTGGCATTCATGTTTATTGTAAAAAGGCCTTTAGATCCTCATTGTAATCATCTTCTTGTGAATTTGAGTAGCCATCACATCTCTTCTCAGAGATAAGCTGCCACCATTCTAGCGAGTCTTTCACTCTGTATTTTTACAGTCTCTTTACATTTCTTTCATTAATAGAAATCGTGTATTACTGTATCTCTGTGTTTATGGTTGCATCTCTGATACATTTTTGTTATATTATTAAATATATATGATATCTCTATGCATTTCTTTATTATATCTCCGATCTCATTTTGTGTCGAAAATAGTCTGGATCAGTGGTATCAAAGCAGGATGCTCTTGATCATTTTTTCAGTGCATGTCCCTGACGAGTTCCAAGTATAGCAAGTTGGGTCTTGAGCTTGTCTCTTGATCAAAATCTGGACCAGGGGTCAAAATTTAGCTCAAAAATAAAATTTCTCGGAATTGCCTCAAAACGAACGGGTACATAGCCCTCATCATCACGAACCCAACGCAACTCGTTTGGGTTCAAACAGACGTCGAATGAGTGAGATATCGTGATCTGTTCAAATCGCCAAACAGGTAAAAAAAATGTGTTGACTGTGCAGTCCGTAGAGTCCATACGGATGATGACGTGACACATCTGTACACTGAGGTGGTAGATGGTGACGTGGCATTCACTCATTGGTAGAGCTGAATAGGAAGGGCCATACGACACGTGGCATGTGTTGAGTTGACAGATGTGGACGAGTGATGTTGTGACACGTGGCAGTTTTTGTTTGGTTGCATGGTGCCATGTGGCCCAGTCATTGGCTGCCACATGGCACCCTATTATTGGTTCGGGTGTTTGTTTAAAATGTAATGGAGTCCGTGGGGATCGAACCCTAGACCTCCTCCCATCGTGCAGATCTTTGACAAAGTCAGACCAACCGGTGCGCCACACGTTAAGTCTTGTTATATAAATGAGTTTATTTATATTTAAATTTGAATTGTGTTTATTTCGGTGCAGGGGTCAGGCTGGGGCTTAGCCCCAGCCCATGGTTTCGGTGTTCACACATGTGACCGGTGGTTACACATTCACGTGCACTTTCAAACGGTAAGGCCCCGGTCGCATAACCTTTGTCATATGACCTTTCTTCACATCAATTTTGTGCATGGTAAGTTTATAATGACCATAACCACATGCTTGTTACATGGCGTTTAACCATTGGTTTTAAAAAAACTCATCCCTTTTTGTATTTGCGCGAGGTCACATGGTGACCATATGCCCATGGTTTTGGCAGTTAGGGGCTGGGCGCACCCTAACCATTCGATAGTTTATCCCACTTTTTGGTTAGGCACTAGTGCTAGGTTTTAGCATGAATTTGAGCGTGTGTGCTAGGTTGGCCACACATAGGTGCATTTTGGTGAACCAGAGACAACAAGCTTGAAGGAAGAAAATGGCAGGAGGTCGGTCTTCTTCATTTTTTGGCCAAATGAGGTGCCAAAAAATCCTAGCTAGGGGTTTTTGGACGTTCTGAATCCATTGGCAGTGTTTTCAAAGCCATTTGAAGACCTCTTTTGTAGGTTTTTCAACATTGAAGTTTCAAAGAGCTTCAGGGAGCTTGAAGCCCTCATTGTTTGAGGTCATGCTTAGATGAGCCTATGTTTGTTTTATGTGATTCAATAATCATTTTTGGCTAATTATTATGATCTGAACACTTTGGGGTAGGTTTCAGATCCATTTGAGAACTTTTATAAGTGTTTGTTCCACAAGGAAGCTCAGAGAATCTTAAGGCCACATGTAGAAGAGGTCATACTCGGATGAGCCATGATCTGTTTTCAGATTTTTATTAGTCATTTTGGGGGTTTTTATGTATTTTGAACCCAATGGTATAGTCAGTATTTCCATTGGAGTTGAGAAACATCTTGTAAAAGAATCTTTGACAAATTAATCCCAAAGAGCCAAGTCCATTGATGGAGGCTCAAGGAGATGTAGCCCAGAGAGGGGTGAACTCCTTTATCATCTTGTTATTGTTGTGAGTTTGATGGTTTATTTGCTGCAAGTTATGTTGCTGAGTATTTATTTAAAGCACTTATTTAACCATTTAAAAGAACATTTCCTCACACATGAACATTTAAAAGAAGATGCATAATATTGACACTTAATTCATCTTGCATACTTTAACACATGGAACAAGGTAAAGTAAAGTTTATTTTAATGAAGTAGAGGGTGCTTGCATAGCATAACAAGTTAGCCCACTATTTTCAGATCAGGTGGTATCAGAGCATAGTTTGTTTTTCTAATGTGATTGCCATTGATAGCTTGAGATTTAGCTATTGGTATTTGTGCAAGTTTTATGTTGAAGTTTGATATCTTGCAAGGATGGAGGAAGCTTCAAACATTGATAGTTCCCATACATCTTCATTATATAAGTTCTTTGACAAAGAGATGTTGAAGGAGTTGCTAACCATGAGGGATGTGGTTAAAGAGATGTGGGAAGATAGAAAGGAGAGCATTGCCCTTGAAGAGCAGTTGATGGTCATGAAGGAGGAGAAAGACCAACTTCTTGAAAAGTTGCATGAGATGGAAACTCAACTCCATGAGGTGAAAGAAACCCTTACCAAGTACATGCATGAACATAAGGTATGTAATGTTAGTTTTTCTTCTAATTCCTCTCAAGATGAATGCTTTGGTGTTTTTGAAAATCACACAAGAGGAATAGGGTCCAATTTATTGTTAAAAATGGGCTATGAAGGTAAAGGGTTAGGCAAGCATGCACAAGAAATTGTTGAGCCTATTGTTGTTGAAGAGAGACCCAAGTATTGTGGTCTTGGATATGAATGAAGAGATGGAGAAAATTCCAAAGTTGAGGAGACAAGGGAAAAAGTTCCATGAACAAATTTTGTTTCAATCTCACCTCCTCAAGAAAGCTATAAAGGTGAAAGTTCAAGAACTTTTGTTGAAAGTTCAACCCCTCCAGCATGCAAAGCTTGTGTTCAAGATGAATGAAATTGTGTGAAACAAAAGAGTTGTGACAACGATGAGGACAAGAACACTATTGTTGGTATTCAAAGGAGAGCTTGTAACTCTTCAAATTCACCTCCTCAAAGAGGCGATAAAGGTGAATGTTCAAGGTATAATTCTGCTTATCATTCAGTTGCTTTTGATTATGTTAAGCATGATAAATTTGTATGTAAAAATGGAAGAAAAAATCCATGTACATATTGTGGTTTATATATCCATCATGTTTCAAAATGTTGGAAAAGATTGACCGCTTTCAAGAAACTTTATAATCAAAGACAACGTGAAAAGAGGATGCAAAAGATTTGCACTCATTGTCAGAAGAGGGGTCATCTCATTGACCAATGTTGGACATTGCATCCAACCACTCATCCACAGCATAAGAAACAAATGGATAAAGAGATTGGCATGAATGGAAGAGGAGATTCCATCATTGATGTGTGTCAAGATGATTCACAAGACGACGATTTTCAGCAGAAAAAGTCACCGTTGAGTTGGCTTGGTAAGAAATGGTTGGATTTCTTGAGCAAGTAAGGCTTGCATTTTCTGTTGTAGATGCATATTTCAGCCTTAAGAATACATTTATGTTGAGAGTATGACAAGTTGCAACAATTTTTCATAACTTGTATGATGCAAGTTGCATGTGAATGCAATTCATTTGAAGGCATTCTTGTTGTTGCACAACTTCACCAGGAGGATGTAAAAGTGGGGTATGATGTTCACTTGTTACAGCCATATATCTTTTTCATATTCAGCTCTTATGTACCCACATGTTTCAGGTTTATGTACTTATTTTTGTACTGGAAGGAGAGTTGAAGAGTCATGCACATGCATTTTTTTTTGTGTATGTGTAAGCAGTGAACCTGGTGATAGTTCATCATGAATGATTCATGATTGTAACATGATTGCTTGTCATTTTGGGAAGGTTGATATGTTTCAAATGAGTCTCAACTGGTGTCGATGATTGTTTGACGACTATGTTGTGTAGATCATGTTTTTCGACTTGTGTTTAGTCGATGGTGTTTGTTTGGTTGTACGTTGATTTTGAGTACACCAAGATGCAGGAAAATGTCATGTACTTTGATGAAGTACAAGATGCGATCGTTTTCTTGAAGAGCAAAGAGACTTTGTTGGCATCATTTTCAGTCTTGTATAATTTTATTTTCAAGATTGATGGTTTTCTTGGTTTGTGACAAGTTGTCGTAGGGAAGTTTTTGTAGCCATTGGAGAGCGGATTGTGTTGACGCCAAAGAGTTCACAAGAGGGACTTGATTCTCAGTGTGAAGGTTGGCAGTCTTCCAAGCACAAAGAGAACAGTGGGTCAGCAGCAACCAGAAAATAGTGGTTGAAGGACATAGTCAGTTGCAGTGCAAGGCATGTCAAAGTATCTAGGTGATTGTCAAAAAGACTTTTCAAGTAGAATCAGTTGATAAAACTTGAAAGCATAAGATTATTGAAGCTCAGACATATAATCATAATCTTGTGTGGGTCCAAAAGCCTTTCAGTGGGAAGGCATGATCAAAATTAGGACCAGGGGTCAAAATTTAGCTCAAATATCAAAGTTCTCAGAATTGCCTCAAAATGAACAGGTGCGTAGCCCTCATCGTCACGAACCCAACACAGTTCGTTTGGGTTCAAACAGACATTGGATGAGTGAGATATCATGATCTGTTTGAATCGCCAAACAGGTAAAAAAAATGTGCTAACTATGCATTCCATACGGATGATGATATGGCATGTCCATACACTGAGGTGGCAGATGGTGACATGGCATTCACTCATTGGTAGAGCTGAATAGGCAAGGTCGTACGACACATGGCGTGTACTGAGTTGACAGATGTGGACGAGTGATGTTGCGACACATGGTAGTTTTTGTTTGGTTGCACGGTGCCACGTGGCCCAGTCATGGGCTGCCACGTGGCACCCTGTTATTGGTTTGGATGTCTGTTTAAAATGTAATGGAGTCTGTGGGGATTGAACCCCGAACCTCCTCCCACCGTGCGGAGCTTTGACAAAGTTCGACCAAACGGTGCGCCACACGTTAAGTCTTGTTATATAAACGAGTTTATTTATATTTAAATTTGAATTGTGTTTATTTCGGTGCTGGGGTCGGGCTGGGGCTTAGCCCCAGCCAGTGGTCTCGGCGTTCACACATGTGACTAGTGGTTACACATTCGCGCGCACTTTCAAACGGTAAGCCCTCAGTCGCATAACCTTTGTCATATGACCTTTCTCCCCATTGATTTTGTGCATGGGAAGTTTATAATGAACATAACCATGTGCCTATTATGTGGCGTTTAACCATTGGTTTTAAAAAAACTCAACCCTTTTTGTATTTGTGCGAGGTCACATGGTGACCATATGCCCATGGTTTTGGCAGTTAGGGGCTGGGTGCGCCCTAACCATTCGACAGTTTAGCCCATTTTTTGGTTACGCACTGGTGCTAGGTTTTAGCACGAATTTGAGCGTGTGTGCTAGGTTGGCCACACAGAGGTGCATTTTGGAGAACCAGAGACAACAAGTTTGAAGGAAGAAAATGGCAGAAGGCCTATCTTCTTCATTTTTTGGCCAAATGAGGTGCCGAAAAAGCCCAGCTAGGGATTTTTGGTCGTTCTGAATCCATTGGCACTGTTTCCAAAGCCATTTGAAGACTTATTTTGCAGGTTTTTCAACATTGAAGTTTCAGAGAGCTCCAGGGAGCTTGAGGCCCTCATTGTTTGACGTCATGCTCAGATGAGCCTATGTTTGTTTTATGTGATTGAATAATCATTTTTGGCTAATTATTATGCTATGAACACTTTGGGATAGGTTTCAGATCCATTTGAGGACTTTTACAAGTGTTTTTTCCACAAGGAAGCTCAGAGAAGCTTAAGGCCACATGTAGAAGAGGTCATACTTGGATGAGCCATGATCCGTTTTCAGAGTTTTATTAGTCATTTTTGGGGTTTTTATGTATTTTGAACCCAATGGTATAGTCAATATTTCCATTGGAGTTGAGAAAAAACTTGTAAAAGAATCTTTGACAAATTAATCCCAAAGAGCCAAGTCCATTGATGGAGACTTAAGGAGATGTATCCCAGAGAGGGGTGAACTCCTTTATCATCTTGTTATTGTTGTGAGTTTGATGGTTTATTTGCTACAAGTTGTGTTGCTGAGTATTTATTTAAAACACTTATCTAACCATTTAAAAGAACATTTCCTCACAGATGAACATTTAAAAGAAGATGCATAATCTTGACACTTAATTCATCTTGCATATTTTAACACATGGAGCAACGTCCTGTAAAGTTTATTTTAATGAAGTAGAGGGTGCTTGCATAGCATAAAAAGTTAGCCCACTATTTTTAGGTCAGGTGGTATCAGATCATAGTTTGTTTTTCTCATGTGATTGCCATTGATAGCTTGAGATTTATCTGTTGGTATTTGTGCAAGTTTTGTGTTGAAGTTTGATATCTTGCAAGGATGGAGGAAGCATCAAACATTGATAGTTCCCATACATCTTCATTATCTAAGTTCTTTGACAAAGAGATGTTGAAGGAGTTGCTAACCATGAGAGATGTGGTTAAAGGGATGTGGGAAGATAGAAAGGAGAGCATTTCCCTTGAAGAGCAGTTGATGGTCATGAAGGAGGAGAAAGACCATCTTCTTGAAAAGTTGCATGAGATGGAAACTCAACTCCATGAGGCAAAAGAAACCCTTACCAAGTACATGCATGAACATAAGGTATGTAATGTTAGTTTATCTTCTAATTCCTCTCAAGATGAATGCTTTGGTGTTTTTGAAAATCACACAAGAGGAATAGGGTCCAAGTTATTGTTAAAAGTTGGCTATGAAGGTAAAGGGTTAGGCAAGCATGCACAAGGCATTGTTGAGCCTATTGTTGTTGAAGAGAGACCCAAGTATTGTGGTTTTGGATATGAACGAAGAGATGAAGCAAATTCCAAAGTTGAGGAGACAAAGGAAAAAGTTCCAAGAACAAATTTTGTTTCAAGTTCACCTCCTCAAGAAAGCTATAAAAGTGAAAGTTCAAGAACTTTTGTTGAAAGTTCAACCCCACCAGCATGCAAAGCTTGTGTTCAAGATGAATGCAAATGTGTGAAACAAAAGAGTTGTGACAGCGGTGAGGACAAGAACACTATTGTTGGTATTCAAAGGAGAGCTTGTAACTCTTCAAATTCACCTCCTCAAAGAGGCGATAAGGGCGAATGTTCAAGGTATAATTCTACTTATCATTCAGTTGCTTTTGATTATGCTAAGCATGATAAATTTGTATGTAAAAATGGAAGAAAAAATCCATGTACATATTGTGGTTTATATAACCTTCATGTTTCAAAATGTTGGAAAAGATTGACCGCTTTCAAGAAACTTTATAAGCAAAGACAATGTGAAAAGAGGATGCAAAAGATTTTCACTCATTGTCAGAAGAGGGGTCATCTCATTGACCAATGTTGGACATTGCATCCAACCACTCATCCACAGCATAAGAAGCAGATGGATAAAGAGATTGGTGAGAATGGAAGAGGAGATTCCATCATTTATGTGTGTCAAGATGATTCACAAGAGCACGATTTTCAGCAGAAAAATTCACCGTTGAGTTGGCTTGGTAAGAAATGGTTGGATTTCTTGAGCAAGTAAGGCTTGCATTTTATGTTGTAGATGCATATTTCAGCCTTAAGTATACATTTATGTTGAGAGTATGACAAGTTGCAACATTTTTTCATAACTTGTATGATGCAAGTTGCATGTGAATGCAATTCATTTGAAGGCATTCTTGTTGTTGCACAACTTCGCCAAGAGGATGTAAAAGAGGGGTATGATGTTCACTTGTTACAGCCATATATCATTTTCATATTTAACTCTTATGTACCCACATGTTTCGGGTTTATGTACTTATGTTTGTACTGGAAGGAGAGTTGAAGAGTCATGCACATGCATTTGTTTTTGTGTATGTGTAAGCAGTGAACCTGGTGGTAGTTCATCATGAATGATTCATGATTGTAACATGATTGTGTATCATGTTTGTCAACTTGTCATTTTGGGAAGGTTGATATGCTTCAAATGAGTCTCGACTAGTGTCAATGATTGTCTGACGACTATGTTGTGTCGATCATGTTTTTCGACTTGTGTTTAGTGGATGGTGTTTGTTTGGTTGTAAGTTGATTTTGAGTACACAAAGATGCAGTAAAACGCCATGTACTTTGATGAAGTACAAGATGTGACCGTTTTCTTGAAGAGCAAAGAGACTTTGTTGGCATCATTTTCAATCTTGTATAAATTTATTTTCAAGATTGATGGTTTTCTTGGTTTATGACAAGATGTCGCAGGGAAGTTTTTGCAGCCATTGGAGAGCGGATTGTGTTGATGCCAAAGAGTTCACAAGAGGGACTTGATTATCAATGGGAAGGTTGGTAGTATTCCAAGAACAAAGAGAACAATGGGTCAGTAGCAGCTAGAGAACAGTGGTTGAAGGACATAGTCAGTTGCAGTGCAAGGCATGTCAAAGTATCTAGGTGATTGTCAAAAAGACTTTTCAAGTAGAATCAGTTGATAGAACTTGAAAGAAGAAGAGTATTGAAGCTCAGATAGATAATAATAAGATTTTGGGGGTCGAAAATCCCTTCAGTGGGAAGGCGTGATCAAAATCTGGAAAAATTTAGCTCAAAAAACAAAGTTCTCGGAATTGCCTCAAAACAAACAGGTGCATAGCCCTCAGTGTCATGAACCCAACATAACTTGTTTGGGTTCAAATGGACGTCGGATGAGTGAGATATTGCGATCTGTTCGAATCACCAAACAGGTAAAAACAATGTGCTGACTATGCAGTCCGTATAGTCCGTACGGATGATGACAAGGCACATTCGTACACTGAGGTGGAAGATGGTGGCGTGGCATTCACTCATTGGCAGAGCTGAATAGGACGGGTCGTACGACACGTGGCGTGTGCTGAGTTGACAAATGTGGACGAGTGATGTTGCGACACATGGTAGTTTTTGTTTGGTTTCACGATGCCACATGGCCTAGTCATGGGCTGCCACGTGGCACCCTGTTATTGGTTTGGGTGTTTGTTTAGAATGTAATGGAGTCCATGGAGATTGAACCTCGGACATCCTCCCACCGTGTAGAGCTTTGACAAAGTCTGACCAACTGACGCGCCACACGTTAAGTCTTGTTATATAAACGAGTTTATTTATATTTAAATTTGAATTGTGTTTATTTCGACACAGGGGTTGGGCTGGGGCTTAGCCCCAGGCCATGGTTTCGGACTTCACACATGTGATCGGTGGTTACACATTTACGCACACTTTCAAACGGTAAGCCCCCGGTCGCATAACCTTTGTCATATGACCTTTCTCCACATCGATTTTGTGTGCAGGAAGTTTATAATGACCAGAACCATGCAACTGTTACGCGATGTTTACCCATTGGTTTTTAAAAAACTCACCCATTTTTGTATTTGCGCGAGGTCACATGGTGACCATATGCCCATGGTTTTGGCAGTTAGGGGTTGGGCACGCCCTAACCGTTCGATAGTTTAGCCCATTTTTTGCTTACGTGTTGGTGCTAGGTTTTAGCACGAATTTGAGTGTGTGTGCTAGGTTGGCAACACAAAGGTGTGTTTTGGCGAACCAGAGACAACAAGCTTGAAGGAAGAAAATGGTAGGAGGCCTATCTTCTTCATTTTTTGGCCAAATGAGGTGTCGAAAAATCCCAGCTAGGGGTTTTTGGATTTTCTGAATCCATTGGCACTGTTTTTAAAGCCATTTGAAGACTTCTTTTGTATTTTTTTCAACATTGAAGTTTCAGAGAGCTTCAGGGAGCTTGAAGCCCTCATTGTTTGAGGTCATGCTCATATGAGCCTATGTTTGTTTTATGTGATTGAATAATCATTTTTGGCTAATTATTATGCTTTGAACACTTTAGGATAGGTTTTAGATCCATTTGAGGACTTTTACAGGTGTTTTTTCCATAAGGAAGCTCAAAGAAGCTTAAGGCCACATGTAGAAGAGGTCATACTCGGATGAGCCATGATCCGTTTTCAGAGTTTTATTAGTCTTTTTGGGGGTTTTTATGTATTCTGAACCCAATCGTATAGTCATTATTTCCATTGGAGTTGATAAACAACTTGTAAAAGAATATTTGACAAATTAATCCCAAAGAGCCAAGTCCATTGATGGAGGCTCAAGGAGATGTAGCCCAGAGAGGGGTGAACTCATTTATCATCTTGTTATTGTTGTGAGTTTGATTGTTTATTTGCTGCAAGTTATGTTGCTGAGTATTTATTTAAAGCACTTATTTAACCATTTAAAAGAACATTTCCTCACACATGAACATTTAAAAGAAGATGCATAATCTTGACACTTAATTCATCTTGCATATTTTAACACATGGAGAAAGGTCCTGTAAAGTTTATTTTAATGAAGTAGAGGGTGATTTCTTAGCATAACAAGTTAGCCCACTATTTTCAGATCATCTATCTTCAAGACAATCGCTCTCACACACCCAAGAAACCCTCAATGGAGGAAAAAAAGAAAAACGACGGAGTAGACGATCCTATCAATCTGTTGCTTGAGCAAGCTCTCACATGACAAAGGGACAAAATGATGGAGAATTTTTCCCACATCCTTAAATGCCTGTCAATAGCATTAGGCACATCTTCATCAAGCAACCACTTTGGAGGCACCTCGCCTTTAAAGGTGCAAGTTAATTTTGATATTCATGTATTTGAAGGACAGATAGATGCAGAAGCCCAAGAAAAATGGTTAACTTTGCTAGAAGGTTATTTCTCTGTTCACAATTTTTTCAACAAAGAAAAGATCACCTTCGCACTCCTTAAAGATCTCCCTCATGTCAAACATTGGTGAGAAACTTATTGGGAGAAAAGTTCCATAGAGGAGTCTGGAATATATGGGGTCGATCCCACTTGGGATTTTTGTGTGGATGCGGTAAAAGAACAATATTACCATGTAGGCAACTATGAGGACCAGTACATGACATGGACCACACTGTGGCAAGAGAGGGGGAAAGACGTTCTGGAGTTCACCAATACCTTCCATACCTTGCACACCAAGATGGGTATCAAAGACTCCGAGCGACATTTGGTTCTGAAATACTGTGGGGCTCTACATAGATACATCTAGACTGAAATTGATTTTCTGGACATCTCATCACTTGGTGTTGCTTATCGATATGCTGTTAAAATTAAGCAGAAATTTAAGCACCAGAAAAAACAGGAGTCCAGGTCTACAAATATGCAACAACCTAAGTATGACAAAGATGGCCCTAACAAACAGTCTCCTGAAAACCAGTCCAAGACACAGGAAAAGAAGGGTCACGGGAAGACAAAAAAGGACACCGAAAAATGGTGCGATTTCCACAAAATCCCTTGGCAAAACACCGATGAATGATGCTCAAAACAGTCATTGGTGGCTGAGATCAAAGACAAGGAGTCGAAGCCTGATTCAGAATATGATTATGAAAATACTGGTAAAGGATAGATCATTGACATAAACCCCACTGCTATTGTCGCGATTGCAGCAATTCAACCTGAAGAACCAACAGATCCTGAAGAGGGGGAGCGCCTTTTTCATTCAAAGATGTGGGTGAAGGGGACCACACTACATTTTATTGTTGATAGTGGAAGCTAGAAGAACCTCATCTCAATAGAGGTCGTCAAATAGTTGGGATTGTCAACAACACCACACCCGCAACCATACAACATTGGGTGGCTTCGCCAAGGATGAGATATTTGTGTCAACCAGAAGTATCAATTGTCATATGGTATCCAGCCCTTCAAGGATGAGGTATTATGTGATGTTTCCCCATTGGATGTCTGTGATGTTCTCTTGGGCCAACCATATATGTGGAAGCGCCATGCTATTTATGATTCTCGACTCCGCAGTGTCATTGTTACTTTGGGGGGTCATCCCTATAGAATACTAGAGGTAGTTCCGAATACTGTTCAACCAAAACAGTGCCACAAGGTAGTATCTCATACTGAAAAATTCAACTTCTTCACAATCTGTTAAAAAGGGGAATATAAGGACATTGGAACCACTACAACCTCGCCCCAAGCACCTTTTATCCAATAGAAGCAAGTCGACAAGGTTGCAGCAAAGCACAAAGATTCCTTTTGCACACTGTCGTCTTATGTAGCCTGACTTTTTGAACATCCTCAGCTTCAACAGGTTCATGACAGACTTCCACAAACTAAGCAGCGTGACGTCTCCAACAATACAAGCATCTCACCAAGATCTAGATCTAGAAAACGCTTTTCCCTCTCCCCCCATAATTCAACGCAATGGATACCATTGCTTCCTAAGGAGGTAGAATTGTCAAGGTGGATATCGGTCACCACCCACCTTTTCCTACTATCTCAAAACAATTTTCTGGCAATTTCGGCAATTTACTATTTTTAGCAGGTTTTAACTTTTGGGGCCATTTTGAGGGCCTAAATGAAGGTTTTTCAACATAGAGGTTCTCAATTATATCAAAATTCATTATTGATCCCCCAAAATGAATCTCCTCGATTCTACCTTTCCAACGAGCTATCATATGCCTAAAATGGAGATCGTATGCAAAAGTTACGACCCCGGGAAGTTGATACACTAACTTACCCAAATGGGGCCCACATGACTTTTGGCGCTTCATCTCCTAGGGTTAGGTTTTTGGATGTCTAGGGTTTTTTCCATTCATGTTTATTGTAAAAATTCCTTCAGAGCCTCATTTTAATCATCTTCTTGTGAATGCGAGTAGCCATCACATCTCTTCTCAGAAATAAGCTGCCACTATTCTAGCGAGTCTTTCACTCTGTATTTTTGCAGTCTCTATACATTTATTTCATTAATAGAAATCATGTATTACTATATATCTGTGTTTATGGTTGCATCTCCGATACATTTCTGTTATATTATTGAATATCTTTGATATCTCTGTGCATTTCTTTATTATATCTCTGATCTCATTTCGTGCCGAAAATAATCCAGATCAACACAGGCCTATGGTGGCCAACAATTCACCGAGATGCTAAGGAATGTTTCTAGAGATGTGATGTATGTCAAAGGGTTGGTAAACCTAATAGAAGATATGAGATTCCTCTAAGACCACAAGTAACTTTGAAGGTATTTGAAAAATTGGAAATAGACTTTATGGGACCAATCAATCCACCAACAAGAAGGTTAGGAGCCAGATATATCATTATTGCAACAAAAAATTTAACAAGATGGGAAGAAGCAGCACCAGTCAAACATTGTAGCATAGAGATAGAAACACACTTCTTTCTTGAGCAAGTGTTGACTAGATTTGGATGTCCGAGGATTCTGATGAGTGACCAAAGTACTCACTTGATCAATAATACTATCAATGCTATGACTGAGGAGTTTTAAGTCTATCATTAGAAGAGTACACCATACCATCCTCAAGCAAATGGAACAATAGAATCATTCAATAAGATCTTGGAGAATGCTCTAAAAAATATCTGCAATGTTAACATGGATGATTGGGACTTGAAAATACCAGTAGTATTATGGGCATAAAGGACTACATGTAAGAATCTGACATGACATAGACCATTAATTAGATTGGTGTATGGGAAGGAAGCAGTAGTACCATTAGAATTTCCGGTACTCAGTCTATGTGTAGCAACAATTACCAACATGACAGAAAGAGGTGCAGTAAAGGAAAGGATAAATAAACTAATGGAGATGAAATAGAATAGGATTCTGACAGGATTTCACCAAGAAGTACAGAAAGTAAGAGACAAATCTTGGCATGATAGAAATATCAAGAGGAAGAGTTTCAAGGAGAGAGACCTAGTATTTCTCTATGACAATAAATATTTTTAACATCCTGGAAAATTCATAATGCATTGGATGGGGCCATATGAAGTGAACATTGTCATATATGGGGGATATGTACAATTAAAAGACTTGGGAGGCACAACGATGAAAGGAATGATCAATGGGATTCGACTTAAACTGTATAGTGACAATTGACCTCCTAGCACTTAAAAGTTACAATGCAATAAGAACAACATGTACATATTGTATTATAGGAGAAGCTAGGACATAAAAATGACAAAAAATATATAAAAAGGAGAAAAAGAAGGAAAAAGAAATACATATATAGAAAACAAAGAAAATAGAAAAACAATGGGGAAAAGTATCGTGCAGTAATTATTGCGACAAACATCAGAAGATTACGCACAGTGAAATGTAAACTTGGCACAAATGCACGTAGAAAGTAAAAGTGAACATAACCTGGTATATAAAAGGAGAAAAAGAATAGAGTTATTCAACACTTAGCAAATTTTGAGATCAGAGTGAGAAAGAGAACTCGTGCCCTAGTTTTCAATCACCAAAGTAGTAATCCAAGGTCGCAATAGTTACAAAGGATGACTCCACCGAAGTTTGGGTCGCCATGCCAGTTTGTCAGGGTCACCCGACAAGGCCAAAGATGCAAAGAAAGGATGAAATAGCCTGAGAATATAGTCAAGCTCAAGAATGTGACCACGTCAGACCAATAATCAATTAGCCCGATGTAGGTTGAGGAAGAGCTCCCTACATCGCATAAAGGAAAGATAGGGAAGAGCTCTGAGGCTATAAATGATGGTTCAAACCCTAACCTTGAGATGCTAGCGAGACCAGATTGCACAGTGGGACCGCAACAGTCCGAGGAAAAAGATGAAGTATTGGTCGAAGTCATCACCTATCGACCATAGTCAGTTGGGGAAGAAGAGGGCACAAAAGAAGCAGAGGCAGGCACGTATATTGCAAGGAAGGAAAGAAATACCATTGACAATATGGAAATTACCCTTCCATTCCTTCTAGATACAATCCCCACTGTCGATGACATGTTGGGGGAGGTACCAAAGTTGAGGTACGCAGACCATGACATGTACAAGATGACCAAATTTCCAGAATTGGCCAAGGAAAACTATTTGATCAACACAGGGGATATTGGCCCCCTAGGAAGGCCAGTGCTAGAGCCTGCACAGTGGATTAAGGGGTTGTATAACTCATGTATAATGAGCCTCTTGGACATACCACATTTTGGGCACAGTAAGAATTTTGGTATGTGTGTCAAGAAGTTGATCACCTGGGTCCATGGAGGAATTATTTGGATGGAAATACCAGTACAGATCGACGTGGAATTAGTTGCCAAAATAATAGGATTTCCTACAGTCGGTGCGCTGTCAGAAGACATCTTGGAAAACAAAGCGCATGAGAAAGAAATGGCGGAACAAGTGAAGAAGCAGTTTGGAACGACCAGGGGGAATAGAGGCATCATTATCAAATAAATCAATGACGATGCCAAAAGATTCACCAGTAAGCTAATGGAGTGCAAGGTGCTAATTAAATGTTGCAGGGAGGAAGTGTGAACAAGAGTGATCGAAGTACCAGTGTAGTGTGCAAAGGGCATGAAGTTCAGCTAGGCGTCGTACCTACTAAACCAATTCTTTCTTTACTGTCGCGATGCGCAGGACAATGGAACTAAGTTCCATTACTCCTGGTTAATGATATTGATAGCTCTGGCAAGGTGGCAGGAGCCTAAGTCCTGACCATTCTTGGAAAAGGTAGGGAAGTGCTACGCAACTAGGTATGAGTCTCTCTAGCATGCGAAGGATAACAATATGTAGCAGGAAAATAGCACTATGTTTTCCATGCTACTAGAAGAAATCCATTAGTGCACAACAAATGTATGGTGCATACCTATGGAGGTTGCACATAAAATAGAGGGGATAGTTGAATTCAAGGCATCCCGACATCATCTATGGATCCAAGCCATGAGGGATCCCAAAATGGAATGGTTAAAGATACAATATTGTGTCACTAGAGAAGAGGTGGAGTGGTTTATCAAGGAATGGCCCACACAATGGCAGTCACCTACGAGGATAGGCATGAAACGGTCATCCAAGCCTAAGGAAAAGGTTGACACAACCTCATCAACAAGGACAAGTATCCTGATGGATAGCAATCGAACAACTACAACACGAACCATACCAAGTGGGAGCAGCGCAGTACCAAAAATGTTGAGGACAACGCCCACAACAGTAAAAATAGTTGCCGGGCATAGACAAGCCAAAGGAGACCATGCAGGCTCAAGTGGAAGGAGGCCAAGAAACAATGACAGAGGCACCACCCTAAAAAATGGCAAGGAATCCTATGTAAGGAAAATATGCATGTAAAAAGAGGAAGTATGGAATATAGGACCCTAACATCACCCTCACATTAGATGATATAGATATTTTCATAGATGAGGTCCAAGATAGGAGTTAGGAAGTGGTTAGAAAAACAGAGGCACAGAGGGAGCATATTATGGCTAAGCTGCTAGAGGTCCACACAAAGATCTAGCATCTACAAAACTTGGTCGAGTCATAGGCCACTGCACAACCACAAGACGAGACATAGAGGCCACCTGCGCAGAGAGAAGGTGAGGATACCATTCAATTCATCGTCTAGGGTAGGTATACATTCATGATAACACGTTAAATGATTATATGTGATTAGGAGATGGTGTAGAAACCCATAGAAGAAGTGGAACAAGTAGAGTTGGTGATGGCGCAGATCCTCACAAAGGCATTATATGGGCTACAAGCTAGTGTCATGCAGGAAGTACACTCTATGTCTCAAATAGATGCCACAAATATAGAGGTGGGAAGAGGGGTTGCAGAGATTATCCAGATCACATGCGACCAGTTGACTGTCGAAAAGGAAGAGGAGAAGGAATGCACAAATAGGATAGAGCAGGGATTGACAATGACATACATCCAAATCCCCAATGGAGCATAAGAAGCAATGAGAATCATAGAGGATAATATTAACCTCATCACACAGACAATTGACCAGTACAGGAACAATATCAAGGAGATAAAAGAGAAGATCAATCCCATGACCCCTCATGAGGCCCGAGAGAATAGGAAAGGAGAAGATGCAATCCAACTCGAATAAATGGAGAAACAAGTCAACACAAAAACAATATTGTTTGACAAAGAAATGCATATTTGTACAGTGTTAGAGGAGGATGAGTAGGTCCAACAATGGGAATATGAGGAAGAAATAATAAGCGCAAAAATCCAGGACCTAAAGAAGAGGAAAAAGACAATGAACATAATCGATCTTCTGAAAGGAACATAGGATATTTAGAAGTTGTAGGCAGAGTTAAGAGCAACGCAAATGCAGAAGCAGGAAAGACAAGCGCAGATGGAACCTCTTCAACAACAAGAAGCATAGATGATCATACAGTTGGAGGAGTATAATAATAAAATGGTGCAAACACAGGCAGAGTACACAACCATTATTTAAGAGGAGATCACAACCAAATCATTGGAAGCACTCATAAAGAAGGCCACGTAGGTCCAAGCAAGAGAAAGGGAACATGCAAACAAGTTCCAGATCCTAGTAGAGGATTTCAAGGGAGCGTGCACTACCTAAGTGGCTCGAGACGAGCCACATGTCAATGTTGGGGGCCTATTGGGTGCAGGCCGATTTTGAAGAAGAATCCAAATTTGGGAAGTAAATATTAAATTAGAAAAAGACAGTTGGAAGGAAAAGCAACACGTGTGAGGGAAAGCCACATGCAAAGGAGGAAATTATGCAAGGTGGGCATGCAGGAAAACCTAACCACATTAGGGTTAGGGTATTTATAAGAGATTGTAATGGCTGATATGCCAAAAATAATTATAAATAAGTACCTAGGAGGTCTAGGTCGGGGTTCTAGAATGTTAGAGAATACCGTTTTTCTTGTCTAGGATAACTACTATAAGATATGATACCATTTTTGTAAGTCGTTGAGTTGTAGGATGGTCAAGTATATAGATATTGTGGATTAGATCGTAGGATGAGGATCTTGGTGTGATCTAGTCGACCTCATAGAGGGTTGTGGAATCGGTTTTGTAACTGCATGATTGATATTGTAGTGCGCATGGTGACATCTATTACAAAAATCTAAATAAAAGAGCATAAGAAGCCAAATCTTTGTGGATGTAGCCTAGGAGGGGGTGAACCATGATAACACCTATGTTATGTGTTGTGATTGATTGCATGTTTACCTTCTGTAAGTAGTTAGATGATGAATGTATGAATGGATAAGTCGGTGAGCTCCGTTATATGTTGGATCTATTAGAATGCATGCATAGACTTAACAAATGAATAAATATTAAGAATAATAGAAAGAATAAGCAAATCAAGGCCTAAGAAGATGAATTGCAATCCCATATCCCCACTCTTTCCTAGACTGCAAGCATCTAATATTTTCAATCACCCATAGGACTATCTAGAGTGAGACTGCACAATACATTTTGTGTGTTGTGTTTCCTTCTAGTTTACCAGGAGAGCCGATATTTTTAGAGGATTTTGTTGGAAACTTGTTCATATATGAATTTGGTTCTACCCAAGAGTAGGAAGAGAGAGTAATAACCAACACCCCCCTCTCTCTCTCACACATTCTCTCTCTACCCCCCTCCTCCCTCCCTCTCTCCCCCTCCCTCCCACTATCTCTCCTCTCTTTCTCTCCTACATCTACCACCTCTTTCTTTATCTCCTCATTGTTAGCCTCACTCTCACTCTCTCTTTGCCCCTTTTTCTCTATCCCTCCCCACCTCCTTCTCTTTTCCCCTACTTCTACCTCCTTCTCTCTATGTCCATCTAAAGGCAAGGCATGGCTCACAACGAATAAAGGATATGTGAAATAGAGAAATGTAGCCTCACATTTACGGTGAGTTCTAATTTTTTCATCTTCTTCCAATGGATTACTTACACAAGTACTTTTATGAACATGAACATGACCTAGACCATGAACTAGACCTAGACCATGACTCCATCTAAGCCTAATCATAACCTATACTCTACCCTCAACCTCCTCCACACCCAAGCCCTAAGCGCAGTATGTTTATACCTCTTGTTTAATAATGATATTTTATGGATATGACCATTGACCTATGGGTTAATAAATATTTCACATGGTTTAATTATGATTATGGTACATTGATTCTGCTTTTTTATTTTAATATAAGAATAATATTCTAGTGGATTCAATATTATTTATATGGAATATTTATCCTTCTTTTGCAAGTAGTGTTCTACATGCCCTATATTATGTAGGATGGAACACTTATCTATATGTAATCTCAAACTCTCTCTCTCTACCCCCCTCCTCCCTCCCTCCCACTATC
>JZKD02S1611933.1:619864-643770 GCA_000966675.3 Picea glauca
GGGTTGGCACTCCATTTTTTGCAGGGCACATATACATAGTGTTTTCCCCAAGAGGTAATGAATGGGGAACTGATTATTGTTTGGCATGTTGCTTAGAGGAAAAGAACACATTCATGCAATTAGTAACATACTTTGAAGGTATTTAATTTGCAATTGGGTCTATGGTTATTAAAGGAGAATATCTAACATAGGATGAAAGAACAAGGAAGAAAGGTGGTTATGTATTTCAATATTATAGACTAGGTGAAGTCATATACCACTTTAAAAACTTGGTTGTTTGTACAAAACTCTAACTACAAACAATGGTAATTAAGAAATCATCAAAGGTAATATACTTATTGCCTTACTATGAGCATGGGAATTTAATGGACATCGTCAGTATTAGAAGTGATCATGATGGTCTAGTTGAATGAACATAGGAATGTAAAAGGAATAATTGAAAGAATATTTCAGATTTATGAATTATTGAAATTTTGTCCATTCCTTCACTTTCCATGCTTTTACATTCCATGTCTTTCCTTTCCATGCCATGCCATGTCATGCCATGAATTTCATTCACTTACCATTCCATGACTTTCCTTCCCATGCCATGCCTTCCATTTCCTTCACTTACCATTCCATACCTTTCCTTTCCATTCCATGCCTTGCCTTGCCTTGCCATGCCATGTCATTCCATGCATTTCCTTCCATGCATTTCCTTCCATGCCATGTCATTTCCTCGCCATACCATGTCATTCCTTTCCATGCCATGCCATGTTTTTCCATGCCTTTCATTTCCAATACATTCCTTTCCTTGTCATGCCATGCCATGAAATTCCTTGAATTTACTTTCCTTTCCATGCCATGCCTTTCCTTGCCATGCCATTGTTAATATTTTTGGTGTAACTACGGAAGATATTCTTTTATATTGTTTTTAGTCAAACCTTTAAAAGGTCATTATAATTATATTGTACAAGTCCGCTAAAATAAATTATTATATTATTGGTATTTTACTTATTATGGGTTAGTTAGGTCAAGAGTCATGTCCCTTCAAGAGACACAATTGTGTATAAATAGAGGATAGGTTCATCTCATTTGGACACACACTCACACACTTATCTTGTGCATGTTGGAGTGCATAATAAGGTCTAGCACACAAGTCTTGGAGACTGGTTCTTTTGTTTATTGGGTCTTGGCATTTCTTGGAGAGCTATAATGCATCATTGTACTGGTTGAAGGAATATATATTAAGGATTTTGGTTGTTGGGTTTTCTCCCCCACGAGGGTTTACCAGGATAATATTTGTGTTCTATTGTATCTGTGATTGTCTATATTTCATTGATCCTACTATAATGTATATTGGATTAAGTAATTGTAATTGTGTAACTAGAAAATTTAAAATTCCAACATGGTATAAGAGCAAGCCTGAATAGAAGCCAGTTGCTTATCTAGAAGCCTAAAAGGGAGTTGTTTTCAGTCTAGAGAAAATTTTCAGACAAACCAAGACCATCAGAAGGCATGCTGACTATCAAAACAAAGATCAATGAGAAGTTAGATGGAGTTGATAAATTCAAGGCCTGGAATCATATAGTAACCCTCCTTCTTGAGGAACATGATCTGGAAAAGTTCATTATCGAAGAGGTTCAAGAACCTCGAGTAGATGAAGACAAGGAAAAATATAAGAAGGACATGGTGAGATAAAAAGGGATTATTTCATAATCCATTAAGGACCACCTTATCCATCATATATCATCATTATATTCTCCAAATAAAATGATGGAAACCTTAACTCATTTGTTTGATGGAAGAAACATAAATCGAAGAATGAATATGAGATCTTAGTTGAAGAATGTGAAAATGAAGAACTCAAAAAGAATTCACTCCTACTTCTCAAGAGTGAATCAAATAGAGGAGTATATAGAAGCCATTGGTGACTCAGTAGAAGGAGAAGAGATGGCGATGAGTACCTTGAATGGCCTCCCAAGGTCATGGGACGCATTCATCCAAGGAATTTGTTCAATAAAGAAGCTTCGCAAGTTCAATAGGCTTTGGGAATATTGTAACCAGGAAGAAGCTAGGACAACTGCAAGATAATAAAATATGGTAGATGAAGATCAAGCCCTAACTACCCACACCAGGAAAGGAAAGGACAAGAAGAAGAATTATTTAACTAAGAAGTTTAAGATGGGTCAAAGAGACAACCCAAAGATCATATGTTACTATTGTTGGTAATTGGGACACTTTGTTAGGGATTGCCCCCTCATTGTGGAAATTAAGAATAATATAGGAAGTAAGAGGCATCAAGCTCACACAATTGAAGATGATTAGCCTCCAAAGAAGGTTGCAAAGAAAGATGAATCAAGTGATGAGTATTATGTTCTTAGCTCATCCATCATAGGTATTGTTACTCATGGAAGTGACACTTGGTTGATAGACAGTGGTGCTTCCAAGAACATGACAGGCCATGAAGACTCCTTATCTAAACTTATTCATAAATATTCACCTCACATGGTGAAATTGGGTGATGACTATCAATATCCAATGAAAGGTTGTAGAAGCTTCCTACAAGTTAAACTTAGGCAAGCCAATGAAGATGAAGGAAGTTCTCTATGTTCCATGTTAAAAAAAGAATTTTCTTTCAATTTCATCACTGGAGAAGAAAGGATTTAGAGTAGCATTTATTGATGGTCAACTTCTTATGTGGCCTAGAGGGAAGACCCTTGATGATGCAATAGTGATTGGAGTTGAAGAAGGAGGACTCTACAAATTAAAAGGAAATTTAGACTCTACAATGTTTCATGATATTGTGAATCCCAGTGAACTATGGCATAGGATATTTTCTCACCTACACTACAAATGTCTTTCGGTTGTGAGAAAAATGGTGACAAGTCTTCCAAAAATCCAAGAAGAACTAGATGATGTGTGCAAATGATTTGCACAAGGAAAGAACATGAAGACTCCTTTCCCAATAGCGATAGTAGAGCTAAAGGAGTTTTTTACATCGTGCATTCAAACGTATGTGGACTGAAGTTGGAAACTTCACTAACTGGGCATGTATATTATGTATATTTCATTGATTATTACTCACGTAAAACTTGGATTTATTTGTTAAAAGAAAAGAATGAAGTTTTTGGAAAATTCAAAGAGTTCAAGGCTCTGGTAGAAAAATTGACAGAGCGTAAGATAAAGACCTTGTGATTAGATAATGGAGGTGAATTCACCTCAAAATAATTCAAGGATTATTGCAAGGAAGTTGGAATTAAGAGGGAGCTTTCTACTCCTTATAAAACTCAGCAGAATGGAATAGATGAAAGGAAGAACCGAACAATCATGGAAGAAGTAAAGGCCATGATCCATGATCAATATATTACTATGCATCTGTGGGTATAAGTAGCGAAGACGACAATGTACGTGAAAAATAAAAGTCCCCATAAGGTCCTTGAAAACAAGACACTAGAGGAAATGTTTTAAGGAGAGAAGATATAAGTCATCCATTTAAAAATATTTGGATACCCTGTATTTGTTCACGTACCCAAGGAAAAGAGGACAAATTTGGACCCTTCCAGACAAAAGGGAATATTTTTTAGTTGCAGTGACACATCGAAGGCTTACAGGATATACATCATCGGTAACTGAAAAGTGGATATCAATTGAGATGTAACCTTCGATGAGAATGCATATTTTAGTAAATCCAAAGAGATCCATGCAGAAGAGGACCATGAAGAAGAGAATGAAGTTCCTAAAGTTCCAGAGGAATTTTAACCAAAGGAAGTCATTCTAGAGGATCATGACATGGTAGAACCTCAGAAACCAGTCGAGATACTTTCTCACAAGAGAAGACCAGCTTGAGCACAAGATATTATCAGAGATGCAGAAATACTTGGTGCCCCAAAGAAATATTTCAAGGAAAGTAAGAAGCCAAAGATGTACTCCAGCTATGTGGCATGCTTGTGTGACATATGGATGCAGAACCTTCCAGTTATGAAGAGGTTGCATTAAATAAACTATGGAAAGATTCCATGGTAGATAAATACAAGTGCATTATGAAGAATGATGTCTGGGATGTGGTTCCTAGACCAAAGGAAAAACTATGGTGAGTTTGAAATGGATCTACAAGAAAAAGCACGCAGTTGATGGCAGTATTGAAAAATATAAGGCAATATTTGTGGCCTAAGGTTTCTCTCAGAAGGAAGGGATTGAATATGAAGAAATTTTTTCTCCCATAGCAAGATATAACTCGATTAGGACTATACTTTCATTGGCTGATATGATCAAATGGAAGGTGCACTAGATGGATGTAAAGACAACCTTCATGAATGGTGAAATAAAAGAGGAAGTTTATGTGGAGAAACCACGTGGATTCGAGACACATGAAAGAGAGACTCATGTGTGCAGATTAAAGAAGGATTTATATGGATTGAAGCAGGCACCCAAAACATGGTATGGTAGGATTGAAAATTTTCTGATGATCTTGGGTTTTACCAAGAGTAGTGCAGATCCTAACCTTTACTTTAAGGTTGAGGATGGTGAACCGGTTATTCTAATTTTGTATGTAGATGACCTATTTATAGTAGGTGAGAAAAATCTCATCACTGAATGTAAGAGAAAATTGG
The DNA here is from genome assembly GCA_000966675.3 of Picea glauca. Classification (NCBI taxonomy): domain Eukaryota; kingdom Viridiplantae; phylum Streptophyta; class Pinopsida; order Pinales; family Pinaceae; genus Picea; species Picea glauca. The sequence continues at coordinate 624,457 of JZKD02S1611933.1, forward strand.
TTGTAGAATTCGAGATGAAATATTTAGGAATGATGCACTACTTCTTGGGACTAGAAGTTTGGCAAAGATCAGATGGGATTTTCCTAAATCAAGGAAAGTATGTTGTGTACATAATGAAGAGGTTCAATATGTTGTATTGTAAGGCCATGGTTACCCTGATGCTATCAATTCTTAAGTTGTTACATGATACAACTTCAGAGATTGTGGATTCTACCTTATACAGGTAGATATTGGGATCATTGATGTATTTGAGGAACACAAGATTGGATATATGTTTTCATGTGAACACCCTGAGTCAACATTTGGAGTATCCTTGATAAGTTCATTTGGTTGCAACAAAACATGTGTTGAGGTACCTTAAGGGTACTCTAGATCATGGTCTCTGGTATAGATCTGACCATGAATTTGGATAGTATGGATACTCATATTCATATTGGGCCAACAGTATTCCTGACCAGAAGATCACTTTCATATATTGTTTCAGTTTTGGCTCCAGTATGGTCTCGTGGAGCAGTAGAAATAAGTCATGTTTGGCACTCAGTACGACTGAAGTTGAGTATGTGGAAACATGTGTAGTGAGAAGAGAATCAATATGGATTCAGAAGCTGTTGTCTAGGTTATTTGGTCTCGGATTGGATGTAACCTTGATTTTGTGTGACAACCAAAGTTGCATGAAGTTGTTAAATAAATCAGTGTTCCATTCCGGGCTGAAGAAGATTGAGATAAGATACTACTATATCATGGATATGGTACATAGGAGAGCAGTGAGGCTCTAGTTCATGACTACCAAGGATCAAGTTTTGGATGTGTTCACTGAGCCCCTATTGAGGATGAAGTTTGAGTACTTCATGGACAAGATTGGTGTGCTTCCTCTTCAGAGGGAGTGGAAGGTGGAACTCATCCATCATGAAAAAGGACTCGCACTAATACATGAGTGCACATGATTAGGTACTAATGCACCAAGGGGAGTGGATGTTTTGGGGACATGTTGTAACTATTTAGAGCTACCCACATACCTTGGTTGCATGGGGTGAAGTCATGTTGCACTATGGATATCCGAGGATGTATATATTTGTATTCTCAACAGTAAATGGATGTCATTTCATGTGGTATCAGACTTGGAGTCTGTGTCTGGAAATAATACCTTCCTAGTTAAGAGGGAGTGTTAATATTTTTGGTGTAACTATGGAATATATTCTTGTATATTTATTTTAGTCAAACCTATAAAAGGTTATTATAATTATATTTTACAAGTCCACTCAACAAAAAATATTATGGTATTCTTCAAGAGACATTGTTGTGTATAAATAGAGGATAGGTTCCTCTCATTTGGACACACACTCACACACTTCTCTTGTGCATCTTGGAGCACATAAGAAGGTCCGGTGAAAAATTCTTGGCGACTGGTTCTTTTGGTTTTTTGGTCTTGGTCTTTCATGGAGATCTATAGCGCATCATTGTACTAGTTGAAGGAATCTATATTGAGGATTTTGGTTGTTGGGTTTTCTCCCCCACGAGTGTTTCAAAGGATAATATTTGTGTTCTATTGTATTTGTGATTGTCTATATTTCAGTGATCCTACTATAGTTGCTATTGGATTAAGTAATTGTAATTATGTAACTAGAAAATTTAAAATTCCAACAACCATTTCATGCCATGCCTTTCCTTTACATGCCATGCCTTTCCTGTACATGCCATTCCATGCTTTTCCCGGCCATTTATTTCCTTTCCATGCCATGAATTCATTTTCCTTTCCATGCCATTCCATTCCTTTCCTTTCTATTCCATGCCTTTCCTTTCCTTTCCTTTCCTTTAATTTCCTTTCCTTTCCTTGCCTTACCATATCTTGACATGTTATGCCATGCCATGCCATACCTTTCCTTTCCATGCCATTCCATCCCTTTCCATGCCTTGCATTTATATACCATGCATTGCCTTGTTATTCCATGCCTTGTCTTTCCTTTCCAAGTCATGCCTTTCCTTGTCATGTCATTCCATGACATGCCATGCCTTGCATTACCTTTCCTTTCATTTCCATGCCACGCCTTTCCATTCCTTTCCTTGACTTTCCATTCCATGACATGCATTTCCTTCTATTTCCATGCCATTCACTATCATTCCTTGCCTTGTATTTTGAGGCCATTACATGTCATTCATTTCCTTTCCTTTCCATTTCATGCCATTCCGTGCCTTGTATTTACTTGAATTGTCTTTCCAATACATGCCTTACCTTTCTATTCCTTTCATTTCCTTTCCTTTCCTTGTCATTCCATGTCTTGCCATGCCTTGCCTTGCCTTATCATGTCATGCCTTTCCTTACCTTGACATTCCTTGCCTTGCCTTACCATGCTATGCATTTCCTTGCCTTTCCTTTCCTTTCCAAGCCATGCCTTTCCTTTCCATGCCATGCCATGCCATGCCTTTCATTGCCTTTCCTTTCCTTCCCATGGAATTCCTTGCCTTTCCTTTCCATGCCATTCCATGCCTTGCATTTCCTTTCCTTACCTTCCCTTACCTTCCCATGTAATTCCTTTCCTTTCCTTGACATGACATGTCATTCCATGCCATGAATTTTGTTTCCTTTACACGTCATGCCATGCATTTCCATCCCATTCCTTGCCTTTCCTATCCATTCCATACCTTTCCTTCCCATGCATTTATAGGCCATGCCTTTCCTTTCCATGTCATTCCTTGCATTTCCTTCACTTTCCATGCCATGCCATGCCATGCCTTGCATTTCCTTCACTTTCCATGCCATGCCTTTCCATGCCATACTATGCCATGCATTTCCTTGCCTTTCCATGTCATGTCATGCCTTGCCATGCCATGCCATTACTTGCCTTTATTTTCCATGTGATTCCTTTCCTTGCCTTTCTAAACCACGCCTTGCCTTGGCATTCCATGTCATTCCATGCCTTGGATTGACTTGCCTTTCCTTGCAATGTCTTTCCTTTCCATGCCATTCCATGCCATGCCTTGACTTGCATTTCCATGCCTTCCCTTGATGGTTTCAAGACAAGGTTAATTCAAGAACAATACAATATAATAGGAAATATCACCACTTTGATAAAACATTTATTCAGCACATTAAACAAATAAGCATCAACGACCTATAAGGAGCACTTACTAGGTAAATCGATGATCATCCATGAATTCCTAACCATAAAATAATTTACAAAACTTGAAACATGGATCTAAGCTATCTTCATAGTTGTGAAACATTGATTATCATAATTAATAGGATTTACATAGAAAGAGATGTCACTAAATAGGTTTATATTCCATCCTTATGGTGTAGTCTCATTATACTATTGATCCATAATTTCTTTTGGATTGCATGGAAAACAACATAAGTTCAAGGCCCTATTGATCCATGTCTTTCCTTTCCATGTCATGCCATGCCATGCATTTCCCTTCCATGCCATGCCATGCCATGCATTTCCCTTCCATGCCATGCCATGCCATGGCTTTCCTTGCATTGACTTTTCTTTCCATTCCATGTCATTCCTTGCCAAGCCATACGATGCAATGCTATGCCTTTCCTTGTGATTCCATGTCTTTCCTTGCCATGACATGCCATCACTTGCATTTCCTTTCCTTTCCATGCCATGACATTCCTTTCCTTCCTATGCCATGCCATTCCCTCCCTTCCCATGTTGTGCCTTTCCATGTCATTCCTTTCCTTTCCATGCCTTTCCATGCCATGCCATGCTATGCCATGCCATGCCATGCCTTACCTTTCCATGCATTGGATTACCTTGCCTTGCCTTTCCTTTCCATGTCATTCCATTCCATGCCATGTCGTGTCTTTCTGTACCTTTCCTTACCATGCCAGTCCATGCCTTGTCATGCCTATCCTAACAAGGTGTTAAATTGTCAAACATATGTAATAAGCATTGAGAAAAACCTTGGTGCCAGAAATCATCCAACAAACTTTTGTTCGGGTAATGAAATGATAGTGGAGGGGACCCACCAACTAAAAACCAGTGCCCTAGATCCAATGCAAATGACGATTCCTCCATCCGAGTCTTGGTTTGAGTCATGGTTCAAGTGAAGGAAGTATAAGGGATGTCATGGAAAGGAAAGGAAAGGAATGGAATGGAAAGGCATGGCAAGGAATCCAATGGCATTTCATGGCAAGGAAATGCATGACATAGCATGGTAGGGAAAGTCATGGCATGGAATGACAATGTAAGGCATGGCATGGCATGGCAATGCAAGGCATGCCATGACATGACATGGAAAGGAAAGGAATGCAACAACATGTCATGGGAAGACAAGAAAAGGCATGTCATGTCATGGCTTGGCAAGGCATGGCATGGCATATCATGGAAAATAAATGCAAGGAAAGACAATGAATGACATGGAATGGCATGGCAAGGCAGGGCATGGAATGGAATGACAAGGTAAGGCATGCCATGGATTGACATGGAATGGAATGGAAAGGAAAGGCATGGCATATCATACCATGGCATGGAAAGGAAAGGCATGCAATGACATGTCATGGAAAGGAAAGGCATGCCATGGCATGGATTGGCAAGGCATGACATGGTAAGGAAAGGCATGGAAAGGCATGGCATTGAAAGGAAAGGCATCACATGGCATCACATGGCATGGCAAGGAAAGGCAAGGCATAGAAAGAAAATGCATGGCATGTCAAGGCAAGGCATGGCATGGCATTACATGGCATGAAAAGGCATGGAAATCCATGCCAAGGTAAGACATGGGATGGAAAGGAAAGGAATGCAATGACATGGCATGTCAAGGCATGTCCTGGCTTGGAAATTAAAGGCATGATATGGCATGGCATGGCATGGAAACTCAAGGAAAGACATGGCATGGCAAGGCATGCAAAATTTTTCACCTAGACTTAAAATGTCATAAACACTTCATTGGATGGAAATGAACTTTATGATATACAATTAAGTTTTATGTCCATATAAAAATTGTTTTTTATTTCTTGGGTTGAGAAAAGTTTATTTTTTTGTTATTCTTGTTTCATTTCAATTCACATTTTTATTTGAATTTTTCCTTGCACAATGTTATGGAAAGTTATATTTATTGTTGAGTAGATTAAAATGGGAAACTAGATGACAAGACATGTAAGGAGGGATTAGTCTATTTTAGATCATAGTGGTGTTCTATGGATTTGTAAATATAACAACCTATATTTTGGCATTAGTAGGTTAGAACTTTGATTTTTACTTATCTTAATGATTCATTGCTTATTATTTGTTGGGTTTTGTTACAATGATATAGACAATTGATATGTATACATTATGACCTATTTATGTGTTGTGGGATATTATTTTTATTGTTATATGTTTATGATGATCATAGTTATGTCATTTGTTTAAACATGAAAACTAAAATGTGGTTCACTACCCATATGTGTGGTATTTCTTTCTTTTAGTATGATTGTCAACACAATTTAGGTAAGTCACATTTATTTCCTCAAAATTTCTTTAGTGTATAGTACTAATTAAATTTTTTGATAAATTTTACTAGTTTTGGGGTGTTTAAGTCAAGTAATCAGTACTATATATATAAAAAAATATATTTATGGTTCATGAATTTGAGTTTATCTTTCATTTAAAAAAAAAAACCATTTTTAAAATATCAAGAATTGTCACTACCCACTATAAAGTTTCAAAATTAATATATTTATGATTCATGGACTCGAGCTTATAAGTTTGTTCGCTTAAAAGTTTGCAATGTATATTTTTAATAAGTGAATAATATATATATATATATATATATATATATATATATATATATATATATATATTTCATCTAAATTGTACATTTTTTACAAAATGGCACCTCGTTCCCAATATACAAAACGACAATAAGTGCCCTAACAAGAAAAACAACCATATGGTGGCCTACATACAAAATGGTAGTAATTGGTCAACCATTGACCAATGCCACCCTCGCCACCCTCATGAGCATACTAAAAATATATATCTCTTCTAATGCTTGAGGAAGCACCTCAAGTGGTTCTGGGCCTGGGCGTGCTTCGTCGCTCTAGAGACTACAAAAAGAAAAAACATTGTTATAAGTTTTTTTCCTCAATGAATTAAAAGAAATACAAAATGATACTTTGTAATTTAACCTAAGACAACTCACCACATATTCTATTGAAAATCGTGAGGGTGTTACCTTCCTCTATGACCCCAATCTCTCAACGATGCCACCATGTGTTAGTTACAAGGATCAAATCAATACAATTAAACAAATATGCCTAAAATAAAATTCATGATATATAAAAAATTATCATTAACACATTATCTCGTCTTGAATATCTCGTTTCTCGATGGAGAGTCACTAGCAGGTGGAGAACTCGAATGTAAAACTTTCTTCGAGATAACCTCTATTGTGGTAGCCTCAATGGATGTGTCTAATGGAAATGGTGGTGGACTTGGGTGGCATATGGGTGCATCCATTGTGGATGGATGTGATGGAAGAGATGGTGTGAATGGGTGGACTATGAGTGAATCCACAAATGATGCATGAAATACAATAGATGATGGGGGTGGAAAGCGATGGACCCCCACGGGATATACAATTGATGGGAACTTCCTTGGCCTGGAGTAAGATAACCCATAAGTAAATTCCAGGTGCCTAGGGAGTGAAATAGTACTATAACTAGTGGACATGTCTGCAACCTACATACATATTAATAAGATTGAACTATTAGTACTAAATAGTAAAATTCAAAAACAAAATCACAACAAAATAGAGATTTAAACAATATTTAACTCTACACATGATACCTGTTATGCAGGTGACTTGTCTATAAAAAATGGACATTCCCCAGCATCACCTGGTCCCACATCCCATAGAAACACCAAAACATTAAAAATTTGAGGATGCCATAAAATAAAGAAATGACTATGGTGAATTTATCAAATGTGACACATACCTGTGTATGGGGTATGCCCAAAGATTAAGATGCCTCTATTATTGCATCATGGGTGGATACAGGAATTGATGCCTCCATGGGCATAGAGGGTCTTCTACACATACGTAACAACTGCAAAACAACATACAATAAAATATCGATATAAAGAAACATAATACAATATATATATATATATATATATATATATATAGATAGATAGATAGATAGATAGATAGATAGATAGATAACGATTAATAATATAGTGATGATTAATATACTAACCTCCTCCATGAAGATATTCTCTCCACCGGCCTCCATAGACCCATAGAAGGTAAGCCCACAACTCGAGCATCTATTAGGTTCACAGGGATGGTTGATATTTCCATGTTCCTTCTCCACACTAAACTCTGCTATGCGGGGTGAAGTTCTGACCTATTTTTCAATGTCATCATCGGGAACCTCCTACTGAGATAGTGAAACAAAGATGCCATGTTGCACTAGGCTATGGGTCAATGATGGAATAGCTCACTTTACCTATTGTAATCTCTTTGCAACAGGAGGATGTTGGGAAGGGGGGTCAAGCCTTCACCTAGGGGGATAAGGAAATAACATGGGATCATTCTTGGCATGCTCTTGGTCCTGTGTGAACCCTCGACCCACCCTATGGAACTCACCCATGTCAAAGTAGTTGACATGCAAACCCAAAATAAATTCAACCCATAGTTTTCTAAAAAAATATGATGGCACCTCCCTATTATTGCGGGTAGATTTATCCAATATCCTATACCTCCTATCCATATATTTTTTATTAATATGTGGATGGATACACCAGTAAATACAAATTCATTTTTTTCTCATAGGTTGTTCTTCTCCATTTCGAGGATCCATAAAAATAGACAATAGTTGTTGTTTTGAAATACCCAAGTTTCCAACTTGGTTTCTATCCAACCAAATGTTGTTGTGCTCAAACATTATTTCCCTATACTCAAAAATAGAATTTGATTCCCCTTGGGCACTTGAAATGGACCTCACAATGACATCCAAAGAAGTATTCAAGGACAATTTGCTTGCTTCTCTAGTACCCCTTAACTATTCTACAAGTGTTCTTAATGTAGCCAACCCCTCATCAATTTCGGTGTTTAGATTGGGTGGTTGTGGTGGGTTGGGGTTTTTCTCTCTTGGTATGAAAGTGGGCAGTTTATAGTCTCATCGAGTTCATTTTTATAATATATGTTGCAATTTCATAAGTGGACTTATGAGTCAGGTATTAAAAACAACAATGTCATTTTATCCCAACAAAATCATTAACATAATTTTGTATAAAACAAAGAAAAAATGTGTTATCTTTACAATGAACTTGAAAAAAACCTATACAAGATTGGTGAATTGTTGAGAGATTTTCATTCAAGTATTAATTATGTGTAGTGAACCTTGATAATAAGATTTCAATGAAATTGGGATTTACATCCATAACCTATGACTAATTTTTTTCTATTTTGTAAATCCAAGAAAGGAAATGACAAAAAATAAACCATACCTTTCTCATGATGGACATAGTGGAAAGATCCTAGGATTTTCTCCTTATTTATTTGTCCTCTTTTCTTGTTTAGTGTAGGAAATTCAAGAGGCATGGTGTGAAAATGAGCACAAAACATGTCCTCGGTCCTTAAAAAATAGGCATAGTAGGAACATGTGTATGTTCTAAATATGTAATGGATTTGTTGACTCATTTTAATATGGATTATTGCAAGCCTTGTGTCGCTCCCTTTCATCCTAGCGTGAAGCTTACTAAAACCTATCAAAATATCGATGTTGATGCTACACTCTATCGACAATTGGTTGGAAATATTATTTATCTTACTCATAGTCAACTTGATGTCTCCTTTGTTGTTAGCGTGGTTTCTATGTTCATGCAAGATCCCAGAGAAAGGCACTAGAAAGTGGTCAAATGCATTGTTCTATATCTTAAGGGTACCACTTAACTTGGTATTAAATATTTCCATTGTTTAGATTCACTATTCAACTTCAAAAACTCAGATTGGGATGGTTACGGAGATGACCAGAAATCCACTTGGACCTTTGGTGTGATCATGCAAGAAACATAAGGCAGTCTCCTTGTCGACTATAGAAACAAAATATCATGGTATTGTTCAAGATGGTACTGAAGTGGTTTGTATTCGTCAACTTTTGGGAGAGCTTGGATTCCCTATTCAAACCTTGAATATAACCTTTTATGATAATCAAAGTTCCATAGAGGTCGTTGAAAACCATATTACTCACAGTAAGATGAAACATATTGAGATTCATGCTCACTATTTGTGAAAGTTGGTTCATGATGATGTTGTTTCTCTTGGATATTGTTGCACCGAAGATCAAGTTGTTGACATATTCACCAAATCATTAGATGAAGCCAGATTTATCATGTTCCACACTTTGTTTGGGTTTCAATAGGCTACACTTATGGGGGGGGCTTATAGTGATGTAATTTCACCTCTTGAACCTCCAAATTCATGTGATGATGGGGGGGTGTTGGGAATAAAGAATTGACGGTTCATAAAACATCTCTTCAGTTTAGTTGGTAGATAGTTTGACTTACATATAGACATATTCAGTCAGGTGATCAACTAGCACAACACACCATTTGTTTGGGTAGTCGACTTTCCTGTTAGTTGGGCAATCAACCAATAGTCAAACATAGTTGGGAAATGGATCGACTTATCGATAGTCAATCGGATTGAGTCCTATCGAGATGAATTGATAGAGAATATTTTTTGGAGCCAAATCTAACCACCAATGGTTATATGTGGAAAATATCTTTCAGATTCTATGGGAGTCGGTTAGATCTTGATACTATAAAAGAATACCCCTTGGATCATTATCAGTATGTCAAATGTGATTTTATATTGCACAATAGATCATGCAAACCAATATATGCAATATGAACTGTAATGTTTTAGTTAGATTTCATTGTGCTTAAGTGTTGTAGTGATGTCTTTAGGCACCACCAATTTTATTCGAAATTTCTTGTTCCTCTTCGACTATCTGCAATATTGTGTTCTTTGTTTCATATAGTGTTCAATTTCATTAAGCAACAATGTAGACCTAAGATATATTCCTCGTGGATGTAATATCCCTGGCCATAATTGATAACTCCAGACCTCATATAAGAACCAAAGTTGTTTTCGTGTACCTCTACTTCTGCAAGAAATGTGCATGTAATAATTATTGTTAGAACATGCATAACATAAAACATTTCATCAATTAAAATACAGGTTATTCTTCTCATAAAATTATGAAGAACGCAATGATACAATTCACAATATGATTCCTTAAAAGCATTATCCTCTTAAACATATTTCCAATGGTTGTACTCATGCCTTAATATAATTTTTGGGCGAAAACTTACAACATTTACAATTTGCCATTTTCCACTCACTTACTACTACATAAATCTCTTTATTATGTTTTGAGAAATTATAATACCTAATTAAAAATTATGGGTGAATAAATGTCTTCTCCCACTCAAGGCCTTTCCAACAATTATTCATTTGCTCAAATCTTATCTCCGAGTTGAAAGTTATGGTCAAGAGAAGTTTTGGTTGTTTTTCTCAATTTACCCATGTATGCTATAGATGTCTTCCTTCTCTTCCTGCACAATTTTACATACCCAAATCCTAAATATTGCTCCATGGTTGTATTCTATGGATCATAATATTTTCATATATTCCTCATGTGCCCCAAACGAACTTCTGAGAAAGGAGTTATGCCTTATGGAAGTAATCTAGTGAAAAAAATTTAGCTTAACTGTTTTAGCTATGATTTTCTCATACGAGCTCTGTTTTTCACCTGGATTAGCTCATTGGATAATTCTCTCCGAGTTATTTTATCTGAGATGCAAATACAAAGTGTGCCTTGGTACACTCTATTCTTGTGGGTTTTGATTTCCTAAAAACATCGTTTAGAGCCTCAAAATCACCCCACAAGTTAATGACCTTCAAAAATATGAAAAATTCAGAGAATTTCTTATAAAACTAACTATTTTGTTATTGTAAAAACCTTTTAAATATGATTCGTTGATCCCAAATTGGGTGAAATATGATTTGTTGATCTGCTAAACCTTTCCAAACCCTGTAGATCAATGTCCATTGTCAATCGGTAACTTAAGACAATCGAGATCGTTGATCCAAGTTCCATTGACGATCGTTCGATCAACGATTCTCTTTTGAAAACAAAATTTGATCACAAATCTCCTTGACACCTGAACATTGGTCACTTCTATTGGAAAAAACTTGCAAAATGTCTCTGAGCCAAACGACCCAACCATCAGCCATTTTCCATTGATGTTTCCCTTTGGAAAAATGAAACACCTTACCGATTCAACCAACTCGACCATCGGTTGTGAGCCATTCCTGTTGACTGATGAAAAAAATTCTCTAACTCACTCGACCGGACCATAAACCATGAAACTTTCTTTTTTGATGTCGAAATTGATGACATGACATCACCCATGCATACTGATGTGGAATGACACATAGAATATAACATGGCATCAGGTTGGCATGGCATGAAACATTGATGCTGACATAGCATGACACATCATCACCCTCTTTTATTAAAATTCCATTGGCCATTTCTCTTGGTCAATCCAAAAACACTCACCTGATTGGCCGACACTCGACCATCGACCATCGATGATTGATACTTTCTCCTGATCAATCAAACACTTTTCTAAATTGGTTGAAACGCGACCATCGATCGATCAAACGTTTTCATTTTTGACCGAACACTTCGTCAATCTAACCGAACCAACCATCAACCATCATGCCTCGAGGATTTCATTTGGACCACACAAAAACATAGAAACATTTCGACTAAAAATTAGATGAAATTGGTTCATTGATCTATTATAAAAAATAATATTGATCGTCGATTGGCTCCAACCTTCCAATAGTTGAAATGAATCTAGACCGTTGATTTGTTTCATTTTACCAACCATTGAAAAAAAAATCTTGGTCGTTTCTATGCTCAATCTTCCAAATGGTTGAAACATTATAAAAATTTTAAATTTATCAAAATTAATCTGGGTCGTTGATCATGAGATCAAAATGATCTCGACTGTCGATTCAATGATATCCTTGCAACTCTACATTGGCCATTAAAAAAATAAATTGATCTTCCAAGTCAAATTTAACTCTACAAATTTGCATATCGATGCCATTAAACATTTCTTCAATGGTTGTGAGGTAAATATGACCTGGATTTGCTCACAAATTTGGGGATTTCGCTCCATTTTTCTTTGTTTTCCCCCCAAATTCATCACAGACAAAATATGTAAAAATGAATTGCACAATTCACACCCATATTGGTCCATACAATCCCATTGTTTGAACCAGAAGTTGTGAAACCATAATATAACATCCTCCATCCCAAATGAGGTCCATTACGTGCAGAAAACTCATAAAAAAATAAAAAGTTATGTTAATTAAATTCATATATGCTATTAGCTACAAATTACAACCATATTTAACAGTAGTCTATTACCATTATTTAGATACATCTGTATCATGCTAGAATCACACGTGAATGTAGTAAACAATTTATCACAACAACATATAAATTATTCTCCATTACAAAGTTAATGCAGAAAAAATAAACTCATAATGTAGACAAAAAAAAGATAAAACACTTATCTTTTAGGAACAATTTTCTAGCTAGTTTCTTGGGACGAATGTTCCACCCAACCATATAATTTTTTTTCCAAATCCCAATATAAATTCACCACTAATCTCGGGCTGGTAATTCACAAAAGAGGGTGGTCTCTCATTGTCCACTCACAACTCAAAATTCTTACAACCCATCGGTATTCTCCTACATCTATCCTAATTTTTTACAAACTCTCTTCCTCTTGACCTTTCCAACCAATAGAATATAACCCTTCATTGATCCCAGTTCACCGAGAATCCCATTCATTTATTAGGGTCTCTCTGGCATAGGTAACTATGTATCTCTCAACTAGGAACTAAAGGGAACTTGCTACCATGAAAACTACCAACAAAAAACAACAAACACTTGTTACAATGAAATTCACTCGGGAGTTCACTCTCCAAGAATGACAGCCTCTTTCTTCATTATTCAGCTCCAAAATGCTCCAAATATTCTCTGGCATGCGCCAAATTCTCCCTCCATGGTTGCTCCATCTCATAAGCTATTGTTTTTTATCTCTTCTTGTTTTTTGTGCAAAAAAATGACTCTCCAAAATTGCTGTAGCTCCCCATATGATTTTTCTCTCTTTAGATTATTTGATTGACTCACACACTTCCCCAAGATAATTTTACTCATCCCCCATACTTTCAATCAATATGGGATGTGACTTCTCACACCCACCCCCTTACATGAATTCAATTATTGGATTTGGGGACACTCAATCAGAAAATAGACTTTAATAGATAATGATAATATAATTCATGAAAGTGGGTGGAATTAATAGACATGGGTAATTTCCCCTTGAAACACTCTTTTAGACATTCTCCTAGACCCTCCCCTTGATTCTGGATTGATCCAACCCCCATCTCTATCCATGTCCCCTTAACAACTAACATCACATTTTATTATTAAAATTCAAATATACATTTTGGATATACATCACTTGGCCATAGCCACAAATTATATATTCATTGAGCATTAATTAAACTAGGGATTATAGTTGGGATGCCACTGTTTAAAAATCTAGGATTGAATGGGTCACCAAGCGTGAATGGGTTTTGTAATATTTTATTTAATGAAAGTTTGTGTTTCAATAATTAAATGATTTAGCTATCCTAATGAATATTGAAAACAATTTTAAGTAGGATCAATATAAAGAATGGAGTCCTATATAAAGGTTGCTTACCATGGCACTTGCATCTAAGGTACCCTATAGGATGAGCACACTGTAGTTGGTGGATTTAAAAATACAACTAAAGGAAATTCTAGACAAGGGGTATATTAGGCCTAGTGTATCCCTGTAGGGAGAACCATACTTATTTGTAAATAAAATCAATGACAATATTAGACTTTGTATTGACTATAGACAGTTAACTAACATGACCATCAAGAATAAATCCCGTTTCCTAGAACTATTGATCTTTTCTATCAACTCAAAGGGGCTACAATGTTCTCTAAAATAGACTTGAGGTCTTGGTACCATCAAGTCAAAATTAAAGATGAAGATATTCATAATACTGCATTCAGGACAAGATACGAGCACTATGAGTTTGTGGTGGTGCCTTTTGTAGTTACTAATGCACAAGCCACATTTATGTGTTTGATGAATAGTATTCTAAGCAAATATTGGGACGAGTTTGTTATAGTATTTATTGATGAAATTCTATTCTATTCAAAAACATGGGAGGAGCACGAGGAGAAACTCATATTGGTGATGCAGGTGTTGAGAGAATACTAATTGTATCCTAATTACGACAAGTGTGATTTCTTCCAAAATAGATCCAATATTTGGGTCATGTAATTTCGGGAGATGGAGTAGAAGTAGACCAAGAGATTATTAAAGCCATCATGGATTATCTAGCCCCTAGAAATTTATATGAAGTGAGGTCATTTATGGGATTAGATGGATATTATAGAAGTTTTATTAAGGGGTTTTCCAAAATCTTCCACTCAATCACTTCCCTACAAAGAAAAGGAGTGAAGTTTTTGTGGTCAACAAATTATGAAACAATCTTCCAAGAGATGAAATATCTCTTGACCACTGCCCTTGTCTTAAAAATTACAGATCTTGAGAAAGATTTATTGGTTTGTACAAATTATTGTAAATAAGCACTTGATGGAGTCCTTCGTGAAAGAAGAACATGTGGTCTTCTATGAATCAATAAAGATAAATGAGCATGATAAGCATTATGTCTCTCATGACTTAGAACTAGTAGCCATTATGCATGCCTTGCAGATGTGGAAATACTATTTACTTGGAAGAAGGTTTGTATTAATGACAAACCATATTGGGCTAAGGTACTTATTTTATCAACTATGTTTAAATTCCATACAAGCTAGATCAATGAATCTAATCAGGAAGTTTGATTTTGAAATCAAACACATCAAATGAAAAGAAAATAAAGTGGTAGATGTACTCAACAAAAGAATGGAGACAATCCAGTTAGCAACAATAAGGACATGTAAACTTGGTATAAAGAAACAAATTAGAAATTACTTATGGGGTTATGAACAATTCAACTCAATAAAGGAAAGTTTGCAGGAAAGGCCAAAAGGGCAGAAACATGAAGGATATCACCTCACATAGGATGGGATGTTGATGTGAAATAACATATTGTACATACCCAATTCGATTGAGATGAAAAATATCATCATGGATGAGTTTCATAGGAGACCCTATGCACGTCATCTAGGTTATTGACAAGTCAAAGTTAAGCACAAACACCTAGAAAGTTTGTTGCATCTAGTGTAGATTCCAAATTATGGAAATGAGAGATTATTTCCATGGATTTCACCATGGGATTACCAAGAAAAACAAAACAACATGATGCAATCATGCTGGTGGTGGAAATTTCCATCAAGAAAACTAACTTTATCCCCATTAAATCCACTTATAAAGAAACAAATGTTGTTGATATTTTTATAAAATAATTTTTTAGTTTGCATGGCATGCCGAAGACAATTATTTCAGATTGGGATGTGAAATTCAAATCAAATTTCTGGAAAATTGTATTTATAGGCTTCAAAATGCAGTTGGATTTCAACACTTCTTACCATAATCAAACAAATGGAAAAACTGAGAGGGTAAATAGAGTGTTGGAATATATCCTGAGGATGTATGTTATTCACCAACCCAAGAAATGGGAGGAATGTTTTCCTTTGCAATAATTTTCTGACAACAACGACTATCAGGAGTCATTGAAAATGGCCCCTCTTAAGTCTTTATATGGAAGAAAATGTAGAGTTCCAATTAGATGGGATATTATGTTGGATAGGATTACCCTTGGGACCGATATGTTAAAGGAAATCGAGTAAGAAGTAGTCTGAATTAAGAAAAATATGAAAGTGGCTCAAAATAGGAAAAGGAGCCATACTAACAACCAATAGATTCATAAAGAGTTCAAAATATGAGATCATGTGTATTTCAAAGTCAAGTCAAATATAATCTCCCTAAGGATGGGGAATTGTGCCAATATGGGACCCCACTACTTTGTACCTATTCATATTCTTGAAAGGGTGGGGTCGGTGACATACCTACTTTCTCTACCTCCCACTATCAAATCCCATAACGTATTCCATGTATATTTGTTAAAGAAATATGTTCATAATATTAAGCATACTATTGATTGGATTGTGATCCCATAGGAGCCACAAAAAGACTTTCAGCCTAAGCCTCAACCTATTCGATAAAGGAGAGAGACATTGCTCCATAACTGAGCCATCAAGAAAGTCAAGGTGCAGTGGAAACATTTTGGAGCATATAACGCAACATGGGAGCTAGAGGATTCCATGAAGGTGGCATACCCATTTTTGTTTTCTGTATAAAGACTATTTATATGGGTAGTAAAATATCGATGACATTGTTTTTTTTTTAATGGGGAGGGGAATGTAACACCCTCTTTTTCCCTAGTTTGTAATTACAAGCTATGAATTAAAGACTATTATTTAAAGAAAATGTATTACATTTCTATTTAATGAGAAAGTGATAACAATCTTACTTAAGGGTGAAGCTTCAAAGTACCGACCATGATACCACAAGAGGAAATATGGTAAGGGGTTTGGGGAAGTACCTTTCTTTCGAAAATATTTCTTCCTGATTTATTTCCCTCTTTTCCCCTTTCCCCAAAAAATGAGTTAATGCAATGGAGCCTAGTATTTGAGCCACCAATTAGCCACCTTAATGGAAGCATGGAATATGGATAGGATAGCTAAATACTGTCATCCTTGGGTATGACAAGGTACACACCTCATTTTGGGAGTTGACCCATAAGTGCCTATGGGAATAATCAAGAAATAACACATGTGGAAGGTAGAGAGAAGGGGAAGTAATCAGAAAAAGAATGAGGGGAAACATATGTTTTTCTATGTTTGAGTTTGATTATGATTCGAGCATCTAGGAGCCCAGGAGCTCGACCTAAGCAGGAGGTTTATGAATGAGGCATGTGTTAGCTAGGAATTGGCACCGAGAGGGAGGTCACTGAAAGGACTCCCTATGCACTTAAAACCAATGAGAAGGAAACTTGAGAGATTTGTGGAGACCCTAGGCTAGGCGAATCATGGGATAATTCCTATTGTGTGATGGATAATGAAGGAGGATGGAAATAACTCACGTAAATCCTTTTGAGAGAGATTTGAGCTTTGCCTGGTGGTATCATGGTCTGGAATGGGGGCAAGATACCGTAGAAATTTCCATTTCAACAGAGTCTATGGTTGGGGGGAAAGGCATACACCCTCAGTTGGATGATTTTACCATTCTTTACCCTAAAAATAGATAACTCTCTCTTTTGTTTTTTGCACTTATAAATATATGTGTTAGTATAATTTCTATGAAAATTTGCATAGCTCACTAAGTAAATTTGAAAGGAATGAAATGAATACCCAAGTTAGTATTCTATGTATGCTTGTTAATTGATTACTACTTAATATCTTTCTAAATTTTCTAATTGACAGGAAAGATTTGTTTTTCGTGTTTTACCTGAAATGTTTTATGTATGGTTATTGTTGGTTATGGTAAATTTTATTTTGTTCATGGTAATTGTTTGATCATAATGAAGGAACATGAATACTGAGTCGAATGAATTGTTTAAATATTCCTCAAAAGAGTTGATGAATTTATGGTAATGATTGTGTAAGGAAGGACATTGGAGGCTTCTAACCCTGTTTGTTCCCTGCTCATGAAACGGAAATCTTGGATGATGTAAAATATTCGATAGGAGGTCTATAAGGACAATGGGAGTGATAATTCCAGAAATAAGTCCTTAACCCATTCAAGTTACTGTTAGAACCAGAGAAAAATGGTAGTTGTTGGATCATAAGGGAGGATAAACAATTGTTATCTGATCACCACTGAAGAATAAGAACCGAGGGTAGAGACCTGGTTAACCGAGTCATTGGAGAACCAGAAGCTTAGACCCTCTAGTTAACATAACCTTGATAATCTCAGTGTCCGGTTGGGAAATTTTCCAAGAAGGGATCCAATTTATTTCCTTGTGTGCATATGAGCACATAGAATAAGGTGGGAACACATGCGAGTGACATCATGGTGCCACAGAGTATGACACGTGTTAGCTTTTGATTGGAATGGGTTGAGTGTGGGCCCTATGTTAGGTGTAATACTTTTGATTATAATCCCTTAATACTAATTGTTGGATAGGTGGGTGGTTGATTTTGATTTTCTGATCACCGTAGGAGGATAAGAACCATAGGTGGGTATAGCCCAAACTAACTTAATCACTAGATACACAAAGCACTAGAGATTCTACAATTAAGGTTGTTTGGAAATTTCAATTCCTTGGACCCTAGTTTAATCATGATTCTAGCGTAGGTTTCCATAAAGAGCGCAGGTAGAGACATGATATCATCTACCATGAGGTAGTGTCACATCAATGTACCTATCATTTCAAGTGGCATGCCACATCAGACCATGTGTCAAGCCACATCATCCTTCCATGAAAATATACCAGGTCAACTAACCAACATCGCGCCACACGCTGAGCTATGTCATTGTGCAAAATCACCCTAGTGTCCAACCAAGTTTTGAGGTGTCATTCCAAGTGGAATGCCACGTTAGGCCTATGTTTCTTGGTTTCCAATTGGACAACCATATTTAGTGTTTGAAGAAGAAGGATTTTGAGATCCTATGGATCTCGATTTCTGGTTAATTATTTGTTTTACTCCCAATTTTTGATGTAATCTTTGGAGACATAAAACCCTAGTCTCCTACTCGAGAATGTTTTTCGGTTCATGGTTATAGGGGCTCAGACCACCAGACACTCGAAAGCTTTCAGGAGTTGCTTTCTTTGGAAGTTTGGTTCCCGGATTTCCAGTTAAGTGAAGTTATGTGTGAAGGGTTCCAATGGTCCCATGATAGTTACGTCGGATTGCCACATAGGGGTTTCATACCCAAACACATCATCTCTCACACTAGTCAATGTTGGATGGATGGGGTGATGTGAATCCATGCGGGTTTTTAGGCGGGCAAACAACCCAAAACTTTAAGAGGCCCTAACTTTAGAACCAAGAGTTGTATTTTTACATATTCACAGATGTTGGAAAGCTCTCGATGAGGTGAACTGGATTATGAGATCACCATTGAATTTAGAGGTACCATTAAGAAGGATGGTTTTTAAGAAAACAAAAAGAGGAATTATTACACACAACCAACTAATTAAGAAAAGTTAGGGGGTCAAGGGTATTAAAAATACTTA
>JZKD02S1611933.1:643907-667889 GCA_000966675.3 Picea glauca
AACTAAAATATTTCAATGTCAACTTTAAGTAAGATATTATATATATATATATCTTATAACTAAAACATTTATGTGATGTGTTACACAATATGAAGGATATGTGTAGCGCTTTTTGTGATCAACTAGAATTTGAGAAGTGGAATTTAGAAAAATATTAATAACAAAAAAACTTTTTCAATGTGCACCACAAATTAAATAATTCAATATTTTTCTTCAGGAAATATTTCAATATCAACTTTATGTAAAAGTTCAATAAAATATCAATATATCAATAATAATTCGTTATAAAATGATTTGGCACTTGATTTGAACTCTACATTAAAATAATTTGATGCATTGATTTTTGACGATATAGAGTAAAATGATTTAATGTATTGAATAAATTGAGATTACATTTCAAAACAAACAAGTTGAATCTATTTAAGAAACTATTATGTGAAGGTATCTATATTAGTATGTTAAAGGTTGGGCTAGTTACATTACTGTGCATCATAAATCAAATAATTCAATATTTTTCTTCAGAAAATATTTCAATATCAATTTTATATAAAAGATCAATAAAATATCAATATATCAATAATAATTCATTATCAAATGATTTGGAACTTGATTTGAACTCTACATTAAAATGATTTGATGCATTTATTTTTGATGATATAGAGTAAAATGATTTAGTGTATTGAATAAATTGAGATTACATTTCAGAACAAACAAGTTGCATCTATTTAAGAAACTAATATGAACCGAAGTGATTTGACTCCTAAAGTCGATGAAGGTATACATACCATACCTCCCTCTGGATTTGAACTTCTGACCTCTTACCATGAAACACTTGTTCTTAACCATTAAGCTCACTATATAATGGGAGATACTATCAAACTCGGCTTTGATTTTCTAAGCAATTGAAGACTATTTCTCTATATCTATCATGCATAAAAAAAGGTCAAATCCTCCTAAATGAAAATCTTTTCTCAAAGTTTTTAAATCTAAAAAATATTTTTAATTTCAATAAATTTACCAGATAAATCCAAAATTAACATAAATTTACACTAATTTTATTTTAAAACTTATTTATAAAAATATAATAAAAATTATGCTAAAGAAAAGAAACATAAAATCAACATACAACATTTTAGTTACTTCTTTATTCCAATCATTATTGTAATCCATGGAGTAAAAATTTCTAAATATGGAAAAGGTGTGAATGAAAATTACTTATTTTTAATTATTATTTTTCTTTCAAATTGAAATGTTTGTGGAGAGTTTTTTTTTATATTAATTTTAGTTATTATTTATTTCTCAATCTATTATAAGATTAATTGATGAAATATTATTTATAATTTATTACAGAAACTTGAGTAAACATAAATTAAATTAAAAAGGAGATAAAAATATTTGTTTATAAATGATTATACATTTTGTATTTAATAAATAGAGAGAGAAATCAAATTTATATATATATTTAAGATTTTTCTCAGTTCATTTATTTTCCTAAGTTAAACAAACGTCACTCCCAAAATGGAAGTTTCGATTTCTGAAGCTATGTTTCAAACATTTTAGAGGGGTCTATGAAGGTTGAACGAAAACAAGATTTTGGAGGCGTGAATGAAAAGTTTAAAAGTGTCACACGTGTCTTATTTTATTTCATTTTAAGGCATCACACGTTTATTTATTTTAATATTCTTTGGTATGCACTTTCATGCAAAAATCAATGCTTTTGTACTTGTAAATGACAAAATATTCGATGAACAAGCGTTTAGATCGGGTTAACATGTAGGAGTTTTGGTTGTGACTAATATTAATGGTGTAAAGATTAATAAATAGAATTGAGTATTAAAAGTTGACCGTTAAAGAGGATGAATAAGGATTAAGATTAAAGATTATGGGTTTATATTGAATAATAAGGGTTAAGAAGAAAAAGTTTAGGGGGAAAGGGTTAGGGATAAGTGTTAATTGTTTGATTTTAAAGTTGAGGGTGTACTACTATTACATGAACCTACCATAGAGTGACCTCTAGAATCACTAGGGAGTGTTTTTTTTTAAATTTCCATGATGTTTTTAGGGGCATTGTGCTTTGCATTGCAATATGTATTGGTTGCACTAATATTTTTGATGCATGTTATGCATCATAATATTCATGATAGCATCATGTTTTGATTAGATAGCAAGGGAAAATCCCACAAGGAGGACACATCCCTTAACCAAGAAACACCTAACTTAGTCCACAAAAACTCAATAGCGCCCAACCCTTAGGGGCAATGTTCATCATTTCCAATTATTTTAGTTAGTAGTTATTGATGTGTAGCATGTAGTGGCATATTTTCAAGCTTTGGGCTATGTGTAGGAGTTGTTTATTGTTTCTTTTGCAATCCTTGGGATGTGTGCATCTTGAGTGGACACATTGTCTTTCTATATAAAATTCATTTGGTCAACGTTATAAACTAAGCCATTTTTCCTCGAGGCTTTTCATATTCTCTTATTATTCTTGATATTTCTCTTATTCTTGGGTTAATTGCTACTTCAGGCTGTGTGCTTCACTTTTTTGAGAGGTTGAGATCTACATCATTTGGAATTGGAGCAATGATATAGGCCTACTTATTCTTTAACACTATGTTTCTAGCCTCATCATCACACCCATGATTCCCATTTTTGAGTAGCAGAAGTTTAGATTTGGTTCTTTTGGAGTGTGCCCTCCCACCCAAATCTATGTCAACAACTGCTTTAAAATATATCCCTACTTCAACACAAAATTGAAGTGGAAGTATTTCTTTAACAAGAAGAAATCAATATATCTGGTTCTTTCAGCATAACCCTCCCACCCAAATCTCCCTTGGCATTGTTTCAAGTTAGATACCAAATTTTTAGTTTTTTTTCTCTTGGAAATCAATTCCACATCCTATATCGTTGTGTTCCAACATGTGATTTCTATTTTTTTGGTGCACCCTTGATCCGGATTTGTGAGAGGAATGAAATGAATAACATATTGAATATAATAACACATAGATATGTAGAAAAAAAACATATATCCAATGAACAATAACTTTTATTGAATAAAGAAAATAGGTTGAAACTATAAAACTGTAGAACTGAATGCAACTTGCTCGAATGGTGGTAGCTATCTATGAGAAGAGATGTGGTTGTTACATCCATTCATCTGAGTAGAATGATTACAATGAGGCTCCAGAGGCACTTTTAACATTACTCATGAATTCTAAAGCCCTAGACATCCAAAAACCTAACCCTAGGATATGAAACGCCAAAAGTTATGTGGGCCTTGATGGGTAAGTTGGTACCTCAACTTCCCGGGGTCATAACTTTTGCATACAACATCTGCTTTAGGCGTGTGATAGCCTGTTGGAAAGGTATTTTCGATAACTACACATTATGTCATCAAACTTTGACTTTTTCTACATTTTGAATGTGGCAAGACAAAAAAAAAAAAACATTTTTTATGGCCCCAAAAAGGCCTTGGAAGTACAGAAAGATTTAATGACATGTAAATTTTCAAAACAAGCCAGTTGGAATAAGTGGGTGCCCACTAATATCAAACTAGATGTTGTGTAGGGATTTAGGACAACCCTGAAAGTGCATAACCCACAATTACAAAGAAATTTCATTATTACAAATAAATGTTTTGAACAAAAAACATTCAAGATGAGCTAGTTAGAATAGGTGGGTGGCCACCAATATCCACTTGGATCAGTCGTCCCCCCTTAGGAAGAAATGGTCTCCATTACATTGAGTGACCCCATCAGGTGAGGAAATTTCTAATGAATTTGGCCCCGGGTGAGCCACTTGTCTTGGTACAGGATCTTCCCTACCTTGAAAACCCGATAAAGTTGGATCCTTTGTTGGTGAGTTCCCTTGACCTGTGTGTCCAGTATCTGATCAATGGATGTTTGTTCCATGTAGTCAGGGCTGAGCTCTATTGGTTTCAAATGTTCTGTGATCTCTGAGGTGTCTAATAATGGTGGAAAATATGGTCGAAGGAGGTCCACATTGAACATTGGGTGCAAGCCAAGGAAGGGTGGAGAGTTGAGATCGAAAGTGTTGTCTCCATTGTCTCCCACAACCTTGGTGATAGTGTAAGTCCCATAGAAAAGTGGATGGAGCTTTTGATGGGGCCCTCTAAGGTACTCTTTCCGTAAATGTAACAAAACCTTGTCTCCCACCTGAAACTTGTGTGGTACCTGGTGTTGATCATGGCACTGCTTATACTTAGCATTGGCTTTCTACAAAATCTCATGTACCTGTTAGCGGATGTGTTGAATCCTCTCAATGAATATGGTTTCCTTGTCGAACTCATACTGAACATGGGAAAATTATTCATGTGTGGTTGCAAGAGGTAGTGCAACATCAATGGGACCCATGGGTTGGATGTGCCCCTTTTGACGTAGCTCTTGGATCTTGCGCTTGATTTCATCATTTTTCATCAGTGAGCAACGATATCATGGTCCATTAGGAAAAGGTTCACTAGGGGTTAGATCAATTGGATGCTTGACTTGGCAGTGCGTTGGTACCCTAGTGGGTGAGGAGAAGACATATTTGTACTCTTCCATGATCCCATCCACTTGCTTCTGCTGCAAAGAGAGGCTCTATGTAGAGGTCACGGATGTGGCGGTGAACTTCTACTCACTATGAGCATGGATCACAATGAATATGAACTTCCTAGTCTATGAAATGACCTTACTACATTTCTTAGAAGAGATTAAAGAAATAGAGGTAGGAAACACTACCTTTGGTATCCTGTACAATTGTCTACCCAAAGTAATAATAACACTGTGCGGTCTAGACTCATACACAACATTTTTCTTCCACAAATATGGTTGGCCTAAGAGAACATAAAAAAATTCAAGGGGAGAAATATCACACAATACCCCATCCTTGAAGGGCTTGATGTTGTAGGGTAGATGACACTGTTGGCTGACGTGAAGATCTCTTCCTTGGTGAAGCCAACCAATGGTGTAGGGCTGCATGTGCGGTGTCATCGAAAGGTTCATTTTCTTGATGACCTCTAGTTATATCAAGTTCTTCTGATTACCTCTATTGACAATGAAATGAAACATATCCCCCTCTACCCACATCTGTGAGTGAAAGGGGCATTCCCCTTCCTCTGGTTCTTCTAGTTCGCTTGAGTGGAATTTGGTGGTAGCGATAGTGGCACTAGGTTTAACATAGATAATCTTCTTCCCTCTTTCTGGATTTGATTCGAAGTCATAATCTGCGTTTGACTCGAAAGCTTTAAGCTCGGCCACCAGTGACTTCTTGGAATGACATTATTTGGTGTTGTGCCAAGGGATTTTATGGTATTCACACCACTTTCTACTGTCCTTCTTTGACTTCTCATTACCCTTCTTAGGTTGTGATTTGGACTGGTTATCCTGAGAGTGGCCATCTTTGATTTGTCCCTTTCTTTGTGGGTTGGGGTCATATTTTCCCTACTTTGGCTATGATAAGTTTGCAGATCCAAACTCTTGCCTCTTCTGCTCGATCTTGACAGCATAACTATAAGCCACACCTAATGTTGCAATGTCAAGAAAATCCATTTCTATTTGAATGTATCTATGCAAACAACTGCAGTATTTGATCGCCAAATGTCATTTAGAGTCTTTGATACCCAATTTGGTGTGTAGGGTATGGAAAATATTGGTGAAATCTAGTAATGTCTTGTCCCTTTCCTAATGCAGCATGGTCCATCTTATGTAGTGGTCTTTGTAGATTCCAATAGGGTAGTATTGTTCTTTAATGACATCCCTGAAAGAATCCCATGCGGGGGAGACCACAAATATTGCATATTCCTTTTTTCCCCTTTCCTCAGAGTAAGTATCACACCAGTACTTAACATGGGGGAAAAACTTGAGGAGTTAAAAAGTAATATTTTCCCTATCAGAAGAATTGTGGACCGAAAAATACCCTTCGAGCAGATTCAACCATTTATCTACAACATCTGCATCTATCAGTCCTTCAAATAATGGAATATCAAAATTTACTTGTACCTTGAAGGGTGTTGTGTGGCCACTTGATGAGAATGCATCTCCTATGGGTAGCCATCGAAGGATCTATGCAAAGTTGTCCATTATTTCATTCCTTTGTCGCATAAGGGCTTCTTTGAGAAATAACTTAAAATGATCTCCTACTCCATCATCTTTTTTCTCATCTCCCATGAGTTGTTGTCAGGATCGGCATTGCCAATCTTGCAACGACTCCACTGGTTTGACTCCCAACTTATTGTACCTAGATCTTGTCAAGGACATGCACAAAGAAAAAAAAATGAAGAGCATAGCACTCTGATACCACTGGTCCATATTTGTGAGTGGAACGAAATCAATAACAGATTGAATACAATAACATAGAGATACGAAGAACAAAAGCATATATCTAGTGAACAATAACTTCTATTGAATAAAGAAAATAGGTTGAAACTATAAAACTGCAAAACTGAAAACAAGTTTCTCGAATGGTGGTAGTTATCTCTGAGAAGAGATGTGGCTGCTACATGCATTCGTCTAAGTAGAATGATTACAATAAGGATCCAGATGCCTTTTTAATATTACTCATGATTTCCAAAACCCTAGACATCTGAAAACCTAACCCTAGGAGATGAAACACCAAAAGTTATGTGGGCCCCGATGCGCAAGTTGGTACCTCAAATTCTCGGGGTTGTAATTTTTGCATACGACCTCCATTTTAGGCGTCTGATATCCCGTTGAAAATGTCTTTTGGATAATTGCACATTATGCTATCAAACTCTAACTTTTTCTATAGTTTGACTGTGGCAAGCCAAAAAAACACTGTTTAGGGCCCCAAAAGAGCTCTAGAAGTAAAAAAATTTGTACTGACATGAAAAATTCCAAAATAATGTAGTTGGAATATGTGGGCAGCCACCAATATCCTCCTAAATGTTGAGTAGGGCTCTGGGACAGCCCCGGAAGTGCAGAACCCACAATTACAAAGAAATTTCATCATTACAGAGAAACGTGTTGAACTAAAAATTGTCAAGATGAGCTAGTTGTGTTGACGATTAAATTCGCAACAGAGCTTTGCCCACAAAGTTTTGCTAAAAGCCTATTAATATAAAATCTAAATAATAATAGTAGGTGGGACCCCCTTGTAGATTGAAAATCAAGCTTGGTGTTTATTCAATGTTATGTTACTGTTTGAAACTACTTTCATTATTGATGATATCTCGTTTCATTGGATATTGGGTTAGGCATATTGTACATGGGTCCCTTGTTGTTCCAAACTCAAGTTTTGTACTGAAGTTTTCATGGTTATCATTGTTGTTTGTTCTTGGCTCTATTAGTTGTTCCACCTGCAACAAACATATGTTAGTAACAGAAAATAAAGGGAAATTAAAAGAAGAAACTATCCTAGCTAACATAGGATATCCATTTGAGTTATTGAGGTTGTATAGAGCATAGTTGACATGCATTTCTGTATAGTGGAGTTGTTAATATGTGTTATGGGTGGCGCTCTTGGAAATTAAAGGTTGTTGGTCTCGATGTATGGTTCAAAGTGGATAATTTGTTTGATTAGCAGCTGATGCGTACTAAGAATTGAATGAAATTGAAGTGTGCAGGTGATGTGCATTTACTACACATCGCCTTTACCCCTACCATTGGTCTTCACCCTAGTCAAGTTATTGTACAAACATTGTTGTTGTGGTTATGCTCCAATTTCTCAGTAGGGAGGAACCGCTTGACCAACTCACGTTTTAAGAAATTCGATTATAGGTATGTTCTTAGTTGTGCTTTCCTTAAATATTGCGACTATGTAAAATGGTGATTGTGAATGAAATGTTGATGATTCTCTTTGAAATGATGTTGAAGTCATAGCATTACTAGTTATCATGGGGCGTTAGCAGTCACAAGAGATCTTTGCTATCCTTGTTGGTTTACTTAGAGGATCCTAGTTGGTCTTGGTGGGCTATCTTCACAATTTCATATTGTTGTATCTAGTCTGTGGGACTTTATGGGGTTTAATGATTGAAGTGTTCATGTCACCATGCATTGTAAATTTGGGAATTTGGTTGATTTCACCACTAAAGGTCACGAAATGGGTTTTCATGTTCTTACTCGACCCTGTCTTCACCTCTATGTGGTGGTTGTTTGATCTAAGAGCACGAGTGTTATACCCTGTGTGTGTTAAATAACATTGCCATGCCAAGTTAGGGACTCACCTCATGTTATGGCCCTTGCCATGGATTTGTTTCCTTCCCATGAAAGAATCATAG
This sequence comes from Picea glauca, assembly GCA_000966675.3. NCBI lineage: Eukaryota > Viridiplantae > Streptophyta > Pinopsida > Pinales > Pinaceae > Picea > Picea glauca. The sequence continues at coordinate 652,141 of JZKD02S1611933.1, forward strand.
CTCTCTCTGTGTGTACACCTTTGGCCTCGAAGTTTTCACCATTATGAGGAGTTGGCTCTATTCCCCCTGTGATGGCTACATAGCAAACCCTTAACCCTCCAATCTAGAGTTTCATAGAGAAGATTGTCGGTCCTGTCAAGTTGGTTATGGGTTATTGTGGTTTGAATGTATGGTCGATTACTTTGAATGCAGACTCGTCTAGCTGGTCATATGACATTCATTTTGGTTCAACATTTAGTTATTGCCTTTGTGATAATAGTGACAAATCTTGCATTGTTATTGGCACAACTCAAATTACATAGTCGTTGATTAAAAACTCAGTATTGTTGAAGGGAGAGGGTCATGGCCCCGATTTGGATTGATGCATGGGTATGTGTTGTTTTCACAACTTGTTAGGTCAATTGATTTTACGACGGTGATGATTGGTTGGTTGATATACAGTCACTGGTATTTTTTCACTAAGGATTCTTTATATGTTTAGCTGGCATTGGTTACAAATGCTTGATGTTTCTCACGCCTATCACATTGTGTGTATAGGTTCTTTCAAAATGAAATAATGGTCATGCTAATTATGGTTTTCTTTGGGGCCAAATGATTATGGAATTGGACGATTGTAGAAACTATATCCACTATATCCTTATGATTGTTCGATTGTATAAGCTTGAGTTTGCACATCATAGTTGGTTACATTTGGACTAAATCGAAGTAATATTGTGTTATTAATGACTCAGCATGATGGATTGAGTTATTATTGTGACTATGTGTTTGATTTTGTTAAATGGAGATATTGCATCGTAAAGTTTTGGTGGTTGTGCATTGTGTATAGTATGGATAGCTTGGGTTTCATAGGGTTTTAAGCATGTTTATTTGTTGCAATCAATCATTTGTTAAGAAGGGAATGTTGTTGAGACCTCGTCATGTTGGATGAATGTCCCAACTTTTAAGTCACATTGAATTGTTTTTTTTTTACAGTGGCAGAATTACATTGCCTGGGCGAATTACCCTGTGCATAGCTTGTGTCTAAATGGTGGTTATTGGTTGTATGTTTAAATATCAATTTGGGTGTTGCAATTTGATATTGTTTATTTTGGTTACTTCCTATATATGTTTAATGAATATCAATGCATTTAAATGACAGACCCGATTGCAGTGATTATGTGATTTCATTGTGAATTTTGGAAACACAAATTTGACTATATTTGTTGATGGAAGTAATGTATGGGTAGTGGTTGATTTTAATGGTTAATAGTGTGGAATAACTATTGTTTGCAAATTGTTATAAGATGCAAAATTAAAAAACATGAATATATGGATGGGAGTCACAAGGAGGTGTGATTTGCTTAACTAATAGTTATGTTATGATTGTCATAAGCTAATGGGAGTCACAAGGGGTCCCACCTACTAGTTATTATTTATTTATGACCCTTATTATAATTATTACTCTTCCCCTCAACTAAAGTTAGTTGAGTCTTTTAATTAACTTAACTAATGAGTTGGTTCAACTAATCCAACCAATTCTAATTGTTAAAAGCAAAAGCAAAGGGAGGAAGGACGGAGGATAGAAGCATAAGCATGCTAAGGTTTTCTCTTTGATTTTATGCTAAGATAATTTATCTTTCATTCATTCATTATTCATCACAAGCCTATTTTTTTTTATGATAGTAGGGTCTTATTGTAGACAACAATATTCAGGGCTGAATCACATCATTCAGACACTTGTTTTTCAGAGGTGTTGATCTATCTTTGATAGTCTATGTCGACTTGTATGTTTGTGAATTAATTTTCATGACTGACAAAGGCTATTGTGTAGATTCAAGTGGGCAACAATCTGTGGTAAGTTGATCCAACTTTTAGAGTTCAGTTTTGGTTTTCTGCCAGAGGTCCTTTTGTATGCTCCATCGGGGATGTCTAAGTTTGACTTTGGTCCAAAGTTTCTGTATGATATTTTGTAAAGAAAATGACTCTTTGGTGAATTTGAATGAAATAAAGGATTTATTTATGTCTCATTTGTCTTGATTAGCAACTGATATGTTCAGAAAATTACACAAAAAGTGAATTTCCAACAAGCTTTTTTGTTGATAAAAGACTAGCCTAAGCACTTGTAATTAATACTTGTGAGATAGGATGTTATTTTTGTTGGATATAAACATAGGGTGATATTCTTGTCTATTTTTCTTTAGCCAAGCATAATTTGAAAATGCTTGAGTAAGATCATTTCATATGTTTTCCTCAACATTTATTTGGCGAACATACTAGGGAGATCTTTGATATCTCTCTGGTTAATTTTTTATACTCGATTTTCATCGATACATCTTTCTTTTTCTGAAATCGATTCTTTGACTATTTCTCTATTACTGACCGTTCCTATTGCAAGGAAGCCCAATATCGAGCCCATTATTCAAGACCAAAACAAAATTTCTTTGAACTTGTTTAACACCATTCTAGACACTGCCAATACCCGTGTTGAACTTAACCATTCTTGGGTAGCAATTGAACTAGATATTAGTGCTCAATAACAATTGGAGGCTAGACATAGACAACCTAGAAATCAGCAGTAACCCTTTGTTTCTTCAAGTTTTGGCCTTTCTTTCACATCCTTAGAATCTTGTGCTTCTAGAAGAATATGAAGCTTGTCGCTCGAAATCAATCCTATTGCTAAAATAGGAAGAAGAAATGTTGTGTTATCTACCCAACAAAGTTCTCTAAGGAGAATTTTATCTGGTTCATCCATCCCGTCTTTCTTTCCCTCATCTATCATCCACAAGATGGTATCTAGTGGTGCCTCTGGTGGCACTGGAAAGTGCTCCATCTTCTCAATCTTCATCGCCATCGGTAATTGGTAGCTTGTACAACCACCATATCCCTATCCAATATACTACAAACCCCACCGAAGTCATTAAAAAGTATGGGCTTTTTCAGTTCGAAGAAGATGCCACAACCACACCGTGGCATGTGTCCTCTCCTCTTAAACTAGCACCTGCTACTTGCCCACATCTGAAGTTTAAAGAGAATTTGCCTAAGCTTTCAGGAAATAACACTATCAGTACCAATGAACACCTGGTGGCATTTTCTAATTCTTTTCATAACATAGGGGCCAATGACAATGACACTTGCATGCACTTTTCTAACAACTCCTTGGAAGGAAAGCTTGAGGCCGACTTCTTTGACCTTCCTCCTAAGATTCTATCTACTTGGGAGGAATTAATCTACTGGTTCAGATAAACTTATGGTCAATCTAAAAGCCAAGCCGAGAAGTTAAGGGAACACAATAATGTTACCTACAAGGAGGGTGAGACCATCAAGTCTTTCAACTTGCGTTTCACCAAGTTGTAGAATCAGATCCCTAAACTTATCCTCCCTGAGAACCAAGCCTCTTTCATGCATTACTACAATGCATTGCCTTCCCCATACCATCCTAGGATTGAATAAAAGGCCATTGATAATCTCAGTTCCGCTCTACATACTTGCTCACAGTATGAAGAACAACTTGAAAGAACTGGTCTTCCCCAAGGAGAATCAGTTAGGAAGATAGATATGTCCTCTCTCTTACAACTAGTTAAGGATATGGAAAATCGTATGATAGAAGTTGAGCTAAAGGTTATTGTCTCTCTTCTCACCCCTGGAGCTTGATCCTCTTTTGTACCCACTTTTATAAATTGGGTTGAAAACAATTTTCATCCTAAATCTATCCTGCCTCGGAGTTGGTGTATTGTTTGCGAGGATCACCACGAAGAAACCACATGTGAGGTAAAGAAGAGTGCCAGAGATAAGATCTTTGGTAAGAGACCATAAGCTACTATCATTGTCCTAGAATTTGCGGAGCTGGAGGATGTCATGGTTATTAATACTAGGAACAAATCCTATGCTCTCAAGGAAAAAATTGATCCTCCTTATAGTTCTTATAGCCCGAGCTTGTCCTCAAACGTTGCTACGCTCAAAGTTCCTAAAATTCCTGAGAGTCAAGGAATCACTCATCCCCCCTCTTCCAAATACAATATCTTGAATCAATTGGCCAACGTCAAAGAAGATGTAACCCTCCTAGACATGGTTGTCATCCCTGAACAAAAGATGCATCTGAAACAATTCATGGAAGGAAAATCTTTCATTGTAGACAATCTTTCTGAAGAGGTCAATGAAGAGTATTCTTTTGTAAATAAAGTAGGTGTACATAACTTTAGATACCCTGTAAAAAATACCCCTTTTTATATTTCTGTAAAGATCATGGATAATAATTCCCATTGTTGCCTCATCGATGGTGGTTCAGGCCCAAGTGTGCTGTTGAATATTATTATGGAAGAGCTAGGCTTGTCTTGTACAAATGAAAATGCCAGAAGCATGCTCTCTTATAATAGTCTACAACAAACAAATGTAAGTGACATTAAGGATGTAACCTTGGTTTTATGTGCTCATCCTGATATAAGGACAACCCTTAACATTCATGTAATTGATATGCATGTAAGAAAATACTCAATTATCTTGGGGAGATATTGGCAAGCCTTAACAGGTGGATACCTCTCTCTCGAAGTGATCCAAAAATCAAAGCTTAGCAATTACACACTATAACCTCAATTTAATCAAGACCTTTTTCTGACGGTGCATGTGAATATGACAAAAAAAGAGACTTGAATAATTAAGAGCAATAATATATAACACAAGAATGAAAACAATCAACCAATTGTACACAAGAAGTTGATAACGGAGTTCTGCAATCTCGCCTACGTCTCCGGGCCTTTGTCTTCAGTGAGGGAGGCTTTCTCTATTCAATATTCAATGCTTTACAATCTGCATTCAAATTACATCATATAGGGCTCTGCCTGACTAGATGTATTCTTCTATGTCTCAGAAACCTGATGCAATAGACGACACTGAAAACGGAGTAATAGAACTCCTAGAAACTGCCTCCAAAGCTCAACTACTTTGCACTACTCAAGACTACTTGACCTTGTCTTCAAGCTTATTTTCTACTTCTTTCTTTTCTAAAACCTCACAATGTCTTGGTTTATATAGCCATGAGGTATAGGGATCAAATCCCAACATCCCACTTTTCGTGGCACTCAATTTGGCCCAATATCCACAAAACTATGGCCAAATAACCAAAACTGGTTAATAAAATCAACAAAAAAAAGCATAAGATATGGTTAAAAACCCACTTTATGCCATAATAATAAGGATAAGCCCCCAAACTGAGTGCGCCCCCCTATTTATGGTCATATGGTTATTCAACAGGACCGTTCCCTATTATTGCACCCAACCTTTAGTTCTAACCCCCGAGTCATATGGGGATGCATAAATCTGTGGGCTATGGATTATCCACTCCCCGTGCTCACATCAAATTCACTTTAAATATTAAAAAGTGATTTACATAAAATAAGCACCATTGTGGCGCATTGTTAATATGACAACTATGAAGGATTTATGTGGGTGGAGAGGTCTCTGGTTCAATTCCCGTCCACTCTAAAACTTTTTCATACAACTAGTCAGCCAACCCATGGGTGCCACGTGGCACCCCACCATTTCTTGTCCTCCGATGCTACATGTCAACATGCTATTGGTCCCTGTCACTGTCTAGTTAGAAATTGGCCATGTAACCACACCTTCTATGTCATCACTGTACCTTCCACCTATCCTGCTGACGTATTGCTGACATCAACAGTACGAACTATTGACTTTGACTTTGACTTTTTACGAGTTTGACTTGAACTTCAGATTGTGATATCTGGAGCATATGAATTTCGTTTGAGCCTATTCAAGTTGCGTTGGGTTCATATTGACGAGACCTATGCACATGTTTGTTTTGACACCATTATGAGAACATTTATTTTTAGGCCTTTTTATCCCCATCAAGCTCCTGGATCCAAATCTAGATCACGCCTTCCCACTAAAGACCTTTTGGACCCCAAACATTTTATTACATCAATCGACCATATCCTTACATCAATTTACTAATGAAAAACAACCTAGACTTAACATTAAATAGACTCAATAACTAATTTCATAAATCAAATCACTTTTATTACATCAATGACAATGACACTGACTCAATTTACATATTGGGCATAAAATATGCCCAGTTCTAGTTGGACGACCCATCTCCTGCCAAAAGACTGTCATGGTCATTCCTCTTCTTCTCTGAAGCATCTGCCTACTATCCTTTTGTAGTGTCCTTCTGCTCCTTTGCAACATCCGTCATTTGCTTGGGCCCTTCAAGCTTTGTTGACCATCGCAACTCTGGATGTAGCCTCCAACAACTGTCTTCATAATGTCCACTTTTCTGACAATGTGAGCAAGTGTTTCTTGCTTGAATAAACTTGATGGAATCGCACCCTGACTGAGTCGAATCCCCCTTTGATTTCTCTGACTCCTGCCCTGGCTGCACTGACTTTGCTCGCATATTTTTTTTGACCTGCAATGTCACATCATCGCGTCTTGGCGTACTTCTTGTCGCCATGATATTTCTTCCATATAATTTTTGTTCCCAACAGTCTACAACACAATGGTTATGGATGCTACAAAACGTGCATCGAATAATTTTTTTGATAAGGTTTATGACTCTCGCATGCTCATTAGTAAAGGTGGGTGAAGGTGATTTATACCTTTCTTTCGCGACTCACTATTTGTGTCGCTGCTGGCTCAAGCTTCCTGTTTTCCTTGCCGAGTCCGAAACCATTCTGGTGTCAATTCTAGATGTCGCTCCCAATAGTGGTCAGCATCGTGTCCTAACTTCTGGTAGTGTATGCAATGAATCACTGGACTTTCATTCTCATAATATTTTCCTACATATCCCAATCCTTCCCGGAGTGGATGCTCATGCACTTCAATCGGCTCGACTCTGCCTTGGCCATATTTTCCAAGGCCTTGTCCCTTCCCATATCCAAACTTCGATAGCATTCTCATACCAAATCCTTTGGTATGTTTCTCAAATGTTTCTATCTTCGGATGGTTGGACTCCACTTCCTGATCATCTACAGGCGAGGCTGGAGTGTAATCAATACTTTCTGTTGGCAAAGAGAATGTGCCAATGGCTTCTCCTGTTGATTGCTCCTCAACCAGAGTAGCAGGAGTATATGAATCCTCCTCATCAGATTGCCTCCAGAATGGATGAGTTCCATCATCCATGACAGGCCTTGGGCTTCTAGCTAAAGGACTTCCTCCAACTGGCCTTGCTTTCATTGCCAACATCAATGTTCACATTCTTTCCCTGTCTTCCTCGAGAATCTGCACCAATCTTTGCAATTTAGCATTCTCTCTCTAAATGGTTTGGTTGATCTCCTCGATCTCCTGAATTCTGGATCTCTTCAATATTTTCCCCATATTCAAAGTCCCTGCAAATGCCAACCTGCTCTGATACCACTTGATCTGAATCTCGAAGCTTAGCAATTACACACTATAACCTCAATTTAATCAAGACCTTTTTTCTGACGGTGCATGTGAATATGACAAAAAAAAAGACTTGAATAATTAAGAGTAATAATAGATAACACAATAATTCAAACCATCAACCAATTGTACACAAGAAGTTAGTAACAGAGTTCAGAAATCTCGCCTACGTCTCTGGGCCTTTGTCTTCAGTGAGGGAGGATTTCTCTATTCAATACTCAATGCTTTACAATATGCATTCAAATTACATCATATAGGGCTTTGAATGACTAGCTGTATTCTGCTCTATCTCAGAAACCTGACGCAACAGACGACACTGAAAATAGAGTAATAGAACTCCCAAAAATTGCCTCCAAAGCTCAGCTACTTTCCACTTCTCAAGACTACTTGACCTTGGCTTCAAGCTTATTTGCTGCTTCTTTCTTGTCTAAAACCTCACAATGTCTTGTTTTATATATCCATGAGGTAGAGGTATCAAATCCCAACATCCCACTTTTCGTGGCACTCAATTTGGCCCAATATCCACCAAGATATGGCCAAATAACAAAAAATGGTTAATAAAATCAATAAAAAACCATAAGATATGGTTAAAAACCCACTTTATGCCATAATAATAGGGATAAGCCCCCAAAATGAGAACGCCCCCCTATTTATGGTCATATGGTTATTCAACAGGACCACACCCTATTCTTGCACATGGCCTTTAGTTCTAACCCCCAAGTCATATGGGGATGCATAAATCTGTTCTATGGCTTATCCACTCCCCATGCTCACATTAAATTCACTTTAAATATTAAAAAGTGAATTACATAAAACAAGCACCATTGTGGCGCATTCTTAATATGACCACTATGAAGGCTTTACATGGGTGGAGAGGTCTCTGGTTCAATTCCTTTCCACTCTAAAACTTTTGCATACAACTAATCAGCCAACCCATGGGTGCCATGTGGCACCCCACCATTTCTTGTCCTCCGATGCCACGTGTCAACATTCTATTGGTCCCTATCACTATCTAGTCAACAATTGGCCATGTAAGCACACCTTCCACATTATCACCATACTTTCCACCTATCCTGCTAACGTACTGTTGACATCAGTAGTACAGACTATTGACTTTGACTTTGACTTTTTGCCAGTTTGACTTGAACTTCATATCATGATATTTGGAGAATACAAATTCTATTTGAGCCCTTTTAAGTTGTGTTGGGTTCGTATTGATGAGGCCTACACACACGTCCGTTTTGATGCCATTCTGAGAACATTTATTTTTAGGCATTTTTTAGCCCCATCAAGCTCTTGGATCCAAATCTGGATCACGAAGGGACACATTTATCCATTCCTCGGAATGGTAAGAATATCATAGTCCTTAGAGAGGGAAGAGTTTCACCGTACATAGAGAGTGTTCCACAATCTAGTGTAAACTATATCAAAGAAGACCTAGGAGTGTATTCCATCTTTGCTGAAGAGGATAATATTCCTTTGGAAAAAATTGATTTAGATGATGATATATGCCATATGCACTTTGATGGTTCATTCTTTAGTGAATTTAATGGGGATGGCCTTATCATGGTTTCTCCTGCAAGGAAAATTCATAATATGTCATACAGGTTGGATTTTGCTTGTACAAACAATGCCGTTGAATTCAAAGCTTTATTATTTGGCATTGAGAACGCCCTTAATCTTGGTTGTGTTCACCTTTCAGTTTTTAAAAATTATGATCTTCTTGTGAACCTGATACATAAGACATGCTCCCCTAGAGACAAGCTGATCAAACGATACTCCCAAACTGTTTGGGCACTTGTCTCAAACCTTGTGTCTTTCAACATCACTCATGTTAAGAAGGAGTTAAATTCAATGGTTTATCAGTTAGATGTCTTTGCAACCTCCCCTAATCAACAACTCTTGCCTAACATGCATGATTGTGATTTTCAATCTCTACATCGTTCATACATCCCTGAAAAGGAGGGATCTTGGAAGGTCATCCCTAACATTGAGAGCATTTGTGCTGTCATTCAAAATGAACCTCTTAAGCCTGAGGAGATTATATCCACAGGAAATAATGATATTCCTAAGGGCTTGAATCCTCTTGAGAGTTTGTTTTCGTTAAGTGTTGTAGGAAACAAAAAAAGACAGAAAGAAGAGGAGTTACAAAAGAAGGTGGTTGAAACCATCCTCTTGAACATTAGGACACATGATTCTTCAATGAATGTTCAAATGAATGTCCAATGTTTTGTTAAAGAAGAGATGGGGTCCACCAGGCTACTCAGTGAATCTTAAAAGGTTTTTTCTTGGTCATATGAGGATCTTTGCGGTTTTTATCTTGGTCTTGTTCATTGTATTATGAAACTAGCTATACAAAAACAGAAACTTGTTAACTCTGCACTGGAAGCACCCTCTCGAAGGGAGTTGAGAGATTTATTAAAGGATGGAATGTTTTTTTCAATCCACCCTGAATGGGCTTCAATTTGGGAATCGGCCTCACGGACCACTGATAATATCAGAACTTGTATTAGTCTTTGAACTTTTAGGAAAGTGATTATGAGAAACCCCTTCCCTCCTCTCAATATGGAAATATTTTTGCAACAGATGTTAGAGTCACAGTTAGGGCCCTTACTTGACAGTTTATCTAGTTACAAGAGAATCAAAGTCAAAGTGGAAAATGTTCACAAAACAACTTTCATTACTAATTGCAATACTATGCCTTACAAATGCCTTCCTTCTGGCTTATTTGGTGCAAATACTGCCTTTAAAGGGCATATACACATAAACTTCACTATATTGGTCAGTATCCATGCTTATCTTGATGATTTAATCATGTGCGTCAAGGGGATGATAATTACATCATAATTGCAAGTGTTGGATCCCTTCCAAATTATTTTTGTCTTGGACACTAACTTATACATTTTAAGGAAATTATAGAGAATTGTTTTCCTACAACGCTAACAGTCCTCGTTTGAAGTATTGCAAGGGGCCAGCGTGAAAAGTCCTAATGCTGATTGGATTTCTATATACTAGTAGCCTAGCTCTGCTTTCAATTTTTGTGCTTCCTTTCTATGCTTACAGTACCTTGATTTTTTCCTTCTAAGTTAGGTTTTCTTTCCTTTCTATTTTCAATTGAGTCTTTTACTACTAATGTTTTAATTTTTGCTTTATTACTTCTGTTGTGATTTTTTCCTTATCATCTTTTAAGCCTTGGTAAAGATAGGATGTTGGATCAATTCTTCCATAGTGACACTCTTGCAAAGCATTGTTATCTGATAACAACCAAGCTTACACAACTGCTACTATGTCTCCTCTGAAGGGCCCTTGAAATTATTACATATTTCCACTGCTGTCTTATAAGGAATTGGTTATTTCCTGCTTCTTCTTACCATTTCTTCATCCATTGAGATCTTAAGAGAAAGTCTATAAGTTTTCCTCCTTGAAGGTTTAGAGCATATTCCAATTGAATGATTATGCATACAATGGCAAAAATCCCTCATACTTAACACTTTTCATGAATTATTCCCAAATTTCCGGTCATCTTTCCATTAAATCCACTCACTTATCCCTGTTGCATAATTATTCTGGTTACGTATTCTAAATTTACTATTATTGGTCCACGAAACCATGAGTTCTGAGTTATAAATATGTTGTAAGCAAATTTTCTTGTGGATTCGCCGGTTTGTTGATGATTAAATTCGCAACAGAGCTTTGCACGAAAATTTTTGCTAAAATCCTATTGATATAAAAGCTAAATAATAATAGTAGGTGGGACCCCCTTGTAGATTGAAAATCAAGCCTGGTGCTTATTCGATGTTATGTTACTATTTGACACTACTTTCATTATTGATGATATCTCATTTTATTGGATATTGGGTCAGGCATATTGTACATGGGTCCCTCGTTGTTCCAAGCTCAAGTTTTATACCAAATTTTTCATGGTTATCATTGTTGTCTGTTCTTGGATCTATTACTTGTTCCACCTACAAAAAACATATGTTAGTAATAAAAAATAAAGGGAAATTAAAAGAAGAAACTATCCTAGCTAACATAGGATAGCCATGCGAGTTATCGAGGTTGTATAGAGCATAGTTGACATGCATTTCTATATAGTGGAGTTGGTAATATATGTTATGGGTGTCTCTCTTGGAAATTAAAGGTTGTTGGTCTCGATGTACGGTTCAAAGTGGATGATTTGTTTGATTAGCAACTGGCGTGTACTAAGAATTGAATGAACTTGAAGTGTGGAGGTGATGTGCATTTACTGCACATTGCCTTTACCCCTACCGTTGGTCGTGACCCTAGTCAGGTTATTGTACAAACATTGTTTTTGTGGTTATGCTCTGATTTCTTGGCAGGGAGGAACCACTCGACCAACTCGTGTTTTAAGACATTCGATTACATGTATGCTATTTTTTTGGCCCTTCATGAGTCTACTCTAGTTATGAAATGGAAGTTGGATCAGGTGTATTAGTTGTTCTTTCCTTAAGTATTGTGACTATGTAAAATGGTGATTGTGAATGAAACATTGATTATTTTATTAGAAATGATGTTGAAGTCATATAATTACTAGTTATCCTGGGGCGTTAGCAGTCACAAGAGATCTCTATTATCCTTGTCAGTTTACTTAGAGGATCCTGGTTGGTCTTGGTGGGTATCTTCATGCTTTTGTATTGTTGTATCCAATCTGTGGGATTTTATGGGGTTTAGTGATTGAAGCGTTCATGTCACCACACATTGTACATTTGGGCATTTGGTTGATTTCACTACTAAAGGTCACTAAATGGGTTTTCTTGTTCTTACTCGAACATGTCTTCACCTCTGTGCAGTGGTTTTTTTTATCGAAGAGCACGACGGTTATACCCTGTGTGTGTTAAATAACATTGCCACGCCAATTTAGAGCCTCACCTCCTGTTATGGACCCTTTTGTGGATTTATTTCCTATTATGGCCCTTATCGTGACACTGTTGGCTGATGCAAAGATCTCTTCCTTGGCGAAGCCAACCAATGGTGTAGGGATGCAGGTGCGGTGTGATCGGTAGATCTAGTTGCTTGATGACCTCTACTAATATTAGGTTCTTCTAATTGCTGCTATTGACAATGAAATGAAACATATCCCCCACTACTCACATCTGTGAGTGAAAGAATCATTCCCCTTCCTTTGGTTCTTCTGGTTCTCTTGGCTAGAATTTGGTGGTAGCAATAGTGGAGCTAGGTTTGAAATCAATAATCTTATTCCCTCTTTCTGGATTTGATTCGAACTCAGAATCTATGTCTGACTCGAAAGATTTTAGCTCGACCACCAATGATTGCTTGGAGTGACATTATTCGGTGTTGTGCCAAGGGATTTTATGGTATTCACACCAATTTCTAGTGTCCTTCTTTGACTTCTCATTACCCTTATTGGGTTGTGATTTGGACTGGTTATCCTGAGAGTGACCATGTTTGATTTGTCCCTTTCTTTGTGGGTTGGGGTCATCTTTTCCCTACTTTGGCTATGATGAGTTTGCAGATCAAAACTCTTGCCTCTTTTTCTTAAATTTATGCTCGATCATGACAACATATCTATAAGCCGCACCTAATGATGCAATGTCAAGAAAATCCATTTATGTTTGAATGTATCTATGCATACAACTATGGTATTTGAACACCAAATTTCATTCAGAGTCTTTGATACCCAATTTGGTGTGTAGGGTATGAAAAATATTGGTGAAATCTAGTACTGTCTAGTCCCTTTCCTAATGCAGCATGGCCCATCTTATGTACTGGTCTTCGTAGCTTCCAATAGGGTAGTATTGTTCTTTAACAACATCCCTGAAGGAATCCCATGTGGGAGAGACCACAAATATTGCATATTCCTTTTTGCCCCTTTCCTCAGAGTAAGTATCACACCAATCCTTAACATGGGGGAAAACCTTGAGGAGTGAAAAAGTAATCTTTTCCCTATCGGAAAAATTGTGGACCGAAAAATACCCTTCGAGTAGATTCAACCATTTCTCTACAACATCTGTATCTATCAGTCCTTCAAATAATGGAATATAAAAATTTTCTTGTACCTTCAAGGGGGTTGTGTGGCCACTTGATGAGGATGTGTCTCTTGTGGGTAGCCATTGAAGGATCTATGCAAAGTTGTCCATTATTTTGTTCCTTTGTCGAATAAGGGCTTCCTTGAGCAATAGTTTAAAATGATCTCTTGCTCCATCATATTTTTTCTCATCTCCCATGTGTTGTTGTTAGGATCGGCGTTGTCGATCTTGAAACATCTCCACTAGTTTGACTCCCAACTTATTGTACCTAGATCTTGTCGAGGACATGCAAAAAAAATGAAGAGCGGACTGCTTTGATAAAACTGATCCATATTTGTGAGCAGAACTAAATGAATAACAAATTGAATACAAAAACATAGAGATACGAAGAAAAAAAGCATATATCCAGTGAATAATAACTTCTATTGAATAAAGAAAATAGGTTTAAACTATAAAGAAACAAAATTGAAAACAACTTGCTCGAATGGTGGTAGTTATCTCTGAGAAGAGATGTGGCTGCTACGCGCATTCATCTGAGTAGAATGATTACAATGACGATCCAGAGGCCTTTTTAACATTAGTCATAATTTAGAAAACCCTATACGTCTGAAATTCCAACCCTAGGAGATGAAACACAAAAATTTATGTGGGCCCCGATGGGTAAGTTGGTACCTCAAATTCTCGGGGTTGTAATTTTTGCATACGACCTCTGTTTTAGGCGTCTCATAGCCTGTCAGAAATTTCTTTTCGATAATTGCACATTAAATTTCTTTTCGATAATTGCACATTATGCTATCAAACCTTAACTTTGTCTATAGTTTGACTCTGGCAAGCCAAAAAAACACTGTTTAGGGCCCCAAAAGAGCTCTGGAAGTACAAAAAGTTGTGTTGACATGAAAAATTCCAAAATAAGCTAGTTGAATTATGTGGGCAGCCACCAATATCATCCTAAATGTTGAGTAGGGCTTCAGGCCAGCCTCAGAAGTGCAGAGCCCACAATTATGAAGAAATTTCATCATTACAGAGAAATGTGTTGAACTAAAAATTGTCAGGATGAGCTAGTTGTGTTGATGATTAAATTCACAACAGAGCTTTGCCCGCAAAGTTTTGCTAAAAGCCTATTAATATAAAAGTTAAGTAATAATAGTAGGTGGGACCCCCTTGTAGATTGAAATCAAGCCTGGTACTTATTAGATGTTATGTTACTGTTCGACACTACTTTCATTATTGATGATATCTCGTTTTATTGGATATTGGGTCAAGAATATTGTACATGGGTCCCTTGTTGTTCCAAGCTCAAGTTTAATACTGAAGTTTTCATGGTTATCATTGTTGTCTGTTCTTGGATCTATTAGTTTTTCCACCTGCAACAAACATATGTAAGTAACAACAAATAAAGGGAAATTAAAAGAAGAAACTATCCTAGCTAACATAGGATAGCCATGCAAGTTATAAAGGTTGTATAGAGCATAGTTGAAATGCATTTCTGTATAGTGGAGTTGGTAATATGTGTTATGGGTGGCGCTCTTGGAAATTAAAGGTTGTTGGTCTCAATGTATGGTTCAAAATGGATGATTTGTTTGACTAATAGCTGGCACGTACTAAGAATTGAATGAACTTGAAGTGTTACGCTTCTGTCAAAGAGAATGACTAAAACCTGGTAGCATCAGCAAAAGGAAATATGGATTTTGAGTTTTATTTTATCTATTACTGGTGACATTTGTCTTCATGAATGATTGCAAAGTATGTTTTATTGTGGATATATAAGTAATGTTGTTTTTGGAAGTAATTCAAAATATCATGAGTTAAATTAACAAATGTAAATATAAGGATGGGAGTAACAAGGAGGTATGATTTGCTTAACTAATAGTTATGCTATGATTATCATAAGCTAATGGGAGTCACAAGGGGTCCCACTTACTAGTTATTATTTATTTATGACCCTTATTATAATTATTACTCTTCCCCCCAACTAAAGTTAGTTGAGTCTTTTAATTAACTTAACTAATGAGCTGGTTCAACTACTCCAACCAATTCTAATTATTAAAAGAAAAAGTAAAGGGAGGAAGAAAGGAGGATAGAAGCAGAAGAATGCTAAGGTTTTCTGTTAAGAACCAAATATCAATATAGCATAGAAAATCCTCAGAATAAGTACTCAACGCCTTGAAAAAGAGATAATTTTAGATAATAAGCCTCTTCGAGGGGGAAACCTCCTTTTACCCCACATAAATGTTCAAGTACAAGATGAATCCAAATGAAAATGTCTCCTTGGTATATATAGGAGACTAGGAGGTATAATTAAAACTAATGGAATAAAGACGACATAAATAAAATAACATTACTAATGTAATATGCCCCAATTAA
>JZKD02S1611933.1:674530-740903 GCA_000966675.3 Picea glauca
CCAAGTATCACTTTTGAACCTTGATTTTGAGGTGGTTCTGCTAGACAATCTTTCTTCTGTTGTATCTCCCAAGTTTTGGCCCTTCTGGGTATGAAAATTTCTTTTATGTAGTTCTATGATATTTCGTCTCTGCAATTCCACAGGTCTGATCAAAATTGGATGTTCCAAGTGGAATTTACGGTAACTTCCCCACAACTTGATGATTTTTTGCCTTTCCAGAAGATCTCAATTGTATAGCGTGCCCCACACAAAATAATTGATATAAAATTTTGAAACTCATACCAGAAATACTATAGACTGTCCACTATCCAATGAAACCAGTCTCACTCAATTTGGATACTCTAGGAAGAAGTTATGATTGTTTTAACTGGAACACCTTCTTGATACTAGTCAATAGGACTAGTTAGATACCCTATATTCCACAGGGTGTATCTACAAATGTAAGATGATCCAGAAGATAAAAGTTTTACCAAATATACCTTACTAATTTATGTGAATATCCTCCAGATTTTAGGGTCTGAAACATTACAAAAAATTTGTTATAGAGAAAATTCTGCAATGACTCTGTTCAGGATGATTCCAGAACCCTATCTTGCATAGGTTGTATCTCCAAAAATATAAGGCCTTAGGAGCTGAAATGTTAACCCAACGTACCTTGATCTGGCTACTAAATATCCTCCAAGTCGTGTCTTCTGAAACGTTGTAGAAAAAAAGTTATAGAGAAAATTCCAAGGTGTCTCATATGTAGTAGCGAAACCCCAAGACCTCGAGATTTGATACCATATGTTAAGAACCAAATATAAATATAGCATATAAAAACCTCAGAAGAAGTACTCAACACCTTGAAAAAGAGATAATTTTAGATAATAAGCCTCTTTGCGGGGGCAACCTCATTTTACCCCACATAAATGTTCAAGTACAAGATGAATCCAAATGAAAATGTCTCCTTGATATATATAGGAGACTAGGAGGTATAATTACAACTAATGGAATAAATCCGACATAAATAAGATAACATTACTAATGTAATATGCCCCAATTAAGGGGTAATGAGCCAATATTAGGGCTTAACATTTTCTCTTTGAGTTTATGTTGGGATAATTTATCTTTCATTCATTCATTATTTATCACAATCTTAATTCTTTTTTATGATAGCAGGGTATTATTGTAGACAACAATATTCAAGGCTGAATCACATCATTCAAACACTTGTTTTTCAGAGGTGTTGATCTATATTTGATAGTTTGTGTAGACTTGTTTGTTTTTGAATTAATTTTCATGACTGACAAAGGATATTGTGTAGAGTCGAGTGGGCAACAACCTGTGGCATGTTGATCCATCTTTTAGAGTTCAGTTTTGGTTTTTTGTCAGTGGTCCTTTTGTATTTTCCATCAGGGATCTCTAAGTTTGACTTTGGTCCAAATTTTTTGGATGATATTTTGTAAATAAAATGACTCTTTGGTGAATTTGAATGAAATAAAAGATTGGTTTATGTCTCATATATATTGATTATCATCTTGGTGATTTTTATTCTATCTTTACATTTATTTCAGCAACTAATATGTTAAGAAAATTACATAAAAAGTGAACTTCCAACAAGTTTTTTTGTTGATAAAAGACTAGCCTAAGCACTTGTAATTAATACTTGTGAGATAGGATGTTATTTGTTTTGGCTATAAACATAGGGTGATATTCCCTTCTATTTTGTTTTATCCAAGAAAAATCTGAAAATGCTTGAGTAAGATCGTTTTATATCTTTTCCTCAACAAGTTGGAATAGGTGGGTGGCCACCAATATCCACCTGGAGCAACCCTAGTATAGTACCCCTCCACAACAACTACACCAAGGTTTTAAAAGAGATAGGGTTTACAACTCTTCCTCCCATTAGATCATAAATCTGATCTAATTCTAGTCATGGATTCCCATACAAAATCCTCCTCCAAAGAGACTAAATTTTCTTAGGGACCATTGCATCTAAATCTCATGAAACTCTTACAATAAGTCCTAATCAGAAAACCATAGCCATCAATCTTCCAACTAGATACTATAATTACTTTACCAAAATATGGAGGATAAATAAATAGAGAAGCCTTATATTCTTGAATATATAACCTAATAACTTACTTCTATACACACCCTAATTATATAACAAAGTCTCAATTATTTATCCTTTTCCACAACCATCTAGAAGTAATCACTAAAAAATGGTGGCAATCTCAATCTCCACCACCATACTGCTACATTGAGATTAATGAAGATGTTACATATGAATCTACAATAAAGGACATCACTAAATGGAATTCACTTTTTGATGCTTTGAGACAACATTTTCATCCCCTAAGCTATTTGGAAAATTTCATGTGCAGGGGATTACAACTTTATCAAGAACCTAGTTAAATAATACAATATTGCATTGAAGTGTTAACCTGACTATGCACCCAGCTCAAAATTATAGACCCAAGTGAGGTATTTATTCTCAAATTTAATTTTGGATTATTGGTTGTGTTTTGTTTTAAATTTTACTTACTATAAGGTAGCTCCATTGACCAAACCTTGGTTGTCGAAAGAAAAGTACATAGGCTCCCTAGTTTTCATCCCTCTAAAAACCCTAATCCTACCACCAACCATAATATTCACAACCTTACTACTAGTATGATTGCTTCTACGAATTAATCTCAAAATCCTAAATTTGTAATCCCTTCATTAACTAGCCCAAATTAATAATGTCACTTCCATCAAACCCACACACATTTTGTAGCAGATTGTCATGTATTTAAATGCCACACTACGTCAAAAACATTATTTATCAACTAGTCTAACTATGAATATGAAGACCCCACCATCATAGCTAGAATTCATTACCTTACCAAGTCCTATCATGACACACTCATCTCTCCTTATCCTCACTCAAGACAATACCATTCACTCTCACAATTTCCTTTTGTAATTACCAAATCAATAACTAGTGGTCCACTATTATACTTGAGAATTGCAACCAAAATAACCTCATATATTGTGACTTTATGAAACATCTACCACTTCCAAAAACTCCACAACCATCTCTTTATAATTTCATTTGGGTACACCATCATGGTCCTAATCTACTAATTAATAAGATCTATGTAGTAATGTTTTCTATTGGCCCCTTCCAAGACAACAATGATTACACCATTTCTCCACTTTATTGTTATAATATGATCCTAGGCCTTCCATACCAACAACATCACATGGATATATATCATGATCACTATGGTACCTATAATATCTTCAAATACAATAAAGAATATAAATTAATCACTACTATTTTTCCTCTTTCTCTCCCAGGTGCATTTCAACAAATCAACCTACACAAAT
Source organism: Picea glauca (assembly GCA_000966675.3). NCBI lineage: Eukaryota > Viridiplantae > Streptophyta > Pinopsida > Pinales > Pinaceae > Picea > Picea glauca. The sequence continues at coordinate 677,885 of JZKD02S1611933.1, forward strand.
TCCTCTCTTGACATATTATTCTTCCAACTAATACTACACCCCCATGTCCCTTGCATTCCCTCTCTCTTAGTCTTCATATAAATCAATCCTCTCTTCCCCTATCCCATCACCCTCCTACTTTACTACCCCTGTACCTATTACTCCATTTTCCAACCCTCCTACTTTCTACAAATACCATATAGACTATCTCTCAGATCGATTCCCAAATGCATTCCTTTCAATCCCTTTTATGCATATATATCCAACTAGTTCATTCCCTCACCCCTATACTTTCAATAGGCACAAAGTGAATCTCCACAAAATATTTGTCAATATATCTACAAAATAGTCTAGCACAACAATACACCACTTAGTAGACAAACTCACATATTGCAGGAATATATCATTCTCATAGTGACTTGGAACTTTGTCTGCAACCTTTTCCCCTAGAATGTAATCTCTTTCTCAGCCACAACATTACTTTCTTCAAACCTATGAGTATAGCACCAAATACATATATTAGGATTTAAGTATCAACAAATCACTACTCTACAAGACACCCTCTATGTTTGGTATAGTACACAAGCACACATTAAAGATGGCACCATGATCATCTCTCATCCAAATTCAGAATCATTCACCATATTTTTCTAAGCATTCATTGCACCTTTGCAGTGGAATCCAGCCTCATGTCAAAGTTGAAGTGATCATTTACCTTCACTAAAAGGCGCCTTCTCAATCTCACAGTAGCTATAGATCATATGCTACATATGAATCAAAACACAAATAAATAGTATTAAGTAATTTCTAGCATTAGTATTTTTATAGGTAGGCCTTGTTTAGGAAATACACACACCCTTAAGGGTACTTTATATAGGAAACTCATAGTTTTAGCATTGGACACTCCATTTAGCTATTTCACCATAACTCCAACATTGCACTCGTTATTCAAAGATATCTCTCTCACATAATATAAACTTAACCCTATTATTTTGATGCTTAATAGATTCCTTTAGTAATCACATACATGGATATATCTAGGGCACATGACTCATTTTGTTCCATGACTATAGTTCTTAGACTTGAAGGATCAACTTATATATCACTCGCTCTAGTTCTAGCCACATGTTCTCAGTACACTAGTTATATTTCACTTTTCCACTCTTGGATACTAAAACTGTGATATTTTCTCCCTTGCATAGTACCATTAGTTTCAATTATTTCATGATCTTCCCTCAACCAACTATTCAAAGTTAAAGAATTATCTACACACATAGAGCACAATCTCTCTCCAATATGTCATTATCACATCACCATATTTGTTGGTTAGGGTGTCATAAATCCTATAGTAGCAATCCAACCTTTCGATTGGATGCACTAATGATTATTTATCTCATTGCACCACCATATGTTCTTCTACCATTCAAGGGCCTCATTTCATAAATAATGAATCTCTCCCATATCATGAGTGTTTTTAGCATTACCTCTCTATTTCTGTCAACTCACATGGAGTGTACAATTAAAATTATTTATGTTCCATCTATAGACATACACATCATTTATGATGATGACAATCTCAATAGATTCCTCTTTTCTGTCAACATCATGAAGTGCATTCTTGGGTATCAAGAAATGCCTCTTCATTCCTCCTCCAAATTTCAATTTTCCCTACCCTTCATTTTCTATACTTCATGGGACATTGTTGGAAAATGGAGTCATATATAGTACTTGAAATTATCATATCTCTCTTGTGCAGGGATGATTTTAAGGATGAAAATTTATTTTAAAATGTAGAAACCTTGGCGAATCTTACTAATCCTTCATATGTCAACTATAAATGTTTGGTGATATTTTTGTAAAAATATTCAAATTTCTAAGTATTTTATATAGTTTTTATAAATTTTTGGCGATTTTTAAGGTAAAATAATTTTATCCTATAGAATTTGGGCGAATCATTTTTAAAATAGCGAATCTCGTTTTTGGAAAAACCATGGAAAATTAGCCCATGAGCGAAATTTAGCCCCTAAAATCATCCCTGCGAGTCTTGTGTGGTCTCATTCTTAAACTAAGAGGAAAATGATGATACTTTCAAACTAAATGAGGAGGAATTGATGTAGATAGAAATGACAACCTCTCCATGGAGGATGCACCCCTCAAATATATAATTCCCTTCTTGTCCATAAGAACTCAATAGTGCTTATCCCTTAAGGAAACACTTCCTCATTCCCATTTTTTTAGTTAGTAGTTATTGATGTGTAGCAAGTAGTTTCATCTTTCCAACCTTCAAGCTATGTGCAAGAGTTATTTATTATTTATTTCTCAATCCTTGCACCATGTGCATCTTGATTGGACCCATTGTATTCCTAGATACAAAGTCCATTTTGACAATATAATAAACTAAGCCATTTTTCCTTTAAAGGCTTTTCATATTCTCTTGTTATTTTGATATTTCTCTTGTTTTGGGGTTAATTATTGCTTCATCCTGTGCACTTTACTTCTTATCTAAGTTTTCTCTAGTTGAGAGGCTTAAATCTCTATCATGTTTGATGTTATGAAACACATATAGCATTGAAATTATGTTGTGTTTGACTTGTAGACATGTTATTTGTGTCTTGCGTGCATTGTTTGACATTGTGTGGGCACCATTCATGCATCATTAAAATTATCTATAACATTGATAGGGTTTCATATTAGTGTCGAATATCGCACAATTGTTGTGTCCTTTGCATCAATATTGTGCTAATATTGTGCCATCTACATTGATAAAGACATCAAATAGTTTGATGCAATTAAGACTGTCAACATTGTAGAGTCACAATTGTGATCTATTTGTGTCATGAACCTATTTTTTCATCATAAATGCATTGATTTGGTGTTATTTACATTGTATGGGTGACATCGTTTCATTTATAGTGCATCAATTATAAAACTCCATTATTATTATTATTATCATTTTCCCCAAAAAAAATATCAATTCTATTCAAAATAAAGGAAATTTACATTCTATATATCCACATGTGCACTCCTATACCATCTTATGGATTGGTTCTCTAAATGTTGAAAGTTCCTCATTAGATGAAATATGATCTTTTAGTTGGATACTTATCAAAAAATAGATTTTCCATATGCCACCAAGGATTCAAAAGACATCCCAGATTTGAAAAAAAGAGAAAAACTTAGTTGTCTTGACTATAATCCATTTTCTATATCTTATAGAATTGTCAGAACCATGATTAAACAATAGCTAGTATATATAGGGGTGAATCCATGAATCCATGTCTCACTATTTGGCAAGTGGGGAGTGTATAAAAGGGATATGTAGACACTCAATTGAGGAATAATCTTGAATTCGGTTTTAATCCCTTAATCAAGGTTTTAGACCTTGATCGATGGATTAAAACCTTGATTGAGGTAAAGCATCAATCAAGAGTATATTTAACCATAATCAATGTTTTAAGTCAAAAATGGACCTCGAGTGAGGGTTTAAAAGTGAAGAAAACTTCCCTATTTTTGCAAGTTTTCATAGAGGTTCAACATTGAGGAGGTGAAATTGCTTCATATCTTGCATGGAAGGTGTCATACTTAGTGTATATAGATTCATCATTGAATCCTCTATCCAATGACACATAATTTTTTCATTTTTTATTCACCCTATGTTTTTTATTTATTTGGTTCTAAAACTTATACAAAAACAATTCTCTCGAGTAGTGAAAGACCCTAGAGAAAATTAACTTCAAAATTACACAAATAAAAAGTTACAAAAAATATTAGGGATACCCATGGATGTTTATTCTTCAAAATGGTATCTCTATTTTTTCATTTAATGTAAATTGGAGAAAACTATTTTTTTGGAACACAAAGGTGCATAAAATATGATTGAAATATTATTAATCATCTTAGAAAATAATAGAAAAACCATGTTTCCAAAAAACAAACTGGGATCAACTATGTTGTGTGTAGATCATGCTCATATAGTTTTTTTCTCTTTTAAGTTAAACATTTAAAGAAAAAATATTTGTTGGGAAAAAAATTCACTTGTAACTATTCAAGAAATTTGCAATGACAAACATATAATTAAATTAAAATTGGACTCATTAAATGATATATACACACACACAGCATTAGAAATATAAAAAAACTCATTACAATTTATTTTTTAAATTTATAAGGCTTATATAAGTTTCAGGGGGGTTCACTCAATAAACCTAAGGCATGGCATGATATTTCCTCAATTATTAAAGAGTACCCTAATTTTTTCTCTACCTCCAAAAATTTGAATATTAATAACCAATACATTTTTCCAAATAAAATAACCCACTTTTTTCACCAAATATTGTAAGTGCATTTTTTTTTCACAAAGTGTTTTATGCCTTGTATCATTTCTACCCTTGGTATATTAGTCATAATATCATAAATATGCATCTGCCATCTACTTTATAAAATGTTGTTTGCCATATGGTAATTGATCTTTAAGAAATAATCATCAAACATGTTCCTTAGTAATTGAAAGACCATTTTTTATCTGGATCCTTCATCATGAAATTCATGGTCATTTTCATTACTTGGTCAAAGAATTTCATTTCTCATTGAGAATTTATTTAAGATACAATAACTAGATATATACCAACCTACTTCTTTATTATATGCTTCACTTCCATAAAAAGGCTTGCAAAGTTAGATGTCCTCGCATTGCTAATTCTCCTCCCACCCCTTCCCTCCAAAAAAGGTTTATTTCTTAAACACCCATAATATGTATACCCCTACTTTAGTTTTTAAAATAAACCTCACCCCCTTAATACCATATAATATATTGAAAAAAAAATTAAAGTAACCAGCAATATCAATCCATGTGTTATGATATTGGTTTTTTAGTGAATCCTCTGTGATGAGTTTTGAGGGAGAGGAATGATATAGAAAACCTATACTATTACAAAATTAAATTTATTATCACTATTATTAAAACATAAATTTTAATCCCAACAAATTGAAATTATTAAAAAAATAGATTTGACAGCGTTACATTAATCATCACTATGATTAATATTACATTTATAGTTCTAGCAAAAGGAAAAGACTTTAAAAAATAGATTTGGAATATTCCTAGACCATGTCATCCTTGGATTCCATCATTGTCATTGCACATAATCCCTTTTAAGTCCATCTTTGTATAAGGATCTATATTCCACATTGATTTGTATGTATACATGGAAGAGAAAAATATAATTAAAAACTATTTTCATTCTTTAAATCTCCTTGAAGAGTGGGATTAAAAACAAATTTTCCATATTATATTTTCTACACATCCAATTAATGACAACTATAGAATAAAAAAATACATATAGTTCATGAATTAACTTCTCTAAATACAAGGATAATAATAGATTTAGAGATAGAATTTTTGTAGAGTTGTTCAAACCATCCCCCAAACATCCTTCATGCTTAATGGAATGTGAATCATAAATAAAAAGGATTCCCCTACCCTTCATCTAGAAGGTTTATTCTAACTAGCACTATTTGTTCGATGACACAGGTATTCCAACAGAGGACGAACACCTTCAGTAACCACTCACATAACCAAATCAAAGATCAACACACCGATGTTTTCACGTGGTAAAACCCCTATGAGGAAACATACACGGCCCCAACCAACGCGACCACTTGGAGAATTTTATTAAAGAAAAAGAAAAAGATTACAGAGAGATTTTACAAGCGAGATTCTCACAATCAATCATTGGAAAATGACCCTCCATGCTATTTAAATATAAATCATGGACCAATTGGGTGTTAAGACACAGATCATTGGTCATTAAGATCGAGGAGAGTATGAGCCTTTATATCACTCTATGTCGGGAACATATCGTGGCCATCAAATTTCCTAAATATAAATGCATACTAATGCATACTAAAGAAACACACTTTTACTTAACGACACATTAGACCAAGTAGATCTTAACTAACTCCTAAGTGTTTAAATATCCTAACATCCCCCCTTAAGAATAACGTGGGATAGGATTGAAGGATTTACAATAGTGACACAATAGGAGAAGGAAGGAGGTATTAGAGCCTATCCTCCTTTAATGGCAACTTGATCTTATGTAGGGAAAAAAATCACTTCAATAACTTGATCATGAATGAGATTTCTGATGAAGTGCATGTGTAGCTCGATGTGCCTGTTGTTCTGATGTTGAACTGGGTCTTTGGTGAGCTTGATGGCACTCTAATTATTGCACCAAAGGCTGGTCAGATGCTGCTGCTGGGATCCAAACTCTGAAAGGATCTGTCGGAGCCACAAGGCTTCCAGACTTGCATATATCACTTCTCGGTACTCTGCTTCTGCTGAAGAAAGTGAAATGGCTTGTTGTTTCTTATAGGCCCAAGTGACATGTCCTGAACCAAGGATGAAAAAATAACCTGCAGTAGACTTCTGATCATTAGGGTCATTGGCCCAATCTGAATTAGTGAAACCAACCAATAAAGGAGTCCCCCCTGAACTGTAATGTATCTCAAACTGAAATGTACCATGGACATAGAAAAGTATCCTTTTAGATGCCTTCCAATGGATTTCATGGGGTGTTTTCATATATCGGGCAACAATACCAACAACAAAGGAAAGATCAGGATGGGTATAAGTCAAGTATAAGAGGCTGCTAACTAACTGACAATACAGAGTGGCATCAACTTCAGGAAAAGTACAAGTGGTAGCAAGCTTGACTCCATACTAGAAGGGATTAGGGGTTGGTTTACAATCATCCATGTGAAAGAAACGAAGAATGTCGCAAGCATACTTAGACTAGGAAAGAAAAATTTTGTCATTGGTTTGCAAAACTTGGAGGCCAAGGAAATAGTGCAAAAATCCTAATTATGTCATTTTAAATTTCTTCTTAAGGCTGGTTTTCACATGGTTTAAATTTTTTGATTCAATACCAGTAAGGATAAGGTCATCAACATAAAGGAAAAGTATTATGAGGTGACTTCCTACTTTCTTGGTATAGACATTAGGATCAAAATGGCATCTAGAGAATCTGGTGTTAATAAGAAAGTTGTCCATTTTGGCATACCAAGATCAGGGATCTTGCTTAAGACCATAAAGAGATTTCTTAAGGCGAAAAACAAGGCTAGAGTCATTCTGGACTTAGCCAGGAGGTTGTTCCATGTAGATTTCTTCTTGCAAATATCCATGCAAGAAGGAGGATTTAACATCCATATGATGAAACTCCCATTTATGTGAGGCAACAAGGGCAAGAACAAGGAGGATGGAATTCATTTTGTCTACAAGGGAAAATGTTTCATTATAGTCAATTCCTTCAACTTGCAAAAATCCTTTGGAAACTAACCGAGCCTTGTGTGTTTCAACACTTCCATCTGATGCATACTTAGTTGTGTAGACCCATTTACATCTGACAAGTTTTATTCCTTTTGGAAGAGGTACAAGATCCCAAGTATCATTTTCCATTAAAGAACGCTACTCTTCATTCATTGTTGTATCCCAATATGGATGACCTGAAGCTTCTGAAAGTGTCTCTGGATCATGAGTCTCTAAAAAATGAGACAAAATAGAAGAGGCTTGCTAGAACTGTGAATGTGTGCAACGTTGATATGAAGGATCACCGACAAGACCACTAGTTGCTTCTTGTGTTGAATGGACCCATCTAGGAAGTGGTGGAGCTAGTGTTTATTCAGGTTCAAAGGAATCATCTGGAGGAAGGTGAGAAGGCGGAGGTGGATTTTCATCCTCATTGTCATCATATGAATAAGAAACCAGAATAGGAATAGAAGAAGGCACAAACATCAAAGATGGATCACGGGCCGAAGAAGGAACAATCGTTGAATTAGGCTCGTGGGCCAAGATATTTTCATCAAATTTAACATCTCTTCTAATAATAATTTCATTACAATGTGGTTGAATAAGTCTATAACCTTTGACATCTTCAGAATAACCAACAAATTTTCACTTCTCACTTTTAGGCTGCAATGCTTTCCTTTTCTCATCAAGAATGTCAGCCCATGTTATATTGCCAAATACACGGAAGTGACTTACATCTAGTTTAATTTTATTCCAAGATTCTTCCGGTGTTATATTTTTAAGAGCCTTTGTGGGAGTTCGATTGACTATGTAATTTGCACAGTTGATTGCTTATGCCCAATACTTTAGACTTAATCCCTTAGATTGGATCATACAATTAGCTATTTCTTTTAATGTGTGGTTCTTTCTCTCAGCAATACCATTTTGTTGTGGTGTATATGAAATAGTGTGTTTCATTTGGATTCCCTGTGTAGTGCAGTAACTTGTAAAATTATTGTTCACATATTCATATCCATTATTTGTTCTTAAATTTTGAATTTTATGTCTAGATTGCTTTTCTACAAAGGCCTTGTAGGCCAAAAACTTGTCAAAAACTTCTCTCTTAAGTTTTAAGAAGTAAACCCAAGTACGTTTGGAAAAATCATCAATGAAAGTTAAGAAATACTTCCACCTAGAAAAAGAAGGAGAAGAAAGTGGACCACACAAATCACTGTGAACAAGTTGCAAAGGGCCCAAGGCGTTCCAAGAGGCACGTTTGTAAAAATTGTCCCGATGATGTTTTCCGAGAACACAACTGGCACAAACACCATCTCTGCATGAAACAGGAGGAAGACCAGTCACCATCTGTTGATTACATAGTTTTTGCAATGTGCAATAGTTTAGATGACCAAACCGCTCATGCTAAAGTTTGCTCAAGTCATCGCTATGAGCAACAAAAACTGATGAAAAGGATGATGACATAAAGTTGTCAAACTTGTACAACCTAGTAATATCATTAGCAATTCCAGTTGCAAGAACATGTTTATGATCTTTTAGATCCTTGATTACAATTTGGTGAGGTGAAAAATCTATGGTTTTACCTTCACCTGAATGAGTGATTTTATATATTCATAGAAGGTTACAAGAAATACTTGGAATACATAATACATCATTGAAATGACCATTATCTACTTGAACTCTTCCAGATCCTACAACACTAAGAAATATATCATCACCAACAAATATTTTATTGATGTTACATTCATTTAGAGCAGAAAATATGTATTTATCATTAGCCATATGATAATATGCTCTTGAATCAATAAGCCACTCATCAAAATAAGAAGTAGAAGTTGTATTGAAGGAGAAACCAGAAGTGGGAAGTGCATGTCCATGAGAAGAAGAAGAAGAAGTAGAATCAATATTGATGTTTTTCTTCTTCATCGTTGCTTCTAAAGATGCCTTCTTCTTGAAACATTTGGACTCATCATGGCCATCTTTATCACAAAAGTTGCAATGTCTTCCAATATTCTTATTTTTATATTTTTCTCCTTTGTCACCATTAGGAGATGAAGTTGTCTGAGTAGGTTTGGGACCCTTATGTTGCTTCTTGTTGTAGCGAGGATGTTGCTTCTTGGGATACTTGTGTTTATCTTTCTACTGGGAAACTAAGGCTTTGTTGGGGGTACCTACAGTGATGATCACTCTAAGTTGTAAAAGATTATATTCCTCTCTAATCAAAGCAACACAAAAGGACTCAAGAGTGTGTTTTTGATAATCTTTCCCTAGAGCATCTCTCATGGCATAAAAGGTAGATACAAACACATAATATGCACTACTTAGCTTAGAAAGAATAAGATAGATGCAACGATCTTCCTCCATTTCTATCCCATATTCTTCACATAACATTCTGAGTGTTTTAAACTTAGATATATAGTCTCTAAGGAAAGAAAAATCGCTATCCCATATTCTTCACATAACATTCTGAGTGTTTTAAGGTCATTACTTGATTTTCTAACTGTTGTGCTTGAATAATACTGAGTTTACCAAACAAAGATTCAATATTTTCCCAAGATTCACGGGGGTCATGAATTTCTTTAAGGTGGAACCTTAAATTAGGAGAGATGGACATTCTGATAGTCCACGTGCTTCGTCACTCCTATTATCCCATTTGAATTTCTTTATCATCATCAATGGGTGATTTTTCCTTTCCCAAGGTAATCTGGTACAAGCATTTACTTCTTAACAAATTGTCCATATGCGATTTCCATTGGAAGTAGTTGGTGTTGGTAAGAAAAAGATTACTTGTAGAATCCATATTAAATATGTAGATAATATGGATTAAAAAACTGAAATTGATGATTTGGATGGAAAGATATCAAAAATTTGTGCGGTTTTAAAAAAATTGGCACTGAAAACGGACTTCGGATGTGAGAGTTATTCCCTTTTTAAAAATGGTATAAACTGTAACAAAATGACCACGTGATAGTGTAAGTTGTTTTATGAAGTGACCCACTTTTATAAGAAGAAGTGAGAATCACTTTTACAATGAAGTTACTTTATAAAAGAGAAGTTGCATGCAAAATAAATAACTCTAACATAAAATATTAAAGATACTTATAGTGATTCACTTTTATACTTGAAGTGAAATACACTTTACAATTTGAGCATGAACTTTTTCAAAAGAAAAGTAACAAAATAGAGACTTGAACTCAAGACCTCTTACTTAATCAAGCAACTTTTAACCAATTGGTCTACCAAAAAATATTGTATTTTTTAGGAAAAGGATTGGGGGTGTTGTTGTTTTTGTTGTGGAATACGGTCATGGAGAGCATGCTAAAAAAAAAACACTTTTCACACAAGAACAAAATTTCGCTTCTCAATGACAACAAGGGTTAGATCCCGATTAGCTTACCCAGAAGATGCACCTTTTCTTATTTGTTTATGAATTGTCGAGATCGCACAGGGTGCGGGGAAAAGAGCATAAACATATCCAAAAGAGTAGGAACCCATAAATAAATAATACAAAACCGAAATACAATCAAAATGATACTCTGTAAAAATTTAAAAACTGCGTATTCGGGCTTTATACCTTCGGATCTGACTGAAATGGCCATATATTGGGAAAACAAAAACCATTTTGAGGGAAACGAAAAGTATTTCTGAATGAAAAGAGCGCTATGGATGTAATAGAACAATCCTCTTAGTCAAAAAAGGTATGGAAATGACAAAAATTGGATATGAGGAAACCGAATTCACGATCTCGATCTACAACATGAGCAAGTCTTCAAACTGGCTCTGATACCATGTTCGACAACATATGTATTCCAATAGAATATGAACACCTTCATTAACCAATCACATAACCAGATCAAAGATCAGGACACCAATTTTTTCATGTGGTAAAACCCCTACGGGGAAACATCCACGGCCCCAACCAACGCGACCACTTGGAGTAGTTTATTAACGCAAAAGAAAAATATTATAGAGATATTTTACAAGAGAGTTTCTCACAATAGATCATTGTCAAATGACCCTCCATGATATTTAAATAGAGATCATGGAGAAATCAGGTGTTAAGCCACAGATCAATGGTTGTTAAGATCGAAGAGAGTATGAACTGTCAAATCAGTCTATGTCAGGAACATATTGTGACCGTCAGATTTCCTAACTACAAATGCATACTAAAGAAACACACTAAGAAACAAAATTTTACCTAACGAAACATTAGATCAAGTAGATATTAACTAACACCTATGTGTCTAAATATCCTAACACTATTAAATATCTCCAACCCCCCAATTCATCGATAGGCCCATCATTGATATTCCTTTGAGACATGTTCTTTGGAGTGAATACCCCTATTCAATATCCAATATTTCCTTACAAGCAAAATACCCACTATGGATTTTCCTATGCCTCTATCCCTTAAATGGATACTATAAACTCTTCTTCCTACTTATTTTATTCTCTCAAATCCCACTCCTTGGATTCTCTTATCAACTATGGAACAAGTACAATACAAACTAATGGAACTCATTCTCTTCTTAGTGGCCCAATATTTAACATAGCTCAATAGTCATATAAGGTTATGGTTTTTGCATACACAACCCTCAATTAGTGATAATGATTTGGACCTTCTAGAATCTTATTGAAATTACACAAATGAATATCCCCACATGCCTGAGTAATGGGAGCATATGTGGCATCCACTCATACAATGGTGGTCAACAAGGTAGGTCAACTTACGAGAGGAATAAATTTTGCATACGTGATCCAATTGAAATTCTTTTTTCACCATTAGAAAGGTATCGATGTGTAGAATGCCATCAAGTTTATTTGTGCTATGATCACAAATTTTTATCTACCCCAAAATTTATTTTATTCCTCAAAATGGATCTGGAAGGTTCTAGACCCCAAATCTTCAAACCGGGGTGTATCACTAAAATGTTCTCTGAAAGCCAATTCCTCTAATTTTTCAACCTATAAATTACTAACATGGATGAAAAATTATATAATGATACATTATAGATCATACCTCCCCATTTAGGGAGGATTTTTGTCCCCAAAATATTTTATTGAATGAGGTGAGGACAATTTTCCTCTACCTCCTCCCTAGAGTACTATTTTTCCTTGCATGGAAGTTTTCCTTTCAACCCAATCTACCAAAGTTCATGATTCTCATGTTCGATAGTTCTAGAATTCATTTATAAAATTATATCTTATACCAACTTTTCTTGAGATTCTATTGCTAATTCCTCTATGGTAGATAGGACCTGCTCCTCAGTTTCCATATGCAACATGGAAATCTCATAGAGTTTAAAATTCTCCACTTTCACTACTGAGTAAATGCACATATATAGGGTTATAATAAGTCTATAGGCACTATCAACCACCTTCTAAAATACCTCAAAAGGGACAAATCGTAGATCCTTAATATTCTTACTAGGACCCTATAGTCTCTCCTTATTAAACTATAACCAAACTCTTTCTCCCACTTTCAATGATTTTTCTATTCCATGTTGATCATGTTGGGTCTTGTAACTTTCCTGTGACTTCTTCAATGTCTCATAGACTTGAAAATGGATTTACCTAATATTTTCAACAAAATTCTATTCTTTTAATTATTCTCCCCTGATGTCTTCCCTAAGTCCTCCTTGATGTCCATAAACAACATCCAAGGGCCAACATGACAAATACCTAAAGCATGTTTGAAAAGGGTACTTACTAGTAGAAGCATGGATTGATCTATTATAAGAGTTTTGAATGTAGATCATATTTTTATCCCAAGTATTCATATACTTTTGATTGTAATACATCAAAATTTGAACCAAATTTCTATTGACTACTTTTGTCTAGCCATTTGTCTGTGGATGGAATGTTGTAGATATATTCAAATTTGTGTCCATATTCTCTCAAAGTGCACCCAGACTTGTTCAAATAACATTCTTTCTACCTCTTATCCTTTTAAGGTATTTTTACAAGGCATAAGATTTCTCATCTTATTGAACCTATCAACTACCACAAATAGATATTCATGTCCCTTCCTGGATGTTGGAAAACCACCAAAACAATCCATGGAAATGTTTTCCCAAGGTTGAGTGGATAAGGTGAGGGATGAGTGTCTCTGATAAGATGTAATATTTCACCTTTAGGGACACAAATCTTGTCTAGCTTCTAGAGTAACTCATTATGGATATCATAGTAATCATTGTCTTCAACTTTATATACATGAATTTGGCCCTATAGTTGTTGAAACACTTCTTTGAAGTCCTCATATTTTGTGCATGCCTCTTTGTATGCATCGTGGGTAAAGGGATCCATGTGCATAAGAGTTCCAAAATAAGTAATATTATATTTGGGTGGCCTTGAAATCATGTGTGACAAATTATTAGTGTTTCCCTTATTCTACTTGATGACTAGATGCAATTGTTTCAAAACTCCCATCCACTTGTAATGATTGGTTTGTTGAAGCTTACTATGGGCTTGTAAATACTACAATAGTTGGTGATTAGTCTGAAGAATGGTTTCCTTTCCCATTAGATAGTTCTTCAAATCATTAAAATCCCAAACCAAGGAATAGAGTTACTTATCATAAGTAGGGTAGTTCTGACGCAACCCTCCTAACCCGCAAGTTAGAATTCCACGTACACAGGATTGTTCTTCCTCCACTGGCCTGAAGAGCTCTCGGCAATTGGCTCTTCTATTTCCCTTTCAGGAAAATCTACACCCATAGAAAAATCTCATGGAATTCCCCCTTCACGTTTCGGGAGATTGGACTTCGTGATTTCACGAATCCGATGGTCAAGCGCCCTGCCTCTCAAATCCCCGAAACCAGAAAATAGTCAACACTTGACCTTTCCCTTGCCGATTTCAAATTTCTCCTTATCGCGAGTTCACGAGTTGTGATGTCATGCAACTCTGCTCCACGAATCCCAAAATTCCGATTCTCTATTTCCCGAAATCCTGAAATGTCAACCCTCGACATGATTCCCGACGTTGGTCCCACAACTAGGCTTTCTGCCTTTTGGGGACTTCGCACTTCACGATTTCATGAGTCCTGCTACAAGGCTTTCGGTCCCCCAACTCCTGAAACCCCGAAATGAAAATCCGCGACCAAATCCAATGAATCTGGTTGGCTTGGATCTACGGATCTATCTCTCCTGATCTTGAACCCTTTGAAAACAATCACTGTAACTCCCCTGCCCCTTCGTGAGATCTGACATCTCACGGGACTTCGCGAATTCTCCACGGAGAATTTCGACCGTCCATTTCTCCCTTCCTTCTCAAGGACTTCTGCAACTTTTTTACCAAAGTGTTTTTCAATGGTACTTAACCGCCTGCAACACAAACTTGCGATGCCTTCTCAATGCTCCAATGCACAAACTTCCTGTACTTCTCTTCAACAATTTTGAGGGCTTTATCCTTCCTGGGATTTTTCCAACTCTGAGTCTTAAAGAAGACTCCTACATGCACTCCTTGCGGAAAATTCCTCAATTACTCCAAGGAATTGAAGTCCTTCGACTCTGCGCACTCCCTACAGCAATAGTCCTTCAACAATTTCTCAGGTTCGCAAACTCTGAGACTTTACTCAGCCTGTGCACTCCTTGCATGGCTCCTGTTCCTAGCTGCACTTCTAAGTGAATGAGAACAAAAGCTATCTTATCTGATATTTCAGAGACAAACCTATGAACCCTTTATCAACGGACTCCTTGCGGGCAATTCAACTGCACTCCTTGCAGGAACTCTTGCTCAGATAGAGAAACAATTGAAACTCATTTCCCTTACTCTCTCTCTCTCTCTCTCAGGTTTCAAACATTTAACAAGAAATCATACACACATAGCATAAATAGCAAATGCATGACAGAAAGAGTAAAACATTCATGAGCATAACATTCAACAATACATACATAGAGGGTATCACAACACCATGAATCTAAATCAAAGCTTTTGTATTAATCCAGAACTTCTACACATGGAATTCTTCTACACATCTCTCTGCTTCTTCTCTTCTATGCTCTCTACTCTCGATTGACATAGTCCTCTTACAATACACAATGAGGGTGTCTATATCCCATTTCCCTCTTTCATTATAAACTGTCTAATCTATGCATTAAATTCTATCTACTTGCATTAACTATTATAAATGCCTTCTACCTACTAAGGACGAGAGCAGATCGCTCAAGGTCCGTTTATATTATACAAGTGTCCCCTCTGTTTAATGATCTCATTGTCATTACATAACATTTTCAAAATTTGTGCTGGGTGCTTTTCCAACTGTCTTTTATCTCCGCGCTGGCTCGCTTGAGATGCTCCTACATCATACTCCCTCGCTTGAAAATTTTCATGGGCTCCTATCCATGAGCTCGCACACGGTCTGTCCATGCTTTTGGATCTCTGCTTCGTTCTCCCAGCTGACATATTCAACTGGATGGCCCTTCCATTTGACCAAATACTCAAAGTATTTCTTTCGCCTAGTCTTCTTGCTGACCCTTTTGTCCAGTATGCGCTCCATCTGCGGCTTTTCTGCAACTGGCATCTGCTTTTACCACTGAACCTCTGGTTGTTCATTTCCTGCTTCTACTTCCTTAGCTTTATAAGGGTACAAATATGAGATATTGAATATCGGAGAAATTTCGATCCCATCGGGTAATTCAATCTCGTAAGCATTCGCCCCAAATTTCTTCAATACCTTACATGGTCCGATTTTTTTCATTTTCCTTTTATTATATGTTCCTATCGAGAAACTTTCCTTGCTCAAAGCTGTGAAGATAAAGTCACCAACTTCTAATTGGATCTATCTCCTGTGTTGATTTTCTTGTCGTTGGTACTCCTGGCTCGAACTCTGCAATCGTTCCTTCACCTGGCTGTGAATTTCCTTCATCACCTCTACGAAATCTTCTGCACTAGCGCTCCTAGTCGCAGTCTATTCTGAATCCATCAACTCAGAAATTCCTCTCGGCTGCATGCCATAGAAAATCTGAAACGGACTCTGCCCCGTGCTTTTGTTAAATAAGTTGTTATAAGAAAACTCCGCCGGTAGTAATATGTTGTCCCACTAGATGTGGTGTTCTATCATCAAGCTTCTCAACAAGTCTCCCAGAATTCTGTTCACTGCTTTTGTTTGTCCATCCGTTTGAGGGTGATAAGCTGAACTAAATGAAAATTTTGTTCCCAACTTCTTCCATAAGGTTCTCCAGAAGTGTCCTACGAACTTAGTGTCTCGATCCGAAACTATGCTTCTTGGAAAGACATGAAGTCGAATGACTTCTTTGAAAAACAGATTCGCAATGTGAGTTCCGTCACTGGTTTTCTGACATTGAATGAAGTGTGCCATCTTGGAAAATCTATCCACCACCACAAAGATTGATTCAAACCCTCTTTGTGTTCTTGGAAACCCCAATATGAATTCCATGCTGACTGCATCCCACAGCTTCTTAGGTATGGGAAATGGTTGATAAAAACCTGCATTTTGCCTCTTGCCTTTCGAATGCTGGCAAATTCTACATCTGTCCACAAATCTTTTAACTTCTGCTTGCATTCCTAGCCAAAAATATGATTCATTCAATTTTGTGAACGTCTTGTCATGATCGAAATGTCTGGCCAATCCTCCACTATGTTTCTCCTTCAGCAAATTCTCTCTCATGGAGCATTTTGAAATACAAAGTTGATTACCTTTAAACAGTAATCCTTCCTGGATCATGTATTCTACCCATTGGCTTCTATCTTTGAGAATTGGATTCTCAGCTGCTTCGTACACCTCTTTAAAATCTGGATCATCTCTATACATGTCCCTGAGATCATCAAAACCCAATGTTTTGACTTTGAACTCCTACAATAGAAAACACTTCCTGCTCAAAGCATCAGCAACTTTGTTAGCAGTACCAGAAATATGTTTAATCACAAAAGTGAATTTTTGCATATATTCAACCCATTTTACATGTCTTTGATTCAACTTCTCCGGTTGAGTCACAAATTGCAATGCATGATTGTCACTGTATAAGAAAAACTCCTTATGAATTAAGTAATGTCTCCATTTCTTCAATGCCTGAATAATAGCATAGAACTCCTTGTCATAAGTGGAGTATTTTATCTTGGCTTCATTCAGCTTTTCACCGAAGTACGTTATTGGCCTGTCTTCTTGGCTCAAGACTGCCCCTTTTGCAAATCCACTTGCATTGCATTTCACTTTAAATGTCTTTTGGAAATCAGGCAACACCGGGATTGGTTGTTCCGTGATTTTCCTCTTCAACAGATTAAAACTCTTCTCAGCCTCCTCTATCCAGTGAAAATATTTGTGTCTCTTCTTCACTGTTTCCATCATCAGTGCACTAATCCCACTAAAATTCCTAATGAATTTACGGTAGAAACTAGCAATCCGTGAAAAATTCTCACCTCAAAGATATTCTTTGGTGACGGCCAATTCTTGATCACCTCCACTTTATCTGGATCCATCCTCAACTTATCTGCAGAAATAACAAAAACCAAATAAATGAGCTCCGTCTTCATGAATGAGGATTTCTTCATGTTTATCAACAACTTCTCCTGATGTAACCTATGCATTTCTATATCCAAATGTTTCAGATGTTCTGCCTTTGTTTTACTGAAAATCAGTATGTCATCAAGGTACACAATGACAAATTTTTCGATGAAATCCTTCAGGACTTCATTCATCAACCTCATGAAAGTAATTGGCACATTCATTAAGCAAAACGGCATAACACACCATTCATACAACCCCTCATTAGTCTTGAAGGTTGTCTTCCATTCATCACCTTGTCTCATGCGAATCTAGTGATAATCGCTTTTTAAATCAATCTTCGAAAAATATTTTGCTCCACTCAAGCAATCCATCAAATCATCCATCCTTGGCAATGGAAACCTATACCTGATAGTTATTTTGTTAATCTCCCTTGTTTCAATACACATCCTCCAGCCTCCGTCTTTCTTCGGACTGAGTACTGCCGGTACAACACACAGACTCAAGCTTTCTTTGACCAAACCTTTGTCCAACAGGTCCTGGACTTGTCTTTTGACCTCTTCATTCTCCTGCGACATCAATCTGTATGCTACTTTGTTTGGAAAACTAGCTCCAGGTATGAGATCAATATGATGACTCACACTTCTGATCGATGGAAACAAATGAGGTAGTTCTTCCACTACTATGTCAACAAACTCTTCCAGCAGTTCCTGAACCTCTTCTGGTAAATAATCTACCCTTGTGCTTGTTAAAACAATCTTTGGTTTCCTGACCACAATGAATTGTGGTTCCTCCTTCTTCTTAACCTCTGTAAGAAGTTCCTTCCCACTCATGAGAAGTACAGTGTTACTTACCTCAGGTTTCACCTCTTTATCTTTGATTGGAAGCAACATGTGAGTTCTCCCATTCTTCTCTAGGGTGTATGTGTTCATTCTCCCATCATGAATCACATTTTTGTCATATTGCCACGGTCTACCCAGCAATAAATGACAAACATCCATGGGAATGACATCACAAAGTATCTTATCGTTATATCCTCCTACCTTAAATTCAACTAAACACTGTTTAGTGACAGTTACCTAATGTCCTTTTGTAGCCATGAAACTCTGTATGGACTTGGATGTTCAATCATCTCCAGCTCCAGCTTCTCTACCATCTCTGTTGAAACAAGATTATCTATGCTACCACTGTCCATAATGACTTTGCATACCCTGTCTTTGGTTTTGCATGCAGTCTGAAAAAGTCTGTTTCTTTGGACTGAACTCTCCACCTCCTTCTTTGGCGTTAAAAGAGCTTTTTGCATCATCAACGATCTTCTGCCTTTAGCAACCTTTGATTCAACATTTCACCTTTGTGCTTCGGCAATGTGAGTTTCACCACCTTCTTTCTTTTTCTCTGGACACTCATAAGACTTGTGCCCATTCTTTCCACATGTGAAGCATGTTATTACTCCACCTCTTCTTCTTCCTCTACCTCTGGTACGAGAAAAAATATTATTATCATCATAATCTCCTCTCAGGTCAGTATATTGCCCTCGGTGTTCAACATATTTCCCTTTCTGTGAGCTTCCACCTCTCTCAATCCAAGTCTGAGGTTTATTACATTCTTCTTTAGGCTTCTGATTTCTATATTGGACAACTAATTTTCCCCTGGCTTGACTTCTGCCTCAGCCTCTTTGACCTTGTTTTCGGCTCAGCTTCTCTTCCGCCTTTAGAGCCATTTGATAAGCATCTACCACCATTCAGATACTCAACATTCTCATCTCGTCCTAAATTTCGTATCTTAGGCCATTCATATATATAACAACCTTTTCATCATTACTTTCACGATGACCTACTCTGATTTTCAGCCTATAGAACTCTTCAGTGTACTCCTTCACTATCATCAACTTCTGTCTCAAGTTCTGCATCCTTCGAAACCGAGTAATTTGATAATCTTTGGGGATGAATTTTTCCTTCATCTTTGTGATCATCCTATCCCAACTCTTGATCTTCTGCTTGCCTTGGCAGCATTTGTCAGCTTGTAGCTCATCCCACCACAATGCTGCATGTCCCTTTAATCTTGTGACAACATGTTTGACCTTCTTGTCCTCTTCGACATCTTCATAGTCAAAGTATGTGTCCAGAGCTCTAATCCAATCTAGAAGCTCCTCTACATCCAGATTTCCCTCATACACTGGAATGCCCATCTTGGCTCTTGCACTCATTCTTGCAACAACTCTAAGAAAGCATTCATTTGCTGCATCTTTTGTTGTGACTTCTTCTTCTCCACGTCTAGCTTCATCTTCATTTTCAGACTCACTGACATCTCCCACATTAGTTGTGCACCTTTGTCTTATTTCCATGTCCACGAGTCTGGCGCGTATGTCATGTAGATCTCTTTCCACTTCTGGATTTTGCATCTGCCTGCCCCTTCCTCTGGACATCTCCCTTTCCTCTTCTGGATTGGCTACTTGTCTGTCCTTTCTTCTCGGTGGCATGGTGAATCTTCTTTCCCTGCTACAGAAAGAAAAGAAACCTTTCTGAGCTCTGATACCAATATGACGCAACCCTCCTAACCTGCAGGTCAGAAGTCCACGTACACAAGATCATTCTTCTTCCACTAGTTCGAAGAGCTCTCAGCAATTGGCTCTTCTATTTCCCTTTTGAGAAAATCTGCACCCACAGAAAAATCTCGTGGAATTCACCCTTCACGTTTCAGGAGATCGGACTTCGCGATTTCGTGAATCCAGTGGTCAAGCGCCCTGTCTCTCAAATCCCTGAAACCCGAAAATAGTCAACACCTAACCTTTCCCTTGTCGATTTCGGATTTATCCTTATCGTGAGTTCACAAGTTGTGATGTCATGCAACTCTACTCCATGAATCCTGAAATATCGATTCTCTATTTCCCAAAATCTCGAAATGTCAACCCTCGACACGATTCTTGGTGTTGGTCCCACAACTAGGCTTTCTACCTTTTCGGGACTTCGCACTTCGCGATTTCCCGAGTCCTGATACAAGGCTTTTGGTCCCCCAACTCCCAAAACCCCGAAATGAAAATCCGTGACCAAATCCAACAACTCCAGTTGGCTTGGATCTACGACTCTGTCTCTCCTGAGCTTGAACCCTTTGAAAACACTTTCTGTAACTCCCCTGCTCCTCCGTGAGATCTGACGGCTCATGGGGCTTCGCGAATTCTCCACGGAGAATTTAAACCGTCCATTTCTCCCTTGCTTCTCAAGGACTTCTGCAACTTTTTTACCAAAGTGTTTTTCAACGGTACTTAACCGCCTGAGACACAAACTTGCAACGCCTTCTCAGTGCTCCAATGCACAAACGTCTTGTGGTTCTCTTCAACAATTTCGAGGGCTTTATCCTTCTTGGGATTTTTCCAAATTCGAGTCTTAAAGAAGACTCCTACACGCACTCCTTGCGGCAAATTCCTCAATTACTCCAAGAAATTTAAGTCCTTCGACTCTGCGCACCCCCTGCAGCAGTAGTCCTTCAACAATTTCTCAAGTTCGCAAACTCAGAGACTTTACTTGGCCTGCGCACTCCTTGCATGAATCCTGTGCCTAGCTGTGCTTCTAAGAGAATGAGAACAAAAGCTATATTATCTGAGCTTTCAGAGACAAACCTTTGAACCCTTTGTCAATGCACTCCTTGCGGACAATTCAACTGCACTCCTTGCAGGAACTCTTGCTCAGATAAAGAAACAATTGAAACTCATTTCCCTTTCTCTCTCTCTCTCTCTCAGGTTTCAAACATCTAACAAGAAATCATACACACATAGCATAAACAACAAATGCATGACAGAAAGAGTAAAACATTCATGAGCATAACATTCAACAATACATACACAGAGAGTATCACAACACCATGAATCTAAATCAAAGCTTTTGTATTAATCCAGAACTTCTGCACATGGAATTCTTCTACACAGCTCTCTGCTTCTTCTCTTCTATTCTCTCTTCTCTCGATTGACATAATCCTCTTACAATACACAATGAGGGTGTCTATATCCCGTTTCTGTCTTTCATTCTAAACTGTCTAATCCACGCATTAAATTATATCTACTTGCATTAACTATTATAAATGCCTTCTACCTACTAAGGACGAGAGTGGATCACTCAAGGTCTGTTTATATTATACAAGTGCCCCCTCAGTTTAATGATCTCATTGTCATTACATAACATTTTCAAAATTTGTGCCGGTGCTTTTCCAGTTGTCTTTTATCTCCGCGTTGGCTCGCTTGAGATGCTCCTGCATCAAGTTCAAAACTCCCCCATGAAACATCTTAGAATGATAGCATACCAACTTACCTCCTTGCATAAAAAAAACTCCCAAAACACACCCACTTGCATCTATCTCCACTTTGAGAGACTTCTAAAAGTTAGGAAATGCAAGAACTAGTGCTTGAACAATATTTTATTTTATCTCATCAAAATATATATGTTGATTCTTTCCCCACTAGAAAATATTACCATTAGTTGTTATTCCATGGAATGGTGTAGATATTGCTAAAACATATGCTATGAACTTTCTTAGGTATTGTGATTTCCCAACAAAGATCCTAAATTTAGTGACATTAGTAGTAATTGGACACTTCATGATGTCCTCCATCTTTGTGGGATATATCTTGAGTTCCCCTCCACGAATAACATACCCCAAATACACCAATGACCGCTGATAAAACTCACATGTCTTGAGGTTTTCCAAAAACTAATGATTTTTCATAGCCTCTAACACCTGCATGAGATGTGATATGTGCTACTCCCATGTATATATATAAACCAATATTCCATCCAAATAAACTATTACAAATGAACTTAAAGAGGGATGCAATACAACATTCATGAATCGCATAAATTTAGTTGGTGGATTACATAAACCAAAAGGCATGACAAACCATTCATACATACCTTGCCTTGTCTTGAAGGTAGTCATCCAAGTGTCTTATTATTTAATGTTTACTTAGTGGTATCCCGATTTTAGATCCAACTTGGTGAAGTAGTTGACATATTAGAACTAGTTGAGTCTCTCTTAAGAAAAGAAATACATATTTTCTACTAGAACTGATAAAATGTTTGTCTTGGTTAGCACATACCAGCCAGACATTTGACTTGCCTTTGTGTGCATTGTTGATGTATGACTTCCCATCCTTGATTAGTCACTACTAGTTTTCTCTTCTCATGAATATCACATTCCTTATATACATGTAAGGGATTCCAAACACTACACCACACACATAAATGTGTACTACATCTTTTATGTACCAAAATGCTTTAGATATCAGAATAAAATAGAAGTACACAATGTGTGCACCAATATGAGCATGGAGAAAAACTCCAATATAGATAATATATATGAGTTACACAATAAATCTTTAGATAATAGGGTAACATGTTCCAAATACCATCAAATACATCCATACATCACAATTCACATACCCTCATTAATGAATACATGATCTCTATATATACATATTCACAGACTACACATGAGGCCCCTTTACTATTATACATACCCTATTACCTATAAATTTACGCATTACATGTACATTTAGACCCATATATGACCCCCCTTTGGGTTCATATCATATACAATTAACCCCATATATTCCCCCCTTGGGTCATAACATATAACCCACCTTCAAAAACCTTTGTCATCAAGGCTTTGCAATTAAAGGCTTCACATGTGATGAAACCAAATACTATGACTTTATTATGTTCCTTCTTTATTCATTCAATTGGTGATGATCCATCCATCAAAAATCAATTATATTTGTTTTGAATTCTTCATGGCTAGTTTTTGCATAATTCTCTTTCCTCTTATTCCAAATGTTATGTACGAAAATGCTTAAGATGTCAGAATAAACTATAAGTACACACTGTGTACACAAATGTGAGCATGGAGCACAAATAAAATATGTATAAGACATATGATTTACACAATAACTCCTTAAATAATAGGAGAACCTCTTCCAAATACCAAATGCATTCATACGTCACAATTCACATCCTCTCAACAATGAATACATGATTTGTATATATACATATTGTCACAATACAAATGAGGCCCATTTACTATTAGTACGACCCTATTACCTATACATTTAAACATTAAATCTACATTTAGCCCCATTTATTCCCCCATTTGGGGTCATATCATATACATTTAACCCCATACATGGTCCCCTTGGATCATAACAACATTTAATTCCACTTCATCAATAAAATTTGCACTTAAAGAAAAATTGATCTTACACTATTTAGTGGCTATGATTTGTACATCCTTATTCAGCCATACCAATGGATATGGTCTTGGATGACCATGAACCTCCAACCCAATACTTCTGACCATATCATCTACTATGACATTGGCCTTTGAACTAGAATCGAATAGAGCATTGATCCTTTTCAATTGAACCTTAACGTGGAAGATGTTTTTCATCTCCTTCTCTTCCTTATGATGAGGGATACTCAAATTCACCTCTTTATTCACTGAAGTGCATAAAATATTCTCATCCACATATAATATTCTCTCTACCTATTTTCTTGAATCCTTTCCTAGTAGGTTCTTCTTCACATCCTTCTTATGATTCTTTGGATTCTACTCGGGATGTAGATTCCAACATTTATCTTTAGAGTGACCATAAATATTGCAATGGTTGCAATGGTTGTTTACATCCTTGCACTGATGTGCAGTAGATATCATCTTTTGTCTTTCCCATTCAAATTATTCTTCCCCTCCTTCAAATCGTCTTGGTGATATTTTTGTTTAGAACCGCTCAATTTCCCTTTCTTATGGCCTACTCTCTCCAGATACTATGCTTGCACACAAGCCTCAACAATGGTCTATGGTTTGAAGAGCATAACTTACTTTTGAAAATTATTGTGTGGACCCCCTAGATACTCAAGAAATACATCTTGTTTCTTGGGAGAGATACCCAACATGATCACTATATTTTTGAATTTGGTAGTGTACTCTTTTACACTCTACCCTTGCCTCTACCTAAAGTGATGCCAATGGATCCATTGGTCCTCCACATACCCAATATGATAGAATTGGGACTTGATGAGGGTTCTAAAATCCTCCCACTTAGTTACTAGTGGATCACCCTCCATCCTAAGTGTCTCTATATGGATTTCCCACCACATTAATGCATGACCCTCTAGTTTCAGTTTGGTAAATGAAATTTTCTACTCTCCATCTATATTATGGACACTGAAATACACTTATAGTTGTTGCAATCAATGATCCAACTTAACAACATTGATATCACCTTGGCATGTATTGATTTCCACTTTTTCGTCCATTTTGAATAAAGGTTGTTATGGAGTGATGGAACTAGAACTTGGTTTCTCTTTCTCGTGCCCTTTTGTTGAATACTTTTCTAGGTCTTCAACATTTGTTGATTTCTCATCAAATCCAACTTTTGGGATAGAGCCAACAACCTCCCCAAAAGGTATGAACTTATTCACTATGATGCAATGATGAGAGCTATGTTGTGAGAGATATCAACAAATTTCTCCTCAAACCTAAAAAATATCTCTTTTGTTGCATCACGATGGTTTTTATGAAGAAACTCATATGTCATGGATATGGTTCTTCAAATTCCTTATTAAACCAATTAACATATCTTGCAAATTTCCACAAATACTCTAAAGAAAAATTCTTTGATACAAATATGATATGTAAACTACCATGGATATTCCATTGGAACATTTTTTCACAACATATATTATAATATTATGAAATATTAGATTAATAAATTTTACTTCCTTAGAGCCCAAATTAATTATTACTACTTTATTTCTCAGATTTATGAAAATAACTGAATATGAAAAGGAAATAAAAGGAAAATATACACACCATACACACAATTGAACATGATTTTTATCCTAGGAAACCCATTATGTGACAAAACCCATCTATAAGGTGAGGCCTATACTCTTCTCTATTTTCTTCGGTTATGAAATTGCAAATATATAGAAAGGGGAACTCACTATGGAGTTTCCTATGACTCTATGGCCTAAATGGATACTATATACTCTTCTTCTTACCTTTGTTGTTCTCTAAAACCCCAATCCTTGTATTATATACTCAATGGAACAAGTACAATACAAAATAATGGAACCCCTTCTCTTCCTAGTGGCCCAATATTTAACATAGCTCGATAGTCGTCTAGGGTTACGGTTTTTGCATCCTCAATTGGTCATAAGTTTTTTATAACTCCTAGAATATTATTGATATTCCACACATGGATATCCCCACATATGTGAGTAATAGGGTTTTATGTGGCATCCACTCATACCATGATGGTCAATAAGGTAGGTCAACTTGTAGGAGGCATAATGTTTGCATACAAACTCTGATTGAGGCACTTTTTTCACTATTGGAAAGGTCTTGATGTGGAGAATAGATTTAAGGGTCTAAGAAATATTATTAGAAAATTTTGACCCAAAATATGTGATTTGATTACTTAAAATGGATTTGAAATGTTTTGGACCCGAAATCTCCAAACTGGGACCTGCCACTAAAATGGTCCATGTAAGACAATTCCTCCAATTTTTCCACCTATAAAGTAGTAAGATAGATGAAAATTTATATAATGATCTATTATGGATCATCCAAAGTCACTTAACAATTAATTCCTTCATGTAAAGGTGGATATGTTGAGGCACCAACCTATGAGATGATCTTATCTATGGATTTTCATTTCTCCAAGGGCATTTTGTCCCTTTATTTTTTCCTAGACTCATAGAAATCTATTTTTGTTTTCCCAAAATCTCTTTTGGAATAAAATCTAAGGAGCAATAATTGAAATGGATTGCTTATAACACTAATTTAACCAAGATAAGGTCACCTCCTATGGAAATCCATACATTACTCCATAATTTCACTCTCCTATAAACTTTGGCTATGATCCATTCCCAGTTGATGCAATAAGTCATTTTATTTAATGTGAAATCTTGTGTATTTAAATCTAGATTGTAAATTCAACCATTGAAAATAGAAAATATGTATTATTTACATGATCTATTCATCTATCACCTCACTCAAAACAATTGAATATTTTTACATATTTAGCATCATACAGTTTTTAGTTCTACATCTCTAATATATCCTTTATTTTATAAGCATATGTCCTTATTCCATTCAAAAGAGAAGAGAATCATCCACAAAAAGTAAATGGGTAATGCAAGATGTCTCACTAACCTTACTCCTTTTATAGATTCCATTATTATTGCCTCCATTTTATCTCTGCTAATATCTTCAAGTAGTAACATGCATAACATAGGTGATAATGATTATCCTTCTAAACTCACTTTTGATGATCTAAAGAAATCAAAATATGGCCCATTAATAAGGACTGTAGATCAAACATATGTCAATATACTCATTATCTAGTTCACTATGTGGACACTAAACTCAATATGAATCAACCTCAACCATGGATACAACCAGTTGGTCTAATCATATGCCTTAAATAGTTCAAACTTCATAATCATAGCTATCATCTTCTTTGTTTTAATTGAATGCATCCCTTCTTATGCCACCCTTATTGCATCATTCATTTTCCTATCATCGAGAAAACCAAAATTATTTTGACAAATGGTCTCTAAGAGGATTTCCTTTACTCTCAATGTAATTGTACTAGAAATTATCTTATATATACAATTACAATGTGAAATTGGCTTGAATTCACCAAAAGAGTTGGGTTTGTCCTTTTTTGAAGTTAAATATATGGAGGTGGAATTGAAGGAACGTGCAACTCTTCTAGTTCTCCTTGATTTACCAATTATCATATTTTTTTAATTAACTTATAGAACCATAGAAATAACTATATTGTCCTATGAAAATAACTTAATGGTAATAGAAGATTGCATATAGTGTAAATACACTGTAGGAGTCTGAACATCATATCTAGATCAGTACTAAAAGTAGAAAACACAAATAACTAAGAGTCTAGAAAAGAGATAAAATCTATTTAGAGAGGATGTTAAGGCCTATTGGAGTTGGATACTAAGTATATATGAGGCGTAATAAATATAGAAACCAAAAACAACCAGATGAGAATGAAAAAGAAAGATCGAAAAATAGGACTAAGTGGAGGTATTCAATTGAAAACATCGGAAAAGAAAAATAAACGTCAAAGTACTTGGTACCTCAAATAAACCCAACGAACCCCCATTTAATTAGATTTAGCCTATTAGAGGATTTTTGAGGTAAAAATGGGCCTAAAATAAAAAATGTACTTTCAAAATCAACTTTACAAGAACCAATCACATTTTAGAGGATGACATTATTCCAAGTGGTCAATTTGGCATTGCTCAAGTTAAATATGGTTATTTTTCACATTATAAATTGTGTAGGAAAAACCATATTTATCCATGGTAGTATTCTAAGTAAATTACTCATAAAGAAAAAGTACTCATAATATAGTTTTGAATATTATATAAATTTACTCAAGTACTTCTTAAAGTACTTATAAAGTAAATTAATTTCCAATATACGATGAATGTTTCAATATAAAGAAAATTAATAATACCAATGAATTCATATAAATAAAAAAATATTCAAAATTCAAAACTTACTTTTCAAAGTACATTAACTTTTGAAAAATAAAAAAAATTAATGACTATCAGGCTAGACATTGGTAGAAAATGTAATTCCACATTGATGTTTGCATTAGCATGATAGGTGAATAAATACAAAGACAATCAATGTTGGTCTTCCATAACATATGACTTTTCCTATCACCTATGACTCTTCATATTTACAGTATTGTTACAAGTAACGCAATCACAAGGATTATGTGTCCAACATCACCCCTTTTAATGAGAAGGGGTGTGTGTGAGTCCAAACATCATTCAAAACTTTTCAAATTTTTCTCTTCCAAGAACTTTGGTGAATATGTTTGCAATTTTCTCATTTATGGAACAGTGTCTCAAGTGAATAGTATTGTCCTCTACATGATATCGAATCAGGTGATTTTTTTTGTTGATGTGCTTAGTTAGATCATGAAATCTGGAATTCTTGGCCAACTTGATTGAATAAGTATTCTCAACTAGAAGAGAAGTAAAATTCACTTATTTCTACTACAAATATTCAAGTATTTTTTCGATCCACACAATCTCCTTTGTTGCTTCTACAATTGCCCCATATTCTACCTATGTTTTAGAATCTACTAGAATTGATTCTTTATGTGATCTCCAGGAGACAAATGTTGATCCAAGACTCATGATAAATCCTTATGTTGATACTCCATTTTCCTTATCCCTGACCAAGTTTGAATCAAAATATCTAATCAAGTTGAATTCATCCATCTTAGAGTACCTGAGTCCAAAATATTAAGTTCCTTTCAAGTATGTTCAAGCTCTTTTTGCAATAGACCAATGTTCTTCACAAGGATTTTGCATGAACCTGGAAAGAATCCCAACAACAAATGAAATGTCTAGTCTAGTGGTAGTAATATAGATAAGACTTACCACATGTTGCCTATACTTGGTTGCATTGTCAAATTCATTCCCTTATTTTGATACGAGTTTCAAATTATGTTCCATTGGAGTAGAAACATGATTGCAGGCAACCATGCCAAATATTTTCAACAGTTCTCTAATGTACTTCTCCTGGGAGAAGAATATGAACCTTGGATTTTGAATCACCTCAACGCCCAAATAGTAGTGAAGAGGTCCCATATATGTCATCTCGAATCCTTTCTTGAACTCTTTCATTATGAATGCATTGTAGGTTTCATTGTTCCCTGTTATCAACAGATCATCTACATATACAACAAGATATACAACTATTTTTCCAACTTTCTTCACAAACAAAGTTTCATCGTCAAGATTGAAATTATTGAAATTTAATTTTAGAATATCATCAATTAAATTTTCATACAATGCTTGTGTAGATTTTAAACTTATTCAATATTTTACTGCAAACGAATTTTCAATAGAAGAACAAAAAATATACAATGGCAAATACACACATTACGTAGATATTTTCCGATGGAAACCCAAACTAGGAAAACGAACATATTCTATATTCGTTCATAGTGATACATTGTTTACAAAACAATATACATATAGGAGCCAACGACATCCAAAAACATAACCCAATGACTTGGATTAGTCAACAACGCTAATTCCTTAATTGGAAATAATAAATCATCGGAAAAAACCATGTGCTGAAAAACTGCCCAAGAATGGACATGGAAATGAAGGTGATACAAAAAACGAGGCAAAAATGTGACATGTTTCTCGAGGAAAAATATTTCTCAAGGGTCATGCACCCAAACCCATGCACAGGGGGAATATCACCCCCCTTCAACCCCCCTCAAATCCCCTTGCATGCCTGACGCAACATAGAAAACACAAAAATTATAAGTGCGAAGAATATAACACATACCCAACATTATTCAACTTGTTGTTTTATTTGAATATAGGGGGTTAAGGGGTTACATAGTCAGCAATCCAAGGCAAAAATTCTCATCGATCCTCTACACCAAGAGAACTCCTTAGTTGTCACATATTTTTTTAATGAATCTGCAACATTATTCAAAGTGTCCAGCTTCATCAACAACACTTTCCTTTCTTCAACCATGTCTCTCACAAAGTGATATTGAACATCAATATGATTTTTCTTTGAATGATAATTTGGCTTCTTCACCAAAAAAATTGCACTCTAACTTTCACAATCTATCCTTACAACTTGTTGTACAAACCCAATACTTGAACACAATCTTTGTAACCATATTCCTTCTTTACTTGCATGAGTGGTTGCCATGTATTCAAATTTTGTAGTGAAAGTGCCACTACGGCCCATCGTTAGCTCATCCAACGGATTTCTCCTCCAAACAGGCTAAACACATACCTTCTTGTAGATATCATAGGATATAGATCTCCAACCTAGTCTGCATCTCAAAAATACCACCGCATGTGCAATGTATGGTATAGTAAAAACCAATGCATACATCAAACTTCCAGCTGTACTCGCATATGGAACATGAGACATGTACTCCTCTTTTTCCTGTGTCTCGGGACACTGATCGATAGATAATTTTACACCAATAGGAATATGGACCTTGACCGGTTTACATTCCTACATATTAAACCTCTACAATATTGTCTCGACACATTTTATTTGATTTAACCAGAGCTTCCTCTTTTTCCGATCTCTTTTAATTTCCATTCCCAAAAGGAAATTTGAAGTACCGAGATCCTTCATGTCAAATTTAGAGGACCACTAAGTTTTCACATCCTGGATAATCTCCTTGTTGTTTCCTATGAGAAACATGTCAGCCACATACAAGACCAAATAAATCAAATGATCACCAATTAATTTAAAATACACATAGTGATCCTCTTTTCTTCTTGTGAAGCCAAGTCCCAACATATAAGTATCAAATTTTTTATTCCACATCCTTGGTGATTGTTTTAAACCATACATGAAATTTTCCATCTTGTATACCAGGTCCTCCTTTCCCTTCACAACAAAGCCTCCTGGCTTCTTCATATAGATTTCTTCTTCCAGATCCCCATGTAGGAATGTTGTCTTCACATCCATCTGTTCTACTTCAAAATCAAATGCACTAGAAACATATATCAAAAATATTATAGAACCTAACTTGGAAATAGGAGAAAAAATCTCACCAGAATCAATTCCCTCAACCTGGAAATAACCCTTTGCTACTAACTGAGCTTTGTATTTATCCACTTTGTCTTCTGCATTCAACTTCTTTTCAAATAATCATTTTCTACCAATGGGATTTCCTCCAATCGACAACTCCACTATATACCAAGCCTCATTCTTATCCAAGGATTCCATTTCTTCATCCATGGCCTTTTTTCAGAGCTTTCCACCTTCTGAATCCACTTCCTCCCTAACATTTCTAGGATCATCATTAGTAATAGACAAAGAAAAATTTGAATGGAAATGAAATGGAGTGTACCTTTCCAGTAGCCTTGTTTCTCGAACCGATCTCCTCAATACTAGAGTATGAGGATCTTCTTCTTTTGATTATTGTTCTTCTGTAGAGTCTGATTCATCATCCTTTAAATCAAACTCTATTTTCTCTGGTTTTTCCTTACTTGGTAGGACTTCTTGTTTAACAACATCCTTCATTTCTCTAAATACCACATCTCAGCTATACACAAACTTCTTAGTTTCTAGGTTCCAAACCTTATAACCTTTGATACCATCTTTATACCCAATAAAGATACACTTTTCAATGTTCTTATTTAGCTTCTCATGTTTTCCTTTGGAACATGAACATAGGACTCACAACCAAATACCTTGATATATGTGAGAGAAAGTTTCTTACCATTCCATACCTCTCATGGAGTCTTTTCATCCAACGTCGATGAGGGTGATCTTTTGACCAGGTAACATGTAGTGCCCACTGCATGTGCCTAGAATTCTTTCCCTAACCTGACACCACTGAGTATACACCTTTATTTTTCCATCAGTGCCCTGTTCATCCTTTTTGCAACTCCATTCTGATTAGAAGTATATGTATTAGTATTATTCCTTGATATACCACACTTCTTACATAATTCCTCAAATTTATTCCCGCAGAAATATCCACCATTATCTGTCCTCAACACCTTAATTATTTTCTCTATTTGATTTTCAACAAGATCCTTAAACTCTTTAAACCTGTTGAAGACTTCAGATTTCTTCCTAAGGAAATATACCCAAGTATTCCTTGAGAAGTCATCTATAAATGAGACATAGTACACATATTTTCCATATGATGGAACCGACACAGGTCCAAACACATCACCGTGAAATAGCTGTAAAATTCCTTCTGCCCTCATTGCACCAGAGGGGAATCTTACCCAATTATTCTTCCCATATACACAATGTTCACATAAATCAAAATCCAGAGATCATTTAGACATACCTTCAACCATAAATTTACCGTGTAGTAGTCAAAGACCCTTCTCTCTGATATGCCCCAGTATTTGATGCCACAGCATAACCTTTTCTCTAGAGACTGTAGGAGTTATTTCTTCTTCAACTCCAATATCAGGAACAATGGAACTATTACATCCACCACTAATTGTGCTTCCTTGCAGATTATATTTATTTCCAAATCTAACTCCCTTCAACAACACCATTTCTCCTCAAACTATCTTGCAGGTTTTCGTTTCAAATATTGTTTTTACCCCTGTATCGTCCATTCTTCTTACATAAATCAAATTTTTGGCCAATATTGGGATGTGTAGAACACCAGGTAGTGTTTTAATCCTTCCAAATATGATCCTCAACTTCAATTTTACACTACCTATGATTATGGTTGTCGAGTCATCACCCAGGAAAACATTACCTCCATCATAACTTTCATATTCACAGAACCACTCCCTGTGGAAATTCATATGAAAGGATGCCCCTGAGTCGACCAACCATGCATCATGATACGAATGTGTGCTTGAAGAATCCAATTACACATCCCCTCATTCTTCCTTGAAGGTCTTTTCTTTTGTAGAAGGAGATTCTTCAGATCCCTTCTTTTTATCAACTTTGGATATACACTGCTTCTTGTAGTTCCCTGCTTTTCCACATCTCCAACATACCTTTACAAAATTTCTGGGAGACTTACATCTTCCCTTACACTTAGATCTCTCACTTGAGGACTGAGATCTATTTCTTTCCTCGGATCATCCTCTTGCAAATAATGCACTTGTGCTATGTCCTTCCATGTTCTTCTGTCTCATCTCCTCTGACAATAAGGATGAGATATATTCATAAAACTTCAAGGCAATTGTAATACTACCTATGGCCACAACCAGACTATCCCTCGAGTCTGGTAAAGAGCACAATAAATCGATACACTTATCTTCATCTAAAATTTTAATCTCAACAGATACTAACTGACTTACCACAGTATTGAAGGTGTTCAAATGCTCTTCCACCGAGTCTCCATCACTCATCCTTAGGTTATATAGATTCTTTCTCAGGAATAGTTTATTTACTAGGGACTTAGAATAGTACAACTTTCCCAACTTTCCCAACTTATCCCATAAATATTTAGTTGTAGCTTCCTCTGACACATTCAGTAATATTGAATCTGAGAGACACATTCAGATTGTTCTCTTCGCCTTCTAATCCAACATTTTCTAGTCATCTACTAAAGTTCCCATAGGTGAAGTACCTAGATCCATTGTGATCCATTAATCTTTGTCCACCAACAAATATTCCATCTTGATCTTCCATAACTAAAAAAATTTCCCATTAAACTTCTCAATCTCCATTTTCTAATTTCTCACCATTTCGTTTCACATGAAAAATCAATACCATAGATCTCCCACTGTAACAACACTTATCATAGTCCCGAGCCAAACCCTTAACCACAAAGTCGTCCCCCTGAAGCCAACAAAGATTTGATACCAAATGTAGATTTTAACCTTGTACAATATTTTAATGCAAACATATTTTCAATAAAAGAACATAAAAGATACAATGGAAAATACACACATTACACAAAGATTTTTCCCTTGGAAACACAAACCGAGAAAACCAACATATTATATATTCATTCATAGTGATACACTGATTACAATACAATATACATATAGGATCCAAAAACATCCAAAAACCTCTCCCAATGACTTGGATTAGTAAACAACCCTAATTCCTTAACCAAAAACAGAAAACCATCGGCAAAAACCATGTGCCGAAAAACCACCCAACAATGGACACGAAAAATGAGGGAAAAATGCGACACATTTCTTACGATTTTTTTTTTTCTCAGGGGCCCTACCCCCAAACCGTTGAAACCCCCAAAGAGGGGGCATAGAGGCCCCCCGTCAAACCCCCCTATGCACCCGGTGCAACGTAGAAAACACTAAAATTATACGTGTGAAGAACATAACACATACCCAACAACTTGTGGTTCTTGTTTCAGCCCATATAAGGATTTGATGAGATTGCATATCTTATGTTCTTGTACCTTCATAACAAATCCTTCAAGTTGAGACATGAAAAGATTCTCTTTCAAGTATTCATTCAAGAAAACATTCTTCACATCCATTTGATGAAGTTCCATCCATTTTGTGCTTCCATGGAAAATAGAGTATGGATGATATCCCATTTTATTGTGGGGGGGGGGATTCTCCTCATAATGAACACCTTCTTTCTATGAAAATCCTTTTTCCATGAGCCTTTATTTGTGATTTCTAAGTGATCTATCTGATCTATACTTGTTCTTGAATACCAACTTGTAGCTAATTGGTTTGGTTGCAAATGGAGGATCCTCCAACTTCCATGTCCCATTCTTGATGAGAGCATCATATTCATTCTGCATGGCTTCTTTCCATTCACCATGAGAAGTGGATTATTGAAAGGAAGTTAGTTCAAGGTTAGTATATAAATTCAACTCACAATCATATGAAACATCCATCTCATCTAAATCACCTAAGTTTGAATCAGATTCACTATCTCCATCTTGTCTTGAGGACATTTTGGATCTTGTGTTTCTGACCTCATCAAGATGAAAACTTTCAAGTGTTTTTGTTAGCCATTTTGCTGTAATTTTCTAAGAGGGTCCAAGTTGCTCAGTTGATTGAGATGGTGTTGAGTTCTCATAAAGCCTTATCTTTTAAATCCTATTGATCACATCATCCAAAGTAACTTTAGGTTATGATGAAGTGGTGGGAAATTCTTCATTTTGGGAATATGGTGCTTCAAAAGGAGAATCTATAGATTGACCCAATATAGGGATCCCCACTTCAAGATGTCGAACCTCATCAGCAAATTCATGATATGTATTTACATGAGTGAATATGTCCATATGATCAAGCCGCCTCTCGACAATTTTGTATTTCTTATTCAAGAATGGTTAGATCTCTGGAAAGGATGAATTAATTGTTTGTCTCATCGTAAAGACAATATCCCTTGGTGCTATTTGATTACCCCAAGAATATGCACTTCCAACTCCTTGCATCAAGATTGCTTCTTTTCTCCATATAAATAAAGGCATAGCAGGTGGAACCAAAGACCCTGAGATGCCTCACCAAAGGAATGTGGTCATGCCACATTTCATATGGAGTTTTATTTTTAAGAGCATGATATGGACACATGTTTTTGACATAAAATGCACATAGAACTACATCATCCCAAAACATCAATTTTACATTCTTGAAAAACATCATGGAACAAACCATATTTATGAGTGTTCTGTTGATTCTTTCAGCTACACCATCTTGTTGAGGATTGTACGGGACTGTGGTTTAATGGTTGATCCCATGTTGGTGAAGGAATATTTCAATGTCATTAGATGTATAGTCCTTTCCATTATCAGTACTAAGAGAGCCAATACGGGACTGATTTTTAAATGTTTCAAAAGTTTGTGATTTATCTTTCAATGAGTATACCCAACACATTATGGTGTAATCATCAATAAAATACATGATATCCTTATTTCCATTTCTAGATGGAACACTCATAGGGCCGCACAAATCATAATGAATAATTCATGTTTTCTACATGCTCTAGAAGTAGAATCATGGAATGGTTTCTTGCTATGCTTTCCCACGATGTAAGCATCAAATTGTTTCAATATCCTATGAATAATAGGAAAAACATAAACACCATTCTTTTTTAATAAACAAAGATTTTTATAATTGATATGGCCAAATATAGAACACCATAAAATACTAGATGACATTATACCTTCACCATCATGAAAGAGGTATGCAAAATTTTTGTAAGGTAAGATGACCCATTCAACTTCAACAATCTTCCATCTTCCATTATTGTCATTGTTAGTATCCAGATACTAAATATTAAATTTTTCCTTGTTGTAGGAATGAGGATATTCCTGTAGCACCGAAAAGTGTTTTTCCAGAGCACCGATATTGCATTTAATAGAAGTAGTGTTGAGATTTTAAGTCGCCTCATTAGAGGAGAGGTACTAGAAGGGTGCAAATCCTTATTCCATACATCTTTGAAACAGTGCTACGATGCCTTGATTGAGACTTCATGATTATTTTAGCAAAATTTCTTTGCCGGGAGCCAATCTCCAGCACCTTTCATCAAACACAACACGGGTTAGCCACAACATTACCCAACACCAGTCATCATGGGAGATCAAACACACAGAGGTGGAATATGTGGCATTGGGAAGATAAATAAAAGGAAAAACACATATTTAAAGCCCTAACTCTTGGTGCTAGGTGGAAATTTCAAACAATATTCTTTCAACTATTGATCAAAGGGTTGGTTGCTAGATACATTGTGCTAACGACAATATTACATATGTTAAATGGTTGTAATAGAGATGGAGGAGTTAGTTGTCAAGAAGAAAGGAAAATCGATGAGTATAATCACAAATATACCATAGCCAGGTCGCGAGCATGTTGCGCAGGTGTCCATCAGTTAGCTTGTTCCATGAGGACAAGTATTAATAGTGAGCCAAGAACAACAGAGCTTGAGCTTCCAGAATCATATCTTCACTGAACACTCTGATCTAAACCTTCTCCAAATTGGGGGAAACCAATCTGTTAGCCTAGAAAATGTGAAGGATCGATGGGCTTCCCTTTAATGGAACTGATGGAATGGTTATTCCGGAAGATATTGACGTTTCAAATATATAGCAGGTTTCTTTCATTACACAAGGTATCATGGATTAATGCCAGCCAAGTCAAGTCAAAGACAACGCACTAGCCATGAAAAGGAGGAGTTATCCTGACTGAGGAACAATTTGTCTTGCCAACAAAAATCATTGCCATCTGTTCTTGAAGAATTAGTTTTTTAAAAAATAATTCATTCCCATCTGCTCCAATAATTGGCATTCATCATGATGGTGAAAGATTTCTTCCGGTTGAAACCTGTCCACAATACCATCAACAACAACGCACAAGCCCAATTAAGTCACTCAACACAAGGCGCCATAGATAGTGAGCCATGAACAGGTGCCAAAGATTGCTCAGGTGTCCTGTGGTGAGGATAGCTTCGTTTTTGGAGTATTTGACAAGTTGAAGGAATCGAACCATGATGTAGGACCACAAGGAAGAGCCACG
This sequence comes from Picea glauca, assembly GCA_000966675.3. Lineage (NCBI taxonomy): Eukaryota > Viridiplantae > Streptophyta > Pinopsida > Pinales > Pinaceae > Picea > Picea glauca. The sequence goes on from JZKD02S1611933.1 coordinate 715,638, forward strand.
AATAGAGGGACTAATGCTTGGTGAGTTTGTTGAAGAATACACAGTTCAAGTTGTAGATGTGTTTTTCATGCCACATCTAAGTAAATTACTCATAAAGAAAAAGTACTCATAATATAGTTTTGAATATTATATAAATGTACTCAAGTAATTTTTAAAGTACTTATAAAGTAAATTAATTTCCAATATACGATGTATGTTTCAATATAAAGAGAATTAATAATACCAATGAATTCATATAAATAAAAAGAATATTCAAAATTCAAAACTTACTTTTCAAAGTACATTAACTTTTGAAAAATAAAAAAATTAATGACTATCAAGCTAGACATTGGTAGAAAATGTAATTCCACATTGATGTTTGCACTAGCATGATAGGTGAATAAATACAAAGACAATCAATGTTGGTCTTCCATAACAGATGACTCTTCCTATCACCTATGACTCTTCATATTTACAATATTGTTACAAGTAACACAATCACAAGGATTATGTGTCCAACATCACCCCTTTTAATGAGAAGGGGTGTGTGTGAGTCCAAGCAACATTCAGAACTTTTCAAATTTTTCTCTTCCAAGAACTTTGGTGAAGATGTTTGCAATTTTCTCATTTATGGAACAATGTCTCAAGTGAATAGTATTGGCCTCTACATGATATCGAATTAGGTGATATTTTTTGTTCATGTTCTTAGTTAGATCATGGAATCTAGGATTCTTGGCCAACGTGATTGAAGAAGTATTCTCAACTAGATAAGAAGTAGAATTCACTTATTTCTCCTACAAATATTCAAGTATTTTTCCGATCCACACAATCTCCTTTGTTGCTTCTACAATTGCCCCATATTCTACCTATGTTTTAGAATCTACTAGAATTGATTCTTTATGTGATCTCTAGGAGACAGATGTTGATCCAAGACTCATGATAAATCCTTATGTTGATACTCCATTTTGGTTATCCCTGACAAAGTTTGAATCAAAATATCTGATCAGGTTGAATTCATCCATCTTAGAGTACCTGAGTCCAAAATATTAAGTTCCTTTCAAGTATGTTAGAGCTCTTTTTGCAACATACCAATGTCCTTCACAAGGATTTTGCATGAACCTGGAAAGAATCCCAACAACAAATGAAATGTCTAGTCTAGTGGTAGTAATATAGATAAGACTTACCACATGTTGCTTATACTTGGTTGCATTGTCAAATTCATTCCCTTATTTTGATGCAAGTTTCAAATTATGTTCCATTGGAGTAGAAACATGATTGCAGGTAGCCATGCCAAATATTTTCAACAGTTCTCTAATGTACTTCTCCTGGGAGATGAATATGAATCTTGGATTTTGAATCACCTAAATGACCAAATAGTAGTGAAGAGGTCCCAGATATGTCATCTTGAATCCTTTCTTGAACTCTTTCATTATGAATGCCTTGTAGGTTTCATTGTTCCCTGTTATCAACAGATCATCTACATATACAACAAGATATACAACTATTTTTCCAACTTTCTTCACAAACAAAGTTGCATCGTCAAGATTGAAATTCTTGAAATTTAATTTTAGAATATCCTCAATTAAATTTTCATACAATGCTTGTGTAGATTTTAAACTTATTCAATATTTTACTGCAAACGAATTTTCAATAGAAGAACAAAAAAGATACAATGGCAAATACACACATTACGCAGATATTTTTCCGATGGAAACCCAAACTAGGAAAACCAACATATTCTATATTCGTTCATAGTGATACATTGTTTACAAAAAAATATACATATAGGAGCCAACGACATCCAAAAACATAACCCAATGACTTGGATTAGTCAAATATGCTAATTCCTTAATCGGAAATAAAAAATCATCGGAAAAAACCATGTGCTGAAAAACTGCCCAACAATGGACATGGAAATCAAGGTGATACAAAAAACGAGGCAAAAATGTGACACGCTTCTCGAGGAAAAATATTTCTCAAGGGTCCTGCCCCCAAACCCATGCACAAGGGGGATATCACCCCCCTGCAAACCCCCTCAATCCCCCTTGTATGCCCGACGCAACATAGAAAACACAAAAATTATAAGTGCGAAGAATATAACACATACCCAACATTCTCCGACTTGTTGTTTTATTTGAATATAGGGGGTTATAGGGTTACATAGTCAGCAATCCAAGGCAACAATTCCCATTGATCCTCTACACCAAGAGAATTCCTTAGTTGTCACATATTTTTTTAATGAATCTGCAACATTATTCAAAGTGTCCAGCTTCATCAACAACACTTTCCTTTCTTCAACCATGTCTCTCACAAAGTTATATTGAACATCAATATGATTTGTCTTTGAATAACAATTTGGCTTCTTCACTAGAAAAATTGCACTCTAACTTTCACAATCTATCCTTACAACTTGTTGTACAAACTCAATACTTGAACACGATCTTTGTAACCATATTCCTTAATTGCATGAGTGGTTGCCATGTATTCAACTTTTTTAGTGAAAGTGCCACTACGGCCCATCGTTAGATCATCCAACAGATTTCAGCTCCAAACAGGCTAAACACATACCTTCTTGTATATCTCAGAGGATCTAGATCTCCAACCTAGTCTGCATCTCAAAAATCCCACTACATGTGCAATGTATGGTATAGTAAAAACCAATGCATACATCAAGCTTCCAGCTGCACTCGCATATGGAACATGAGACATGTACTCCTTTTTTTCCTGTGTCTTGGGACACTGATCGATAGATAAATTTACACCAATAGGAATATGGACCTTGACCGGTTTACATTCCTACAAATTAAACCTCTACAATATTGTCTCGACACATTTTCTCTGATTTAACTAGAGCTTCCTCTTTTTCCGATATCTTTTAATTTCCATTCCCAAAAAGAAATTTGAAGTATCGAGATCCTTCATGTCAAATTTAGAGGACCACTAAGTTTTCACATCCTAGATAATCTCCATGTTGTTTCCTATGAGCAACATGTCATCCACATACAAGACAAAATAAATCAAATGATCACCAATTAATTTAAAATACACATAGTGATCCTCTTTGCTTCTTGTGAAGCCAAGTTCCAACATATAAGTATCAAATTTTTTATACCACATCCTTGGTGATTGTTTTAAACCATACATGAAATTTTCCATCTTGCATACCAGGTCCTCCTTTCCCTTCACAACAAAGCCTTCTAGCTTCTTCATATAGATTTCTTCTTCCAGATCCCCATGTAGGAATGTTGTCTTCACATCCATCTATTCTACTTCAAAATAAAATGCACCAGAAACATATAACAAAAATATTATAGAACTTAACTTGGAAATAAGAGAAAGAATATCACCAGAATCAATTCCCTCAACCCGGAAATAACCCTTTGCTACTAACCGAGCTCTGTATTTATCCACTTTGTCTTCTGCATTCAACTTCTTTTTAAATAATCATTTTCTACCAATTGGATTTCTTCCAATAGACAACTCCACTATATACCAAGCCTCATTCTTATCCAAGGATTCCATTTCTTCATCCATGGCCTTTTTCTAGAGCTTTCCACCTTCTGAATCCACTTCCTCCCTAACATTTATAGGATCATCATCAGTAATAGACAAAGAAAAATTTGAATGGAAATCAGATGGAGTGTACCTTTTCAGTAGCCTTGTTTCTCGAACCGACCTCCTCAATACTAGAGTATGAGGATCTTCTTCTTCTGATTATTGTTGTTCTGTAGAGTCTGATTCATCATCCTTTAAATCAAACTCTATTTTCTCCGGTTCTTACTTACTTGGTAGGATTTCCTGTTTAACAACATCCTTCATTTCTCTAAATACCACATCTCATCTATACACAACCTTCTTAGTTTCTAGGTTCCAAATCTTATAACCTTTGATACCATCTTTATACTCAATAAAGATACACTTTTCAACCTTCTTATCTAGCTTACAAATGTTTTCCTTTGGAACATGAACATAGGCCTCACAACCAAATACCTTGATATATGTGAGAGAAAGTTTCTTACCATTCCATACCTCTTGTGGAGTCTTTTCATCCAACGTCGATGAGGGTGATCTTTTGACCAGGTAACATGCAGTGCCCACTGCATGTGCCCAAAATTATCTCCCTTACCTGACACCACTGAGCATGCACCTTTATTTTTCCTTCAGTGCCCTGTTCATCCTTTATGCAACTCCATTCTGATTAGGATTATATGTATTAGTAATAGTGCTATTACATCCACCACTAATAGTGCTTCCTTGTAGCTTATATATATTTCCAAATCTAACTCCCTTCAACAACACCATTTCTCCTCAAACCATCCTGCAGGTTTCCTTTTCAAATATTGTTTTTACCCCTGCATCGTCCATTTTTCTTAAAGAAATCAAATTTTTGGCCAATCTTGGGATGTGCAGAACACTAGGTAGTGTTTTAATCCTTCCAAATATGATCCTCAACTTCAATTTTACTCTACCTATGATTATGGTTGTTGAGTCATGACCCAAGAAAACATTACCTCCATCATAACTTTCATATTGACAAAACCACTCCCTGTGGAGACTCATATGAAAGGATGCTCCTGAGTCGAACAACCATGCCTCATGATTTGCATGTGTACTTGAAGAAGCCAAGTACACATCCCCTCATTCTTCCTTGGAGGTCTTTTCTTTTGTAGAAGGAGATTCTTCATATCCCTTCTTTTTATCAACTTTGGATATACACTGCTTCTTGTAGTTCCCTACTTTTCCACATCTCCAACATACCTTTACAAACTTTCTGGGAGACTTATATCTTCCCTTCGACTTAGATCTCTCACTTGAGGACTCAGATCTATTTCTTTCCTTGGATCATCCTCTTGCAAATAATGCACTTGTGCTCTATCCTTCAATGTTCTTCTGTCTCATCTCCTCCGACAACAAGGATGAGATATGTTCATAAAACTTCAAGGCAATTGTATTACTACCTATGGCCACAACTAGACTATCCCTCAAGTTTGTAAAGAGCACAATAAACCGATACACTTATCTTCATCTAAAATTTTAATCTCAATAGATACTAACTGACTTACCACAATATTGAAGGTGTTCAAATGCTCTTCCATCGAGTCTCCATCTCTCATCCTCAGGTTATATAGCTTATTTCTCAGGAATTGTTTATTTACTAGGGACTTAGAATAATACAACTTTCCCAACTAATCCCATAAATATTTGGTTGTAGCTTCCTTTGACACATTCAGTAATATTGAATCTGGGAGACACATTCAAATTGTTCTCTTCGCCTTCTAATCCAACGTTTTCCAGTCATCTACTAAAGTTCCCATAGGTGAAGTACCTAGATCCACTGTGATCCATTAATCTTTGTCCACCAACAAATCTTCCATCTTGATCTTCCATAGCTAAAAAAAATTCCCATTAAACTTCTCAATCTCCATTTTCTCTTTTCTCACCATTTCGTTTCACATGAAAAATAAATACCATAGATCTCCCACTATAACAACACTTATCATAGTCTCGAGACAAACCCTTAACCACAAAGTCATCCCCCTGAAGCCAACAAAGATTTGATACCAAATGTAGATTTTAACCGTGTACAATATTTTAATGCAAACATATTTTCAATAAAAGAACATAAAAGATACAATGGAAAATACACACATTACACAAATATTTTTTCCCTTGGAGTCACAAACTGAGAAAACCAATATATTATATATTCATTCATAGTGATACATTGATTACAATAAAATATACATATAGGATCCAACAAGATCCAAAAACCTATCCCAGTGACTTGGATTAGTAAACAACCCTAATTCCTTAACCAAAAATAGAAAACCATCGGTAAAAACCATGTGCCAAAAAACCACCCAACAATGGACACAAAAAATGAGGGAAAAATGCGACACATTTCTCGCAGAAAAAAAATTTCTCGGGGGCCCTACCCCCAAACCCTTGCAACCCCCGAAGAGGGGGAATAGAGGCCCCCCGTCAAACCCCCCTATGTACCTGGTGCAATGTAGAAAACACTAAAATTATACGTGCGAAGAATATAACACATACCCAACAACTTGTGGTGCTTGTTTGAGGCCATATAAGGATTTGATGAGATTGCATATCTTATGTTCTTGTACCTTCATAAAAAATCCTTCTAGTTGAGACATGAAAAGATTCTCTTTCAAGTATACATTCAAGAAAGCGTTCTTCACATTTGTTTGATGAAGTTTCCATCCATTTCTTGCTTCCATGGAAAATAGAGTATGGATGGTATCCCATTTTATTATGGGGGGGAATTCTCCTCATAATGAACACCTTCTTTCTGTGAAAATCCTTTTTCCACAAGCCTTTCTTTGTGATTGCTAAGTGATCCATCTGATCTGTACTTGTTCTTGAATACCCACTTGTAGCTAATTGGTTTGGTTGCAAATGGAGGATCCTCCAACTTCCATGTCCCATTCTTGATGAGAGCATCATAATCATTCTGCATGGCTTCTTTCCATTCACCATGAGAAGTGGATTCTTGAAAGGAAGTTAGTTCAAGGTTAGTATATAAATTCAACTCAGAATCATATGAAACATCCATCTCATCTAAATCATCTAAGCTTGAATTAGATTCACTATCTCCATCTTGTCTTGAGGACATTTTGGATCCTGTGTTTCTGACCTCATCAAGATGAAAACCTTCAAGTGTTTTTGTTAGCCATTTTGGTGTAATTTTCTAAGACGGTCCAAGTTACTCAGTTGATTGAGATGGTGTTGAATTCTCATAAAGCCTTATATTTTAAATCCTATTGATCACATCATCCAAAGTAACTTTAGGTTATGATGAAGTGGTGGGAACTTCTTCATTTGGGGAAGATGGTGCTTCAAAAGGAGAATCTATAGATTGACCCAAGATAGGGATGCCCACTTCAAGATGTCAAATCTCATCAACAAATTCATGATATGTATTTACATGAGTGAATGTGTCCAGATGATCAAGCCGTCTATCGACAATTTTGTATTTCTTATTCAAGAATGGTTAGATCTCTAGAAAGGATGAATTAATTGTTTGTCTCATCGTAAAGACAATATCCCTTGGTGGTATTTGATTACCCCAAGAATATGCACTTCCAACTCCTTGCATCAATATTGCTTCTTTTCTGCATATAAATAAAGGCATAGTAGGTGGAACCAAAGACCCTGAGATGCCTCACCAAAGGAATGTGTTCATGCCACATTTCATATGGAGTATTATTTTTAAGAGCATGATATGGACACATGTTTTTGACATAAAATGCACATAGAACTACATCATCCCAAAACATCAATTTTACATTCTTGAAAAACATCATACGGGACTGATTTTTAAATGTTTCAAAAGTTTGTGATTTATCTTTCAATGTGTATACCCAACACATTATGGTGTAATCATCAATAAAATACATGATATCCTTATTTCCATTTCTAGATGGAACACTCGTAGGGCTGCACAAATCATAATGAAAAAATTCATGTTTTCTACATGCTCTGGAAGTAGAATCATGGAATGGTTTCTTGCTATGCTTTCCCACGATGTAAGCATCAACTTGCTTCAATATCCTAGGAATAGTAGGGAAAAAATAAACACCATTCTTTTTTAATAAACAAAGATTTTTATAATTGATATGGCCAAATATAGAACACCATAAAATACTAGATGACACTATACCTTCACCATCATGAAAGAGGTATGCAACATTTTTGTAAGGTAAGATGACCCATTCAACTTCAACAACCTTCCATCTTCCATTATTGTCATTGTTAGTATCCAGATACTAAATATTAAATTTTTCCTTGTTGCAGGAATGAGGCTATTCCTGTAGCACCGAAAAGTGTTTTTCCAGAGCACCGATATTGCATATAATAGAAGTTGTGCTGAGATTTTAAGTTGCGTTGAGAGAGGAGAGGTACCAGAAGGGTGCAAATCCTTATTCCATACATCTTTGAAAGAGTGCTATGATGCCTTGATTGAGACTTCATGGTTATTTTAGCAAAATTTCTTGGCCAGGAGCCAATCTCCAACACCTTTCATCAAACACAACACGGGTTAGCCACAACATTACCCAACACTAGTCATCATGGGAGATCAAACACACAGAGGGGGAATATGTGGCATTGGGAAAATAAATAAAAGGAAAAACATATATTTAAATCCCTAACTCTTGGTGCTAAGTGGAAATTTCAAACAATATTCTTTCAACTATTGATCAAAGGGTTGGTTGCCAGATACATTACGCTAACGGAAAGCTTACATGTGTTAAATGATTGTAATAGAGATGGGGGCGTTAGTTGTCAAGAAGAAAGGAAAATTGATGACTATAATCACAAATATACCACAGCCAGGTCACGAGGATGTTGCACAGGTGTCCATCAGTTAGCTCATGCCATGAGGACAAGTATTGATAGTGCGCCAAGAAAAATAGAGCTTAAGCTTCCAGAATCGTATCTTCACTGAACACTCTGATCTAAACCTTCTCCAAATTGGGGGAAACCAATCTGTTAGCCTAGAAAATGTGAAGGATCAATGGGCTTCCCTTTAATGGAACTGATGGAACGATTATTCCGGGAGATATTGACGTTTCAAATATATAGCGGGTTTCTTTCATTACACAAGGTATCATGGATTAATGCCAGCCAAGTCAAGTCAAAGATAGTGCACTAACACCACACCAAGCCACAGAAAGGAGGATTTATCCTGGCTGAGTAACAATTTGTATTGCCAACAAAAAACGTTGCCATCTGTTCTCGAATGATTAGTTTTTTCAAACATAAGTCATTGCCATATTCTCCGATAATTGGCATTCATCATGAAGGTGAAAGATTGATTCTGGTTGAAACCTATCCACAATACCATCAACAACAGCGTGCAAGCCCAATTAAGTCACTCAACACAAGGCACCTTAGATAGTGAGCCATGAACAAGTGCCAAAGATTGCTCAGGTGTCATGTGGTGAGGATAGCTTCGTTTTTGGAGTATTTGATAGGTTGAAGGAATTGAACCATGATGTAGGACCACAAGGAAGAGCCATGAATAGAGGGACTGATGCTTGGTGAGTTTGTTGACGAATACACAGTTCGAGTTATGGATGTGTTTTTCATGCCACATCCAAACGCCCAACAAATCCATAATAGTAGCAGCAAGAGGAGTTGGAGAATACTGTAGATAGAGTTTTTTTTTGTTCAGGTTTATTTAAAGAAAAATGATGGAAACATTGATGTAAAGAATACATTTGGGTCAATTTCCTTTCACATTGCAGTTTGAAGAAATCATGAGCAAATAGTGGGGAGATTGTTGTTGCAAAGTTCCATAGTATAGTTGTGACTCAGTCTAGAGAAGTCAATACAAGGGGAAAATTCCAAGGATGTTTCGTTACCCCATTATGAACAATATGCATTATATTGGTCAGAAGGTGAGAGGCTCAGATATTAGAACTTTAATTGGAGATGACTGGCTGAGAAAGCATTCAAAAACAGAGTACCTTTGTTCTCTTATTTTAAGATAGATTGGTTATGTCCTTGTCAGATTAATAAGGAGTCAACCTATGGGAATCACTCAGATCACTTGAGCAGTTGCCTCGGAATTTTAGTCTTTCAGACCTTACAGCATACCTAACAAATGGTGGAGATCTTGGTCTTCTAAGAATCTATTTTGGTTCTCCATTTTTACCAGATAATACAAACATTTTCCTTGAGTCTCCAGACAAGTACAAATACACTTGCAGATTCTTATTCTGCATTTGATTGGATTGGGCGTAATTAATTTAATCTCAATAGTCAGAACGTCTAATCGTTGGGGAAACTGGTTAATGGCCAAATGTACAAGCTCTCTACAAAAATGATCAGTATGGGAGAAATTGTGTCAAAATTCATGTGATTTTCATGCTGTTGCAACTGTGAAGACTGTAGAATATTTCAAGTAAGGGATATAAAATGGAAATGATCTTTGGATTATTACAGAAGCCTGTGTCTCAACCAGACCAGGAGCAACAACAAGATACACAACAATGCGAACAGGAAATTCAACCATCATCACAAGCAGCTGCTGAACATGAAGAAGAGCAATTGCACGAAGCACAAAGTGAAGCTCTTATGACATAGTCAAGTTTTGGACCAATTTCAAGTCAAGCTCAATCGAGATATATTCATTCTATTTTAAGAGATTAGTTCCACAAATGGAGGCATCAGTCAAACATTGCTGGCAATTAAGCACAAAATCTGTAGATAAAGGTTGAGGATACAAATGGTAGTAAAGTGCATATTTCAAGGGATATAACTGCAAGGGATACAACTGACAGACAAGTGCAAATTACCATGCGTAGAATCAGTGAATAAGCATCAGATCCAAATTTCAAGCACCAAAATTAACAGGTCATCCAATATTTTTAAGCCTCCAAAGGCAGATTTGTTACCAACAAAGAAGGATATTTGTCTACAACAGCTTCAGTGTTCGACACCTATTTGTAACCATATTTATATTTGGTTTAATGATTTCATAGACAGCAAAATAGAAACTAATCTTTGTATTTAGAAATCCTAGATCCATCAATTTGGTATTGAAACTTATGATTGTACATCTATAAATTTTAGGAAGAAAAGAGGTGTGCGAGAGGGGAGGTCCGAGAGGGTAAGGCATGAGAAGAATTTGATGAATTAGCCAGCCAATAGGTGTTATTGTAAGCCTGAGGGAATTAGTTTCTGTGATCACTTCTGACATTAGGGATCTATGAAATTTGTTTTATCAGATTGTGATTTATCTTGTCTAAAGATTGTTTTTCCATCTTCCTTGTTTTACATTGTGTTTTTCAGCTTACTTGAATGAATTGCAGACATTGAGAAACAATGGCTACTCATGGATCATAGATTCCCGAGTGGTAAATATTTTTCCATGACTACCTATCATCCGTGTATTTTGTTTCAAGTATCATTGCATCCATTTGACAAAGAGAATCTTGGCTTGATGAGGTGTTCTACTTTTTGTTTATTCCCTATTCTTCTACCCATTAGGGACATAAAACAGAAATGATATTTGGATTATTACAGAATCCTGTGTCTCAACCAAACCAGGAGTAGCAACAAGATACACAACAATGCGAACATGAAATTCAACCATCATCACAAGCAGTTGTTGAACATGAAGAAGAGAAATTGCACAAAGCACAAAGTGAAGCTCTTACGATAGAGTCAAGTTCTAGACCAATTTCAAGTCAAGCTCAATTGAGATATATTCATTCTATTTTAAGAGATTAGTTCCATAAATGAAGGCATCAGTCAAACATTGTTGGCAATTAAGCACAAAATCTGTAGATAAAGGTTGAGGATACAAATGGCAGTAAAGTGTAGATTTCAAGGGATATAAATGAAAGGGATATAACTAATAGACAAGTCCAAATTGCCATGCACAAAATCAGTGAATAAGGATCAGATCCAAATTTCAAGCACCAAAATCAGCAGGTTATCCAATATTTTTATGCAGTCAAAGGCAGATTTGTTACCAACAAAGAAGGAGATTTGTCTACAACAACTTTAGTGTTCGACACCTATTTGTAACCATATTTAGATTTGGTTTAATGATTTCATAGCCAACAAAGTAGAAACTAATCTTTGTATTTAGAAATCCTAGATCCATCAATTTGGTATTGAAACTTATGATTGTACATCTATAAATTTTAGGAAGAAAAGAGGTGTGAGAGAGGGGAGGTCCGAGAGGGTAAGGCATGAGAAGAATTTGATGAATTAGCTAGCCAGTAGGTGTTATTGAAAGCCCGAGGGAATTAGTTTTTGTGATCACTTCTGACATTGGTGATCTATGACATTTGTTTTATTAGATTGTGATTTATCTTGTCTAAACACTGTTTTTCCATCTTCCTTGTTTTACATTTTGTTTTTCAGCTTACTTGAATGAATTGTAGACATTGAGAAAAAATGGCTTCTCATGGATGATAGATTCCCGAGCAGTAAAGATTTTTCCATGATTTCCTATCATCTGTGTGTTTTGTTTCAAGTATCATTGCATCCATTTGACAAACAGAATCTTGGCTTGATGAGGTGTTCTAATTTTTGTTTATTCCCTATTCTTCTACCCATTAGGGACATAAAATGAAAATGATGTTTGGATTATTACAGAAGCCTGTGTCTCAACTAGACCAGGAGCAACAGCAAGATACCCAACAATGCAAACATGAAATTAAACCATCATCACAAGCAATTGTTGAACATGAAGAAGAGCAATTGCACGAAGCACAAAGTGAAGCTCTTACAACAGAGTCAAGTTCTGGACGAATTTCAAGTCAAGCTTCGATCGACATATATTCATTCTATTTTAAGAGATTAGTTCCACAAATGGAGGCATCAATCAAACATTGCTGGCAATTAAGCACAAAATCTGTAGATAAAGGTTGAGGATACAAATGGTAGTAAAGTGTAGATTTCAAGGGATATAATTGCAAGGGATATAACTGATAGACAACTCCAAATTACCATGCGCAGAATCAATGAATAAGGACCGGATCCAAATTTCAAGCGCCAGAATCAGCAGGTCATCCAATATTTTTAAGCAGTCAAAGGCAGATTTGTTACCAACAAAGAAGGAGATTTGTCTACAACAGCTTCTGTGTTTGAAACCTATTTGTAACCATATTTAGATTTGGTTTAATGATTTCATGGCCAACAAAATAGAAACTAATCTCTATATTTAGAAATCCTAGATCCATCAATTTGTTATTGAAACTTATGATTTTACATCTATAAATTTTAGGAAGAAAAGAGGTGTGAGAGAGGGGAGGTCTGAGAGGGTAAGGCATGAGAAGAATTTGATGAATTAGCCAGCCAATAGGTGTTATTGTAAGCTTGAGGGAATTAGTTTATGTGATTACTTCTGACATTGGGGATCTACGACATTTGTTTTATCAAATTGTGATTTATCTTGTCTAAACATTGTTTTTCCATATTCCTTGTTTTAAATTCTGTTTTTCAGCTTACTTGAATGAATTGCATACATTGAGAAACAATGGTTGTTCATGCATGATAGATTCCCAAGCGGTAAAGATTTTTCCATGACTACCTATCATCTGCGTGTTTTGTTTCAAGTATCATTGCATCCATTTGAAAAAGAGAATCTTGGCTCGATGAGGTGTTCTACTTTTCGTTTATTCCCTATTCTTCTACCCATTTACATATAAACATCTTATCTGATATACAATTTGATTGCCTTCGATAAACGAGGTGTTTACTTGACTCCATGCCCAATGGTGTTTTTACTGATCTGCATTTAGCCTATTTCTCTTATTCTTTCTCTTTCCATCTACCCGATCCACCTTCTTTCAAAAACCAAAACACATCCTTATTTATAAAATCATTGAAATAATTGAAGATGTGCTAGGCTTGATCCTATAGCAGTCGAGGGGAAACTTCTAGCACTAACATATTTTGGCACCGTTGTCGGGGACAAAGAAATGAAGATATATTCCCTGAGAGAATGACAGCGATCGGATTCACTTCTTGATGGTGAACAGGAAGAGGGAAGATACATGATTGCACATCTTTCACCATGGTGACTCCATTGTTCCGAGATTCATAGGCGACTCCACTAGTTGAAGATCGAGGATGGCCATGGAAACTATTTTGGCTCAGAGCTATGCATTTTTTGATTTCACCAACATAGTTGGTTTTCCACATCCAGTGCCTACAATAGCTGAATGGGATGACTATCTTCCTAGATTTATAGGAAACAAGGATGATCATCCTGATGAGAAATTATTAAATTTTCATAGATGCATGCTTGAACATAGTTTTTTTCACGAGGATGTATTAATCAAGATGTTCAGATTTTCATTAGAAGAACATGCTCATGAATGATGTCAATATCTTCTTGCTGCTAGCATTCATTCTTTGAAGGACTTTCATATTGGCTTTCATCATTATTACAAAAACATTTATCCGATTGATTTTCCTTTTGATAACTGTTGTAAAGAATTTGAATTCGACATCCAGCATTTAGTTAGTTTTTCTTCTGGTTGTAAGGATGTTGGTGATAGCCATATTGTAGACACATTTGTCCTTCATTCAAATGTTTCTAGTATTTTTTATTATGATATAGAAGATGATTATGTTGAGGAAGTAGAAAATGTTTCGTCGTCTTCCGAATCTTCTTCTAAATCTGTTTTACAACATGAGGCAACTCGTCCTTCTATGCAATACAAAAAGGTTTTTGGCTCACCTATCTATGATGCATATTATGATTCTGAAGATGATGGTAATTTCTATGAACAACATAACTCATTTTTTCTCTCTAAGGCTTTTGATCAACAGTTTTATCACAACAATCAAAATTTAGATTCACTCCTTGATAGTCATGGTTCAAGTGGAGGGCACATTTTCACATCAACACATAATGAAAACTTCAACAGTAAGCCATTTTATGATAGCGATGCATCAGAAGTTAGGAAGAAAATGATGGAAACCTAAAGCAGTTTTATGAACCATTTACTAAGCATGTTCCTTCACTAGACATAACAAATTCTTTTATGGAAGTCATCAAACTAATATCTGATATTAATGGTTCACCATCTTCAGAAAATATTAAGCAAGTTGTGATTGGGATTATTGAAGAGTTTGGCCCAATATCTCATGAACATAAAAATGGTATCACTTACAGAGCAGACATCAAACATGAATCGAGTAGCAGTGAAATCATCTTGCAGTCATGTTCAGATTTGCAAATGGTTGAAGGTGGCATCCATTATCAAGAAAAATATATGCATAGACCTTTTGACCTTCAGTTGAAAAATTAGGAAGAGGTATTTCTTTATGGTTTTTATGATCCTTTTTCCGATTATTTGAAATACTGAAGAAATTCAAATGTCAAATTGTTCTTCTGTCATCCTTATGAATTGCATTTATGTATTCCATGGGTTCCTTCTTTCGTTATTTCCAGATTAAGAGTTTCATCAGTGAGTCAGATACTTATATGGCTTCACTGGAAGCATGATTTTACCTGATCTAATGGAAGCAATTGGATAGAGTAGGTAGTGTGTAAAATAAGCTCATCATATGAGCAGGTAGATTCTTTTCAGTTTGTTATTCTGGTGTAGTATGTTGTTACTTCATAGTTTGAATAAGTTTCAGATTTTTAGCAGCAGTATGGATGACTCCACTAACCTAATGAATTAGGCACAACACGAAAGTTGT
Source organism: Picea glauca (assembly GCA_000966675.3). Taxonomy (NCBI): domain Eukaryota; kingdom Viridiplantae; phylum Streptophyta; class Pinopsida; order Pinales; family Pinaceae; genus Picea; species Picea glauca. The sequence goes on from JZKD02S1611933.1 coordinate 730,815, forward strand.
GGATTTCTGCAGAGTGGAAGATTTGCAGGGTAAGGTTACATAGATGAGTAGAAATGATAAGGCACGTTGGCCTGCAAGTTCTTGATGTCCCACAGGGAGAACATCATCCCAGAAGGAGCCAATGTTAGTATCCAGATGCTAAATATTAACTTTTTCCTTGTTGCAAGAATGAGGCTATTCCTGTAGCACCGAAAAGTGTTTTTCCAGATCACTGATATTGCATACAATAGAAGTAGTGCCGAGCTTTTAAGTCACCTCATTAGAGGAGAGGTACCGGAAGGGTGCAAATCCTTATTCCATACATCTTTGAAACAATGCTATGATGCCTTGATTGAGACTTCATGATTATTTTAGCAAAGTTCTTGGCCGGGAGACAATCTCCAGCACTTGTCATCAAACACAACAGGTTAGCCACAACATTACCCAACACCAGTCATCATGGGAGATCAAACACACATAGGTGGAATATGTGGCATTGGGAAAATAAATAAAAGGAAAAACGTAGATTTAAAGCCCTAACTCTTGGTGCTAAGTGGAAATTTCAAACAATATTCTTTCCACTATTGATCAAAGGGTTGGTTGCTAGATACGTTGCACTAACGACAAGCTTACAAGTGTTAAATGATTGTAATAGAGATGGAGGCATTAGTTGTTAATAAGAACGGAAAATCAATGAGTATAATCACAAATAGACCACATCCAGGTCACGAGGATGTTGCATAGGTGTCCATCAATTAGCTCGTTCCATGAGGACAAGTATTCACATTGCGCCAAGAAGAACAAAGCTCGAGATTCCAGAATCGTATCTTCACTGAACACTCTGATCTAAACCTTCTCCAAATTGGGGGAAACCAATCTGTTAGCCTAGAAAACGTGAAGGATCGATGGGCTTCCCTTTAATGGAACTGATGGAACGATTATTCTGGGAGAGATTGACGTTTCAAATATATAGCAGGTTTCTTTCATTACACAAGGTATCATGGATTAATTCTAGCCAAGTCAAGTCAAAGACATCGCACTAGCACCACACCAAGCCACGACAAGGAGGAGTTATCCTGGCTGAGGCACAATTTGTCTTGCCAACAAAAATCGTTGCCATCTGTTCTTGAAGAATTAACTTTTGCAAATAGAAGTCATTATCATCTGCTCCGATAACCGGCATTCATCATGAAGGTGAAAGATTGCTTCCAGATGAAAACTATCCACAATACCATCAACAACAGTGTGCAAGCCCAGTTGAGTCACATAAAACACAAGGTACCACAGATAGTGAGCCACAAACAAGTGCCAAAGATTGTGCAGGTGTCCTGTGGTGAGGATAGCTGCGTTTTTGGAGTATTTGACAGGTTGAAGGCATCAAACCATGATGTAGGAACACAAGGAAGAGCCACGAAAAGAGGGACTGATGCTTGGTGAGTTTTTTGATAAATACACAGTTCGAGTTGTGGATGTGTTCGTCATGCCACATCCAAACGCCCAACAAATCCATAATAGTAGCAGCAGCAGGAGGAGTTGGAAAATACTCTAGATATAGTTCTTGTTTTGTTAAGGTTTATTTAAAGAAAAATGATGGAAACATTCATGTAAATAATACATTTGGGTCAATTGCCTTTCACATTGGAGTTTGAAGAAATCATGAGCAAATAGTGGGGAGATTGTTGCTACAAAGTTCCATAGTATAGTTGTGACTGAGTCTGGAGAAGTATATACAAGGGGAAAATGCCAAGGATGTTTCTTTACCCCATTATGAATAATATGCATTATATTGGTCAGAACGTGAGAGGATCAGATCTTAGAACTTTAATTGGAGATGACTGGCTGAGAAAGAATTCATAAACAAACTACCTTTGTTCTCTTCTTTTAAGACAGATTGGTTATGTCCCTGTCAGATTAATAAGGAGGCAACCTAAGGGACTCAGTCATATCACTTGGGTAGCTGCCTCGAAATTTTAGTCTTTCAAACCTTACAACAGACCTAACAAATGGTGGAGATCTTGGTCTTCTAGGAAGCTATTTTGGTTCTCCATTTTTACCAGATAATACAGAAATTTTCCTAGAGTCTCCAGACAAGTACAACTACACTTGCAGATTCTTCTTCTGCATTTCATTGGAATGGGCGTAATTAAGTTCATATCAATAGTCGGAACGTCTAATCGTTGGGGACACTAGTTAATAGACAAATGTACAAGATCTCTACATAAATTATCAGTATGGGAGAAATCCTGTCAAAATTCATTTGATTTTCATGCTGTTGCAACTATGAAGACTGTAGAATATCTCAAGTAAGGGACATAAAATGGAAATGATGTTTGGATTATTATAGAATCCTGTGTCTCAACCAAACCAAGAGTAGTAGCAAGATACACAAGAATGTGAACAAGAAATTCAGTCATCATCACAAGCAGTTGCAGAACATGAAGAAGAGAAATTGCACGAAGCACAAAGTGAAGCTCTTATGACAGAGTCAAGTTCTGGACCAATTTCAAGTCAAGCTCAATCGAGATATATTCATTCTATTTTAAGAGATTAGTTCCACAAATGGAGGCATCAATCAAACATTGCTGGCAATTAAGCACAAAATCTGTAGATAAAGGTTGAGGATATAAATGGTGGTAAAGTGCAAATTTCAAGGGATATAACTGCAAGGGATATAACTGATAGACAAGTCCAAATTACCATGCACAGAATCAGTGAATAGATCCAAATTTCAATCACCAAAATCAGCAGGTCATCCAATATTTTTAAGTAGTCAAAGGCAAATTTGTTAGCAACAAAAAAGGAGATTGGTCTACAACAGCTTCTGTATTCAACACCTATTTTTAACCATATTTAGATTTGGTTTAATGATTTCATAGCCAACAAAATAGAAACTAATCTCTGTATTTAGAAATCCTAGATCCATCAATTTGGTATTGAAACTTATGATTGTACATCTATAAATTTTAGGAAGAAAAGAGGTGTGAGAGAGGGGAGGCCCAAGAGGGTAAGGCCTGAGAAGAATTTGATGAATTAGCCAGCCAGTAGGTGTTATTGTAAGCCTAGGGGCATTAGTTTCTATGATCGCTTCCGACATTGGGGATCTATGACATTTGTTTTATCAGATTGTGATTTCTCTTGTCTAAACACTGTTTTCCATCTTCCTTGTTTTACATTCTATTTTTCATCTTACTTGAACAAATTAGAGACATTGAGAATCAATTTTTGCTCATGGATGATAGATTCTCGAGCGGTAAAGATTTTGTCGTAACTGCCTATCAGCTGTGTGTTTTGTTTCAAGTATCGTTGCATCCATTTGACAAAGAGAATCTTGGTTTGATGAGGTGTTCTACTTTTCATTTATTCCCTATTCTTCTACCCATTTACATATAAACGTCTTAATTTGATTGCCTTTGATCAACATGGGGTTTAGTTGACTCCATGCCCATTGGTGTTTTTATTGATCTGCATCTAGAATGTTTCTCTTATTTTTTCTCTTTCCATCTACCTGATCCACCTTCTTTCAAAACCCAAAACACATCCTTATTTATAAAATCATTGTAATAATTGAAGATGTGCTAGATTTGACCCTATACTATAGCAGTCTAGGGGCAACTTCTATCACTAACAGTCATAACAATAAAGCTCCACCAATAATACTATTGAATTAATACAATGCTTCACTGATAGTTGGAAGGCATATTGATTCCATACTGAACGTCATTTAAAAAGCTAAAAAGTCACGTTCTAGTTCTTGTTCTTTTGCTTTCTGGTTCATGTTCTAACAAGGAGGAGCCTTCATTTCCCTTGACGAAGGTACCAATGGGGGACGCGTTCGAGGCTACGAGGGAAGGTGATGTGGAGAGCCTCTAATATCCACTATAAATTCCAATACCAGGGATGCATGGGATGTGCTTAGACAACCATTTATATTCTCCACAAAAGTGGATTTCGAAATAGTAAACAAAATTCTATATTTTATGGAGTGGCGCTGCGATGGGATATACTAGTGTGCAATGGAACCAAACAAATGGGATATACTACTGTGTAATGGAAATAAATATATGGAAGAGGCCGGTTGATGAAGATATGCCTTCCAACTATGAGTTTCATGAAGATATGGATGAAGAGGCCGAATGATGGTGTGGCATTCAAATTAGGTTTGAGGAATACATAGCTCAGGTCGAGGGCGAGAGGAGGATCATATTGGGTTTCCTACTGAGGAATACATAGCTCAAGTCGAGGGAGTTAGGAGAAGCGTATTGGGTTTCATGGTGGTGCACGCACAGTGATCGAACCAGGGAGGCGTGTACAATACTGGAACCCTAGATAATATTTCATCTTTTCTCGATTGGAAATCAATGGAACAATGAACCATAAATTTGATTTGTCTATCCAACAATGAACAGAATAGAAACCCTAACTGCTGGGAATCATGACTGTGGCGACAAGATTAAGGTTTACAAGAGACAATATTAGGGTTTACAATGGAACCACGCGAATAACTTTACGATAGAAGGGGGTGAATTGAGTGAGGGAGAATCAGTCAGACTGGAATGCAGAAGGAACAACTGAGAGACAGAGAATCAATCAAAGAGAGAATGCGGGGCAGATGTGCAGACTGCCATTTCTTTTACAAAGATGAAATTCCTATGGAAGATAATCATGGGGTTATACCAAGGCTTTGATACCACTGTCATTGGTAGAAAATGAAACTCCACGTTCATGTGAATAAAGACAAATTAAATGATTATTGGTGTTCAATCTTCCTATCACTTACAACTCTCCATATTTACAATACTATTACAAATAACACAATTACTAACACAATTACCATGGTTACATGTCCCATCATAACCAACAACATAATCATTATACACTAATTTCATAACCAACAACATAATCATTATACACTAATTTTTTTTTAATGAATATATCAATTTTATAATCTTAATCTATTTTGAATCAATTTGAACCAATGTAATGTATTCATTTTATAAATGGAATAAATTTAATCTCGTCCAAATCCAATCCTTTTTTCTTTAAAAATGATGTTGCATTTAGTAGCCTTCAATGAAATAATAATTAGAGGACAATGAATGCTAAAAAGATGGATATCAAGATGTATTTGATATATCCTCCACATAATCAGGGCATGAATTGGGGTAACTATCGTGCTACCATTATATAGCTCAAATATATGACCTTTGTTCACATATACATAATGAGTTTATCCATGGTTCGGCTAATTCACATACTCTTTACTTTTGTTTCATATTTATTAATGGTTAACGAATGTAATATGATTTTATTTCCTATTTACTAATCATTAGTCAATATAATATATAAGTATTTCAATACTTTTTTCATTTAATGGGTAATGAATATGTGAATACATGAATGATTAAACTTATATAATGAATCTATTTACTAATCATTAGTCAATATAATATATAAGTATTTCAATACTTTTTTCATTTAATGGGTAATGAATATGTGAATACATGAATGATTAAACTTATATAATGAATCATTAATGTCAACATGGATGGATAATGAAGATGTGAATATATGAATGGTTAGATTTATATAATAAATACATATTTAAAAAAAATTAATTACTAATACTAAAATGAGTTGTTACATTCAATAGATAATGAATAATTGAATAGTTAGACTTGTATAATGAATACAAAATTTAAAAACACCAATTACTAATTTTATTGTAGGTTTGTAAACATATCTTGAGTTTATAAATCTATTTTAAAATTCAAAACTATAAATAACTGAATTTATAAGTCTATTTTAAAATTCAAAACTATAAATAAGTGGATTTATAAACATATATTGTACATTGGTTATATTCAAAATTTAAAATTGCAATACTTTGTTTTATTTAGGAGTGTTTACTTTGAGTATATTTATTTTATTACATTAAAAAATATTAGGTTATGTATTTAAATTACTTTTATTTCTAGTAAAGTTTTTTTTATTAATTTTATTTCTAGACACCTTTTCAAATTAATCAAATCATGGTTATATAGATTGTTATCTAAGAAGTGATTTGTCAAATACATCTTTCTCACAAAATGACCAATTAATAAATTTTTATTATATTTTTTAGGAGGTCTATTTGAAACCTCAAAATTCGGCTAATACTAACATTAGTCAAAGAATCATACCAATAGTTGAGATATTGATTTCCAATTAATGATATCCTGCCTCAAATACATGAGAGATCCATTTCCAATAAATGATATATTGGTTTCAATATTCTTTTTGGTAACATTAAATTAGATTTTGTAATAGCGTCCTCACCCATAACATCACAAAATTTATCAAGTTCTAATTAATTCTTTAATATATTAACTATTTTTTTTTTTGTTTTTGTATATACTATTGATATAGACTATCAATGCAACTCAAAACATTGTTATTCTCATAAATAATTAATCAATTGCAACATTTTCCTTCTCTCACACACACATACTAAGAAAATTACATCCATTACTTTCCAAATAAGAAAGAATACAAAATAATATCCTATCAAATTTATGATAGTGACTAGTCAACTAGTATCTATTGCACGAGTATTACAAATTTTTTGTCAACAATTGTATTCACTAATTTGATCAAATTTCAAAAGAAAACTTACATTAGACATCAATGTAAAATAAGAAACCATTGAGGTAGTTGCATATTACTTGTGAATCCTTAGATATTTGGAGATACCTTATCTCCATCTCTTAAGCTATTTGAATAAAAGTGAGAATTACTTTAATTTATGTTTGATTATTTTTGCATCTACAAAATATGAGTTGAAATAAAATCTGATGGAGGTAAATATGTGGAGTAACCCCTACTCCAATGGTGCCCAAATTCACTATTGAATCCCCTTAAAAGAATATTAATATTCTTAGATAATCAACTTCAATGGGATGAGTTATCCTTTAGCTCTTAACTAAAAAGTGGGGAGGATGAACTTTCAAAGTTTTTTGAGATTGTAAAAATTCGAAGGAGGAGAATATTTTTCCTGATTGAAGATGATTTCATTCTTTGTTATTCCTATATTATGAAATGAATAATAAAGGAAGGGTGATAATGTCATGAAATGAATAATAAAGGAAGGGTGATAATGTCATGAAATGAATAATAAAGAAAGGGTGAGAATGTACTCCTTATGCTTATATTCAGAATACCAATCTTCTAATACTTTTAAAGAAAAAATCCTTTCCAATATTTTAACCCTATATGCATAGTTTTTATTAGGCTCTTTGATGACAAAAAGTACAATGTTTAATAGTATGGTTAGATATCTTTGAATTTTCCCAACATAAAACTAAAATACTTGGTCCTTTAGAAATAATGACCCTATACTTTATTTCGAGGGCATTACTCTAAGAATATCACCTTTTTTACTTTGATTTGAAGAGCATATAATTATTGCATTTGTTGTGTTTTGTAAAAGCAAGTGTAACTTGGAGACTTGTAAGGAAAGTAAACACGGAACAAGAAAACAAAAACCAAAACCTGAACACATGGTCATCAAAATATACTATATATCAAGTAGAGCCCTTAACAAAAGAATCATGTAGAAATTTTTTCTATCTTCTCCTTTCCATATTGAAAGTTTACATTATAGTTTTTTCGTCACTTACCTATGCTACAAGCATTTGGAGAACAACAATTTTTTTTATGCTAATTTGTTTTAAAATTTTACTTTATAGTTTTCCATCACTTACCTAAGCTACGAGCATTTGGAGAACAACAAAACTTTTAATGCAAATTTGTTTTCTTGGCATTTTATATAAATTAGGGAAAATTGTTCAAATATCTTCCTTGTGCAAAACTATAAAATTCCAAAACAACTACAACAATCAATTATTTTTTTCCCATGTGCCCTTTGGGATATTTACTGAAATAATCTCTCTCTTTCTGTCCTAGTTAAGATTTCCTACATATAATATCATAAATATTTTTGTGGCATAGTGATTTTATATATAATTGCAATGAACTTAATGAGTTTCCCAAGAAATAGTATGATGAATTTAAAAGGTTTTTTGTTTATGTGATCGTGATGCTTTCAAAGATTTCATAATGTATATAGTTTTGGTAGTTTTTCAAAGGTTCTACTATTGAAAAAAAAATTGTAATAAAATTTTTTACTCTTATGACAACAACTTTCAAAAGTTTTGATTAACTAAAATTAAAAAAAAAAAAAAACATTCAAATTTACAAATATTTTTGCAAGTGTAAGAATTTAGAACTTAAATTTTTTATCGATGGATTGTTTATGAAATGTATAAAAGTCTTGTAGATGTAAATTTATGCAGTATGTTGTTAAAACTTTTTTTTTTTCGGTGATTTATATAGCTTTACTCTGACGAAAGTGTGCATGGATATCTGCATAAAGGGAACTTGTGGTGATGTCTCGAAATTTTATGTGGTAAAATTTTTAACTTTTCTCCACAATAAATTTGGGGAAAGAACCACATAACTTATAAGATTAAAGTTTTGAGGAGGAGGCACCATTTCTCTTTTGATCGAGAGGAAGTTAATTGTAAAAGGGATGAGGATCACAATTTTTCAATAAAGCAACTTTTTTCAAGAAATTTTCCAAGTGTGTAAACCTTTGAAACTTATCAATCTAGAGTGAATGTGAGTTGAAGATAATGTATAGAAAACCCCCCAAAAAACAAAAAAACAATCTTTAAAAAAGTAAAGTCATAAAAAAATCTCAAGATGAAGAAAAAGTATTTAAGTTAATCCAAGAACATCAAGCATGGTGATGAAAGAGTCAAAGTGAAAATTGGTAGGGGTAATCCTAGTTTTCTTTCAAATTTATGGTGTGTTGAGGGATCAACATATCAATAAGTATTTACAATAGTATAATTTTTCTGGTCATTTTTATCATTCTATTCTATAGATTCATCTATAAGAACTATAATTTTGAAATCAAATTGACCTTCTATGCATGTTTTAAAAATTGGATATAGGGTTGAAAAATAACTTTGATTTGTTTGGATGAGTAGTTTGAGTAAGGATTTGTGTATCACATTCTTCTTGTGCATAGAAAAATAAAAGTCACTTTCATTTCAAATTCCATAGATTCTAAAAATGATGGAAAGTAGTCTTCAATATTTTTTCTAAGTGTAGAAGTCCATATGCCAATTTGAGCACTTTTAAAAAAAATTGAAGAATTTTTTTAACATCAAACTGTTGAAAACGAATATCTGTATGGAGAATTTTTTTTCCAATTCCTAGATTTTTATTTTTATATTCTTATTTGTGTAATACATTGATAAAAAAAATATTCATATTAAAAAAAAAAGTTTGGTTTCAAATATTTCACATATGCATATAAAATTACGGAAAACAAGTATCATTTTAAATGATATGTAATATGAATATATTAAACATCAAAATGTATGCATTAATTATTTAAAATGTATAACCAATAATATTTTTTATTAATCATTTTCAAGTATCTCTTCATGCTAATTTTTGGTTGAACATTTAGAAAATTACATAGATTGGACCATATAAATCCATCTATTTTCAAACAATTGTCATATCCCCAACTTAGAGTAAGTTTAAAAAAAAAAATCCTCTCTAGTATATCAACTATGATACATTGCTTCATCTATAAACAAGATGTTTGATTTTCATATCTTTTCTCGTAAATATCAAGAACTTTAGATATATTATTTTGATAGGAGGGAGGTAAATTTCTAGTCTTACTTCACTTCCATTTGTTCATTTAACATTGAGATGATCCTTTATCCAATCATATCTCCTTGCATATTTGACAGACTGCTACATATTGATGTGGATATGAAATTTGGCTCCTCTTTTAGTGAAATCTCTAATACCAAGTAAATTTTCTAGTCTCAACATCTAAATGAATTGTTTACTAGTGATTTCCTTGTTGAAAAACAAATTTCCATCTCAGAAAACAAAATAGACAGACCAGAATAATTAATGGAAATAATTTGCATAAGCAAAGAAACCAATTCCATACATACAAATATTTTCCCTTCAAATCATATTATCATTAGAATAATATCAAATCTTACGAGGGATCCCTTAGTAGGAAAACAACCAACTAAGAAA
>JZKD02S1611933.1:741668-758669 GCA_000966675.3 Picea glauca
CAAATTTAGTTCCCAATGTGCTCTTACTCTGAACTGACGTGGTTTGGATCTCTTCTCTTGCAATATTCTTAACCTTGTGACAAAATAAGACAATAATACTATCAAATTTAGTTCCGGATGTGCTCTTAATCTCAATTGACATGGTTTGGATCTCTTCTCTCGCAATCATTTTTTCATCTTGAGTGAGGGTCGATCCCTCAACTTCTTCATGACATAATAAAAAAACAAAAAATATGTGAGAACTCTTGGTCTCAATTACATCACATGAAGTGAAAATATCTCAAAACGTTTCAATTTTGTTTATCTATCCTCATCCATTCTCGATGAATGTGTTATCATATGGTATATTATCTCTTTGTTGCAGTTGAGGTCTTATAGATTTCATTTTAGTAATGAAGGTTTTAAGATAAGATTCACATGAAGTGTCATCCTTCATAAATTCACCCTTTAACACATCCTTGAGCATAATGTTATTTAGAAACAATAGAGGATTTGATATAGGAGCATCAACTTCAAAGTCAAAATGCAAGCGTGGAGGCAAAGGAATGACATCTCAGTAATGACAGAGTTTCAAATCAGAAATTAACTCAGAATTAAATCGAGTTGTTGAGATATTTTGTAAACAACATTTAAAAAATGTAACTTGTTTGTAAACTCGTGAAGGATTGTAAGGGGTTTCAGATATAGAGTGTTGACTCTTATATGGCAATAACTGTTAGTTATTGTAATAGGATAGATTAGGTAACCACTAAGAGTTTGATAGGATAAGTTATAGACAGGACGATGAGAGCTCATGGAGTCGGTCCTTAGATAGTTTATTGTTGCATTGTAGTAGATCAGAATGTATGAGTATTGTAAGAGATCATAGGGATAAGTAGAACATAGTAGAGTAGAAGAAAGATTATGTAATTTGTTTTCATGAAGGAATAGAACAAACAAAATTGTCCCAAATCCTTGGACTGTGTTCATTTGATGTATGGACGAATGAATGTTATATTCTGTGTGTGTGATTTATTCCATTTTCATTCATGTATGATTGTTCAAGAGGTTGACTGTATGAATTCGTGATGAATCTGGATGAGTTTCAATTGTTTCTCTTCTGACACTCATATGCAAGGTGTGCATCTCCAACGCAAGGAGTGCGTCGACTAAGTCTCGAAGTGACTCAAAGTATTTCAAAGAGAACAAAGGAAACTTATATCGGGTGAAAAGTGTGCACAACGTCATGAAATGATCAAGCATTAAAGAACCCAAACCAGAGTAATGCCAAGTGGGAAAGAAGAATTTATTTTCAAGAAATCCTTCAATCTGAATTATTGAAATATTGAGAACGCAAGGTGTGCATGGGGAATCGAAATCCTTTTAAGGATGAAGCTCATAAGGGATAGCACTTTCCGTAAAGTGTCAGTGAGAGCTAATAGTCAGACTCGTAAGGAGGAATAAAGGTTCGAAACCTTTGAAGACGGAGAAATATTCCAAGTCGGAAGAACTCAGAAGCTCAGGAGGAGGAGTGATAGTGGTCGTTGGATCACTATGAAAAATATCAACAATCATTTGATCAAAGTGAAGTGCAGGAACCTTAGTGCTTTGCACGCAAAGGAGAGAGGAAACTCAGAAGAGTTGAGAACTGATATTTTCGGAGCCCGAAGAGCCAAATATCCGAAATAGAATCTCAGCAGCCCGATCGACAGGAACAGATCAGAACCGTCAGATTGTTCAGGAAAAAATCCAAGCATCGGATCACCCAAGTAAATATGAACCTTCAGATATCGTGAGTCCAGTAGAAGGCAATTTTGACGTTTGGGATTTTTGAAGCGTGGAGTTTAAAATATTGAGGGTGGGCCGCAATCCAAACTTTGGTTTCGTTAGGAGGACACGTGGAGGTTGGAGGAGCATTGTGGGCCCAAACGTAGTTTGGCTTCAAACTTCTTATATCTGCATCCGCAATCGCGTGGTCATCGCCAAGGTGACATCAAGAGGGCTTATCAGGGAAAGGAGATAATGCCCGACACTCTGAGATTTCATAGGAGAGAGAAAGGGAAGGTTGTGGGTGCCATTAAACCTGCAACAAGAAGTCGAAGGGGCCTGTGTATATTCACAGAAGGAAACCATCAAGTTTTCAGAGAGTCACTTGACTCAATAATTGGAGATCCAAGACCGAGAGGTCGCACAACCCTATGAGAGAGTGGGGGGGCTGCATCAGGTGGTATCAGAGCTGATTTTGAGTTTGTTTGTAGACAACAGACAAAAGGCGAAAGGAGGTAAATTGATATCATTTTTGGTATCAAAAATTTGATTTTTGTTTGTAGGTGACGTAGTGAAATCATGTCACCCAGAAGGCGTAGAGCCAATGCATAAATGGAAGAAGAAATGAGGCGAATTCGAATGAGACTGGACTCCATAGAAAAAACATAGAGGAGAGCACCAGATGCTGGAGATATCAGTGAAGATGAGAGTGAAGAAGAAGAGGTCGAAGAAAATGTAGCATAGGATGCTACACAAAATCACTTGAATTCATTTCAAAAATAGGATCCAGAGAGAGAATAGAGGTACCAGTGTATGAAGGAAATTTAGAAGTTGAAGAATTGTTAGATTGGGTACGTGCTATGGAAAAATAATTCGATTACGAAGATATCAAAGAAGATAAGATGGTCAAGCATGCATTTACAAGACTAAAAGGTCATGCAGTGCTATGGTGGGATGAACTGAAGCCAAACGTAGGAGCAATGGTAAGCAAAAAATTAAAAACTGGGATAGGATGGTAGCCAAGTTGAAGGAAAAAATTATCCCAAAGGACTATCAAATCAATATGTTTAGGATATTGAAAAACTTGAGACAAAAAATCTTATTAGTGAAGGAGTACACTCAGGAATTTTACAGACTGAACATCAGGGATGGACAGAAAGAAAATGAGGATGAAAAGACAAGCATATATATCAATGGGATGGGATATGAAATCGAAGAGGAGATCAACATGATGTTAGTTAGTAAATTCAAGGATACTTATCAAGCAGCCTTGAAAGCTGAAGAAAAATTGGCCAGGAAGCAAAGCCAACGAAACATAGGAGGATTTTCAAGAAGAGGTAAGGGAACCACCAGAGAGAAGTTCCATAAGCCGAAGCATGAAGCTAACAAACAACATAGTCACCATCAGAAGGGTGGAAGTTCTAAGGAAGGACAACATGGTGGAAGAAATTATTTTTCTAGAGGAAGATGAAGAGGAAGATCCAGAGGAGGCATAGTTAGATGCTATACCTATGGAAAGCAAGGGCACAAGTCTTGGGAATGTATCGAAAGAAAGAAAAAAGGATAAGATGAAGCACACGTTGCGGAAGCACATAAGCATGTAGAAGCATAATCAACAGAAGGAGGAAAGAACCTCATGATGAGGAAGATTCTTGTTAAACTAGAGAAGGAGATGGAGGAACCAGTTCAACAAACAAGTCTGTTCATAACTTCTTGCTAGAGGAAAGACAAAGTTTGCAAGGTGATCATAGACAGTGGGAGAATTGACAATTTAGTATCCACAGAGATGGTGGAGAAGCTGGAGTTGAAGAAAACTACACATCCAACCCCATACAAGGTATCGTGGTTGCAGAAATGACATAAAGTAATGGTAAGTCAACAATTCCAAGTTGAATTTAAAATAGGAGGTTACAGAGATGAAATATTATGTGATGTAATTCCTATGGATGTTTGTCATATTTTATTGGGGAGATGATGACAATTCGATAGAAATGTTATTCATGATGGGAGAAAGAATACTTATACCCTAGAAAATAATGGTAGGACACATATGTTGTTACCAATAGAAGACAAAGAGAAAAAGAGGGAAGCTAGTTCAAGTATACTTCTCATGAGTGGGAAGGAACTCTTGAAAGAAGTCAAGAAGGAAAAAGAAATGCAGTTTGTTGTAGTGAGGAAGCCTAGAGTTATCCTTACAAGTACTTCTATGGAATATTTGCCTATAGAAATCCAGGAACTGTTAGAAAACTTTGTTGACATAGTAGTGGATGAGTTACCTCACTCATTGCCACCCATTAGGAGTAGAATCCATCATATTGACCTTATTCCAGGAGCTAGTCTACCAAACAAAGCAGCTGATAGATTGACACCTAGAGAAAATGAGGAAGTCAAAAATCAAGTCCAAGAGTTGTTGGATAAAGGTTTAGTCAGGGAAAGCCTAAGCCCATGCACAGTACCAACTGTGTTAAGTCCAAAGAAGGATGGGGGATGAAAAATGTGTACAGATTCCCGAGCCATCAACAAGATAACCATTAGGTACATATTTCCTTTACTGAGGATGGATGATTTGATGGATTGTTTGAGTGGAGCAAGATATTTTTTGAAGATAGGATTGAAGAGTGGATATCACCAAATAAGAATGAGAGAGGGAGATGAATGGAAAACAACATTCAAGACAAATGAAGGATTGTTTGAATGGTTGGTCATGCCATTTGGGCTGACAAATTCACCAAGCACATTTATGAGATCGATGAATGAAGTGTTGAAAGACTTCATAGGGAAATTTGTCATAGTATATCTAGATGACATACTAATCTTCAGTAAGACAAATGGAGAACACTTAAGACATCTAACAATAGTGATGGAAAAGTTGCAGCAGGGAAAATTGTTGATAAATCTGAAGAAGAGTGATTTTATGAAGAATGAACTCATATATTTGGGTTTCATGATATCTCTTCAAATGAATCGAAGATGAAACCAAAAAAGGTAAGAGAAATCAAAGAGTGGCCATCTCCAAGCAACATATTTGAGGTAAGAAGTTTTCATGGGATAACAAGCTTTTATAGAAAGTTTACAGAAATTTTAGTGGTATATGTGCACCCATGCTAGACACTGTGAAGAAGAAACACAAATCTTCTAAATGGACAAAGGAAGTTGAAAAGAGTTTCAAAGTGTTGAAATAGAAAATCACAAAACAACCAATTCTAGTCTTACCAGATTTTGGAAAAACATTTCAAGTGAGATGTGATGCAAGTGGATTAGCTATTGGAGCAGTCTCGAGTCAAGATAATAGGCTAGTTTCTTATTTCAGTGAGAAAATGAATGACACCAAGAAGAATTATTCTACATATGACAAATAATTTTATGCAGTGATTCAAGTTTTGAAAAAGTGGAGACACTATCTAATTCCCAAAGAATTTGTCTTGTATAGTGATAACCAAGCTTTGCAGTTTATTACAAGGAAAGAAAAGTTGAATTAGAAACATGCTAAATGGGTAGAATTTATGAAAAAATTTACTTTTGTCATTAAACATATTGCTGGAACTGCTAACAAAGTTGTAGATGCTTTTAGTAGGAGGAGTTTGATTGTACAGGAATTCCAAGTGGAGACCTTAGGGTTTCAACACCTCAAGGATATATATAAAGAAGACACAGATTTTAAGGAAGCTTATGAGGCATGCAAGAATCCTTTATTAGGAGACAAAAGCCCGTGGACTGAATATTTGATCCAGGATAGATTATTGTTCAAGGGAAGTCAATTATGCATAGCGAAATGCTCAATGAGAGATAATTTTCTGAAGGAGAAACACAATGGAGGTTTATCTTGACATTTTGGTCACGATAAGACATTTTCACAACTGAGAAATTCATATTATTGGTCGAGCGAGAGAAAAAAGGTGAAATTTTTTGTGAACAAATGCATAATTTGTCAATATGCAAAAGGAAGATAATAGAACATTGGTTTGTATCAGCCATTACCAATTCCAGAAAGGTCGTGGGAAGTAATAAACATGGATTTTGTTTTGGGATTGCCTAGAACTCAAAAAGGGAGCGATTCCATATTTGTTGCGGTGGAAATATTTTCAAAAATGGGACATTTCATACCATGCCAGAAGACAAAAGATGCTCCACATAGATAAAAAAAAAATTCAGAGAAGTGGTGAGACTACATGGATTGTCAAGGAGCATAGTCTAGGGACGTCGATGCAAGGTCGAGGGCCAAATGCAGCTTCAAAGGCCATAATGAACTGGTTAAGAAGTTAGAGGAGATCAACACTCTATGCAACGCAAAAACTTTTATGATAGCACGATTCTATAAACATTTCACATTCCCCTTCAAAGTCACTACTGTGATTCAAGAGTTTCAAAATTATTTCCAGAAGCTGAGATATATGTAGAGCAAGTAACTATGCATGGAAATTGTTGCCAAAATCTGAGAGATACGTAGAGAAATAAACTATGTATGATGCAAGAATGTTGATTGTAGGAACGATTCCTAGAAGAGGGTCTGCATAGCAAGTATCTCTGAGAAAATTGAAGCCAAGGTGATGCAGCGGGAAGGAAGAGGCTATTACGCAGCTGGAAGGCTGGGATAGCGGCATGGCACCCTAACATCTGGGATGAGCTAATGAACGTTATCCTCGTCGTTTTATTATGAGGTCATTTTAATAATCTCTAATGGTGCAAAAACCTATCGCAATTATTTTAATAATATTTAATATAACCTATAATCTATTTTCCCTAAAATATTTTTTCCCTATTTTATATTTCTTAATTAGAAAAAAATAATTAAGTATCACAAACAATAGTCACCATGCAATTTTATAACCTAAACCTTGATATGATAATCCAAACATTTTTTTTAATTTTTTTTAAAAGAAGTTACATACTAATTTTAATCTGCATATATGAGTTGTGCCCAAATATAAATTTCAAGCTAATGAACCAAAAAAAAGTTTCTACCGACAATCCTAGTTTGCAAGACAATCCTAATTTGCAAATCAGCAAACCAGCCACATGCAGGTATGTATGAAACTCTTTAGGATTCACATATAAGTTTTCAATAATATACAAATTTTATGTGTTATATTCTTTGCATGTTCAGGTCATGTATTGTACATTAGAATGAGAGGAAGGGGATGGTTGGCCACTCTCCATTTTTGGTTTGTTTTTGGTGTTTTTAGATTAAAGATTTTTCAACCCGTTGCAATGTAATTCCAATCAAAGAATGTAATCCAGATCAATGTATTAGGGTTTCAGATGCCATGTGATCCTATATATTATATTGTAATGGTGAAGTAATACATTCAGAATTAGAGGTGTGGCTTTAAACATTTGTTGGTTTTCTAGATTAATAGTTTCCACCATAAATTTCCTAATACTATATGTGATTGTTGTTGTTTTGCTTCAATTTTATAAAAAAATAGTATGTGCAAGAATATTTATGTGCATTTCTATATTGCAAAAGGTTTAAAACCTACATTTGGTATTAGAGCCAAATTATTGGCTTCAAAAGATGTCTTTCTTTCTAAGGGTTTAGTTATCTAGTGTTTGCATAAACCTTGTTTCATTGGGAGCTTTGCAGTGGTGATTCTTGCATTGATAGAAAATAGAGAGCAGTGCTTTGAGATTTGGAAGATGAATATGGAATATCATATAATAGATAAATATCAGTGAGTCATTGTGGATATAGGTACTACACCTACAGGTATGTCGACAAAAGATTGGACGAAGTTGAGTAGGAAGGAAAATAACACAATTTGGTTATGTCTTTTAGATTAAGTGTTACTAAATGTCTTAGGAGAAACTAAAATGAAGGAATTGCAGAACAAGTTAGAGGATTTGCATTATTCCAAGTCCCCGGTAAAAAAAAAATTCTTACGTAAGAAGTTGTACTTCCTGAAGATGAATGATGGGGACTCGGTGATAGAGCATCTAAATGCCTTCAATACTATGGTAAGTTATTTTTTGTCCATGGATATTAAAATTTCAAATGAATATAAGTGGAGTAGTTTATTATGTTCATTGCCAAATTCATGGGGTAGCCTAGTTGTAGTTATTGGTAGTAATGCGACCACATTAAATTTTGATGATGTTGTTTCATCCTTGCTATTGGAAGAAATGAGAAGGAAAACCATGGATAGAGAGATCATATATGCCTTATGTGTAAGAGGATGTACCATGTATAGAAATAAAAAAATTCCTCGAGTGGGAGATTTCAATCTAGAGGTAGATCTAAATCTCCAAGAAAATCCTTAAAGAAATCCTGGAAATATGGTAAAGTTGGGCATTTCAAGAAGGATTGCAAATAAAAATGGTGTTGAGAGAGGGAAGAGATCTGATGATGTTCCTTCCATAGAAGGGAAATCCTCCTTAGAAGAAGGATGGGATGTGTACTTGGATTCTTCAAGAACATATACAAATCATTATGTATGGTTATTGATTTAGGTGTCTTTTTTCATATGACTCCCCAAAAGGAGTGGTTTTGTGAATATGAAAATTATAATGGAGGTGAAATTTTCTTAGGAAATAATTTAACAACCAGAATCATAGGACATGGAAAGGTGAAGATGTGGCTCAAGGATGGAAGGATTAGAACACTTCCTGGGGTTTTGCACATTCTATAGCTAACTATAAATTTATTGATATTTGTAAGCAATATGAGTGATGCAAGTGTTCATATTGTGTTTGAAAAGGAAACAAGTAAAATGGTCGAGTAACGGTGTTTATGATGAGAGTCTATAATGGAACTTTATACACGTCGTTGGGAAGAACACAAGTAATAGGTGTAGTAGTTCTACTGTTTCTAAGGGTGAAAAAGAAAAACCCCTATGGTTTCTAGAGAAAAAATAATGATGTGGAATAAAATATTGGAACATATTAGACATAAGGGTCTTCAAGCACTACATGGTAAAGGTATGGTTGAAGGTATGTTTGATTGCACACTGCATTTCGATTTTTGTGAACATTCTATATATGGTAAAAAAAATCAGGTAAGATTATTATATTGTGCTATAAGAGAAAAGGGAATATTAGAGTTCGTACATAGTGATGTGTTTTGACCTATTCATGTTTAATCATTAGGTAAATATGTGTACTATGTTTTTTTCATTGATGATTTCTTGATGAATACATGGATTTATTTGCTCCAAATGAAAATTGAAGTCTTAGATAAATTTCAGGAGTTTAAGGCTCTTGTGGAGAATCAAGCAGAGAAGAAAATAAAGGTGGTGATGATAAATACTAATGAACAGTTTCGCATGAATTGTAACATAGAATGGTCGAAGATGAATCCATACACTTCTTAACAAAATGGTGTTGTAGAAAGGATGAATAAGATGCTATGGAAAAATCAAGGAGCATGCTCAGTGGTTTTGGGTTAATACATAAATTTTGGGTAGAAGTAGTGGATACTACATGTTACCTGGTAAATATATCACCCTCATTAGTGTCGGTGGAAAAAATTTCGAATGAGGCATGGAATGATTAGAAACCATATCTTGAACATCTTAGAGTGCTTGTTCTTGATTATTATGTACATGTTCCAAAGGAAAACATGAGTAAATTGGATAACAAAGTTGGAAAGTGTATCATTTTTGTCATAAAGGTGTTATAAAATGATATAAAATTTGGAACCCAGAAGCTAAGAAGGTTGTCTATAGTTACGATGTTGTCTTTATAGAGGTTAAATATATTCCCAAATAGGAAGTCCCACCAAAATAAAAATAACTGAAGACAGTATAATTTAAGTTAGAGGGTGAAGAATTTTACTCAATAAAAGAACAAGAATAATAAGAAGAAGAACCTCATACTTCAGTATTGATGAGATCAATTCAAGAAAGAGGACAACCAAAAAAGGTATACTCCACCTAATTTTTGTTCTAATTTTCCTTTTTCTGTTACTAATGATGATCCTAGAACTCTTAGGGAGGCAATGGATTTAGTGGATGATAAACTCTAGAAAAAGTCCATGGTTGAAGAAATGAATTCTTTTGATAAAATTGAGGCTTGAGATCTAATTGAGTTACTTTCTAAAGGAAATTTCATTGGTATAAAATGGGTGTTTAATAAGAAGTTGAATGCAAAAGGTGGAGTGGAGAAGTATAAAGCTTTCCTAGTAACAAAGGGATATTCCTAGGTAGAGGGAATTGATTTTGGTGCCATTTTTTCTCTTGTTTCTAAATTCCTTTCTATTAGATTTGTTTTGTGTATTTTTGTTTCTTTTGATATTGAAATAGAAGATATGGACATAAATAAAACAATCCTATGGGGATATTGAAGAATGATGTTGTATAACTATTCTATGAAATAACTTTTTCTCTAGAATCCGGCCATATAAATATATGAAATCACTATTTTTTGTTATTTAAAATACATTTCTGAATGTAGAAATGGATTCAACATGTTGAAAAACCCCTAGAGAACTCATATTATACATAAATAATCACTCAAATATGAGGATCTAACAATTTCTTGTCGGATTTCGGGAAAATGTCCCTTGAAAAAATTGTCGGAGAAATATCATTTTGTAGAACATTTAGACTACAGCTTGAAGAATATATATACTTGAAATGACAAAAGGATTTCCAAGGAAAGGTAAGAAATAACTAGTATGCAAAGTGAAAAAGTCCCTATATGAGTTAAAGAAATATGCAAGGATGTGGTTTCAAAACTTTGATACCTTTATTTCGGGACTTGATTTTACAAGGAGAAAAGTTGATCTTCATTTCGAATTAGTTGGAGATCATTTTATTTATGTGGTGATGTATGTTTATGATACGTTGTTGATTGGAAACAACTAGGAAATCATCAAGAAGGTAAAAACTCAATGGTCTTCCAAATTTGGTACGAAATATCTTGGTGTTGCAAGTTTTGTTTTGGGCATGGAAATTAAAAGAGATTGAAAAAATAGAAACTCTAGTTGAATTAGAATAAGTATGTCAAGACTATATTGCAGAGGTTTAATATGAAAGAATGTAAACTAGTAAAGGTCCCTATTTGAGTAGATTTAAATTTATATGCATATCAGTGTACCAAGGCGCATGAAGAGGAAGAAGATATGTTGTGTGTTTCTTATGCTAGTGTTGTTGACACCTTGATGTACAAAATGGTCTATACTACACCGAACATTACACATTCAATGAAAGTTTTGAGAAGGTATATGTCCAAACCAAGGAAGGAGAGTTGGATGCCTATAAAGAGGGTTCTCAAGTATTTACGTGGAACTAAATATTATGGAATTTGTTATCAAGGAAGACCTCGATGTCGACAGAGTGTTGGACATACATGACTTTGTTGATGCACACTGGGCTAGAGATCTGGATCATAGAAGATCTACAATTGGTTATGTGTTTAATTTATTTGGAGGAGCAACCAATTATATGAGTAAGAGACACTTTATAGTTTATCTCTCAACTACAAAAGATAAACACATGGAATCCACTCATGCAAGTAAAGAATTTGTATGGTTACAAAGATTGTGTTTAGGTATTGGGTTTGTACAACTAGCGATAAGGTTAGATTGTGAAAGTCAAAGTGCAATCTTTCTAGCAATGAACTCAACTTATCATTCTAATACAAATCATATTGATGTTCAATATTACTTTGTAAGAGACATGGTTGAAGAAAAGAAGGTGTTGTTGGTAAAGTTTGACACTTTGAAGAATATTGTAGATTCATTGACAAAGCCTATGAGCACTAAGAAATTTTCTTGGTGTACAGATAAATGCACATTGCTACCTCGGATTTTTGATCATGTAATCTTGTGGCCAGTGACATGTATGCAAAGAAAACAAGAAGTGGGGGAATGTTGTGTATGTGTTATATTCTTTGCACGATTAGCCCATGTATTATACATTGGAATGGGAGCAAGAGGGTTAGGAGTCTATTTTTGGTGTTTTTAGACCAATTATTTTTTAGTCCATTGTAATGTAATTCCCATGAAGAAATCTAATCCGTGTCAATAAATTAGGATTCTAAATGCTATTGGATCCTATATATTATATTATAATAGTGAAGTTAATACAATAAAAGTTAGAAATGTTACTCTAAACATTTGATGTTTTTCTCAATTAAAACATTTAAAAGTAAATTTTTAAATTATATATTTTGGTTACTCTTATTTATTTACATTTGCACAATTAAATACATATTTACATTACAACAATTAAATACTACAATAAAATTATTAAATAATATAATTTATGTTATATATTCACATATATAGCTTTTAATGAATTGCATCTAATTGAAACATTGAACCAAATGATTTCGTATTCATAACTTGAGTTGCAAGGTTCCGCAATAAAGGCACTCCCACTATAATAGTTCGATATAAAAGTCCTCCATAAAACTATATCATTATAGTACAATCATATAGTACTAATATTTATAATATTACAATCATATAGTACTATATCATTATAATATTACAATATTACAATAATATAATTGTATATCATTATTTAAAGGTACAGTTTGTAGAATGTTTAGATTATAATATTACAATATTACAATAATATAATTGTATATCATTATTTAAAGGTACAGTTTGTAGAATGTTTAGATTATTCATGGTTTATATATTTATTAATTTATATTTATCTTACCACATAATCTATAAAATAAATAAATAAACATTTGAGATATAAATCTTTTAATTTTTTGATACCTAAATTATTTTTATATTTAAAATTTTTGAGTTAAGATATCTACAATGTAGTAGTTAATATATATGTTTTTGAAATAACTAATTTTACTCATTAATAATATTAATTAATAAATAATAATAAAATGATGATAAATATAATTATTTCATATTTCTTACCTTCTAATAAATAACTTTATTTGTTTTTATAAATACCTTTTTATGTAATGGTATGGTTAACAATAGTCAACCTTTATTAATTATAGTCAATTATTGTCATGGTAAACCATAGTCAACCATGATGAAGGTCAACTATGATGAGCCATATTAAACTTTGGTCTATGTCACCACGAGGACTAATATATTGATACTTCAACACATTAATGTATTAATGTATTGATAAATTAATTAATAGACAATTAATATTATCACATCAATATTTTCATTGGATGTAGCTTGGATGATTGAGAATGATTTTTACATTAATTAATGGGTTTATAACATTTATTATCATATCAATGCATTAATACATTTAATTGATATATTGTATAAAAAAAACACAATATTTATTAAGTATAAACTTTTATTAAAATACTATATAAAAATATGTATTTATTAAAAATATGTTCTCAATACTTTTTATTATTAAAGATACATTTTTGTGTATTAAATCATTATTAATATATTAATTAACAATATTTTATTACATATAATTTATTTTTAATATATTACTTTATTAATATATTATTATTTTATTAATGTAATAATTGTTAATATTTTTTCAACATTTTAATTAATTATTACATTAATACTTTAACACATACATTTGTTTATTAATACATTAATTGATAGACCATTAATATATTAATTGATTAATACATTAGTACTTTAATATATTATTTTTTAATAAAAACAATTAATTAATACATTATTAATGTACTAATACTTTGTCAATATATCATTAATACTTAAATGTATTTATGTAAAAATATAAACATGAATACATATTTTATTGATATGAGATTTTATTATTATTTTATTGATACTTTAATGTATTTAAGTTAAAATATGTTAATAATGTAATTTTACTTTGATAATTTATTAATGTATAGATTAATTTATATATTCTTATTATATATTACATAAATGTAATAATTAATACATTATTATATTAATTATGTTTTAATTTATTAATGGTCATCTCCAAAGCATGTTGGCAATCAACTAGAATTACTTTATAAAAGTGGTTGATATATGTCCATCTGCCCTATTTTCACTCTTTAAAATTAATGGGGGCTATTGTCTATATCAACCACTTTTATAAAATAGTTGTTGCTAGTTATTTATCATACATAAAATTTATTATCTCTATATTTTTAGTTTTATATAATTTATTATATTGAATAGACATATAATATCATCCACTGAGTTATAAATTATATTTGTATAAATATAATAAAACAATAATTTTATAAATATAAACATATAAATTATGTTTTTATAAATATAATAAAATAATAATTGTAAAGATATAAATATAAAATTTATATGTAACTACAAGTAATTTGCTGTTTTTAATTATTTCCATAAACCATTATGATTCTGTGAAAATTTCTCATACTGCAATATTTTTCTGCCCGCGCTTTGATTGAAGACACTAAGGGAATTTTTTTTACAAATTTAAGACAATAAAGAAAAAGAAAAGGGTTGTTCCTTGTAGGATCAATCTATTCCCATAAAGCAAAAGATTATTATGAACATGCCAGAAATAAAGACTATTTAGTATATCTGTATGAGATCAATATGTGATAGATTTCCTCTTTTAAACCTTGAAAACTTGTGTAGGTGACGTTTTTTTATCCAAAACCTTGTAAACATATATGTTTCCCGCTATCTTGCTTGTCACAGTTTCCAGGAAAAAGTCTGCCCGGTACATACCTCTTTTTTGAACGCGGATTGAAAGAGTCCATTGAAGATACCGCTCGCCTTTAAGTATCTTTTACACCCTGATTGAACGAATCTATTCAATTATAGCACCGGTCGTCCAAATTGACCAGACGAGTGCTTTTGGTACAATCATCGCAGAGTTTGTCTGCCATGATTCTCGGATTTGTCTCCATCACCGTCAGACAACAAATACTTTGGCCTAGAATTCAAGCCTGTCTCTTAGCCCAGATTATGCCACATTGACTAGCCCACCCGGCGAAGCACTAACGGCTGGATCAAAAGAAGTTGCGACTTTGAGTCGAGTGTGAAATTATATGAATTCAGTGAATCCAAGTACCCAAGTGCCTTAGCTTTGAACGAAGATAAAAATTTAACGATTCTCGATGCTGTTATAAGGTTCAAATCACTCTTCCCTCTCCGCTTTTTAATTAAATTTGTCAGTTGAACTTCTTATATTGCTCACGGCTTCCCTTACTGAGCCTTTAATGAACACTATTATTGCAAGTTTTGGATGGAGACACGGAGAGATTGCTTAAATGTTGACGACGACACTCATTTCGAGACCTCGATTGCCATTGGATGAACATTATCCACAGCCTTGACATCTGGCAAATTCACGGACATTTCTATTGCCACTCAAGGCTGCTAGTCGAGAAATAACCCACATGTAAGATTTTTCCGACGTTGTGTTTAATCCATGACTACCACGGTCTACTGTCTCATACATTTGAAATGAATAAGATGGAAGAGAATTTACATAGTGCTCGTCTGTCAATCCTCCACCTGCATCTGTGTGATTATACAGCTGCATTGATCAAAGTTCACCTCTGAGAAAAGAGGTTTTCAGCTATCGTTTGGGACTAAACTTGAATCTAGCTCCCTACTTGCTTAGCAGAAAAGCTAAAAAATAAGCCTATAATGAAAACCCATACATGGATATAATAAAAGTAGATTTTACTTATAATGTACAACCCGAAAAACTCCATTTTTATTGAGAAAGCATCCAATACAGAGTCCTTAAGCTGCTTTATAGTCTATACATTGAAAATTATTTGCTTCATACATGAAGACACAAAGAAAAGAACAATTGTAGCTATTACCTGAGACGTACATTTATCCTAATGTCAAGGAAATCAACTTAACTTACTCAAACTAGATACTGAGTTGGACGCTTTCTGTTGCCTTAAATATAGAGTATTATGTTAGCATGCACGCCAAATCCACACTTCAGGGTTTCGCTTTTTGCCACAAAACGGCTAAAGGAGAAGCCGATAGAAACCCTTAAATCTTCATGTCCGTTAGAGTCGTTTTTATCCTTTCCTGTGTTCTACTCTACCCGTAGATGAAGTGATCGGTTGAAGATAATCTTCATTATACTGTATATCTGCAACATTACTATTAATAATTTGGCTTAGATAAATATTCTCCTGAGATGTCTTCGCATCTCGATAAAGTTGTTCTAATATTTCTGTTTCTTCGACAGGCGAATGAATTTGCTTGCCCCGCAAATATGTGCTGGGCATTCTCGAGTCCGAAAATCTTAGACAAGTTTTAATATTAGGAAAATCGTCCAGCTCCAAAGGTGGGCATGAGCATTCATAATGCTCAGCCTGCAAAGCCCAGAAGAAATTAACATGTCAATAAGATTAAACACCCACACACAAGGACGAAATAAGGCCTTATCTCTCACAACCCGTGTTAATGTTTACATTACAAAACTTCACAAATTAAATAACAGAACAGTTTACAACACTTTAATTTTCGTCTGTGGGGCCTTCATCAGGTCCTATGCTTCGGTATTGTGCTCTTTCTCTTCCTTTTCTCGGAGCTTACCATTCAACTCATTTAAAGTATAAAGGCTTTAGACCATCATTCTTGCACTTGTACAATGGACAATTTGACAACTCTGTTCATCGGTGTTTCCATGATAAAAGATGTCAATTATTGAAACATCTTATGGACATATCTCCATCTGTCAAATATTTTGCTTTCGACTATCTGTCAATATCTAGAAAAGCTGTCTAAATACAAAATATCTTCAAAATTCCTTTATACAAGATGACTTTAATAAAAACAATTACTCTCGAAAACCTGGACTGACAAACTTATATCAAGATACAAGAATTACTATTACTTTTTACATAAACACATAAATAAACTCACATTAGTAATTACTCTGCTGCCTTTAAAAACACATACTTGCACAACATCCATAATTAAATATATAGATTAATAGACAGTAGCATGAAAGGCAGACATATCCTCTATGGTGGCTTCCTGGTGGCAATCAACGACAGCGACCACCTGGGTGATTCGTGAGCAGATATCAACGACATTTGTGATTCCATTTTCTAGGTAACGACGTACAACGAGCAGCGATGGCATTAGTGAATCTTCAGATCTGCGACCTCCTCCTCAAATTCCGACCTCTTGTTTTGTTGGTAGATAGACTCTTGCAGATCTCTGTAAATGGCGGAACTTTTTTTTGTTTTTGGTTTGTAACTCTTCTTGCATAGTGACAGGGTTCCTTCTTTGCAATATGCAACAGGGCGTATACCTATTGACAATGGGCAGATTTAATAGGGGTTTAGTGCTTAATAAGTTTTCTATGGACAGGATTAAATATGGCTGGAATATTCTTAGTAGTCACACAAAATAAATGG
>JZKD02S1611933.1:773249-790469 GCA_000966675.3 Picea glauca
ATTAATATATTAATAATGATTTAATAGAAAAAAATATATATTCAATAATTAAAGGTATTGAGAATATATTTTTAATAAGTACATATAAATATAGTATTTTAATAAAAGTTTATACATAATAAATATTATGTTTTTTTTATACAATATATCAATTAAATGTATTACTGCATTGATATGATAATAAATGTTATAAACACATTAATTAATGTAAAAATCTTTCAAACACTCAAGCTACATTTAATGGAAATATTAATGTGATAATATTAATTGTTTATTAATTAATTTATTAATACATTAATACATTAATGTGTTGAAGTATCAATGTATTAGTCCTAGTAGTGACATGGACCAAAGTTTATTATGGTTTATCATAGTTGACCTTCACCATGGTTGACTATGATTTACCATGACAATAATTGACTATGACTAATAGGGGTTGACTATTATTAACGATACCATTACATAAAAAAAATATTTATAAAAACAAATAAAGTTATTTATTAGAAGATGAGAAATGTGAAATAATTATATCTATTGAATCATTTTATTATTTTTTTAATAATTAATATTATTAAGGAGTGAAATTAGTTATTTCAAAAAATATATATCTTAAATACTACATTGTAAATATCGTAACTCAAAATTTTTAAATATCAAAAAAAATTTAAAGATTTATATCTCAAATGTTTATTTATTTATTTTATAGATTATGTGGTAAGATAAATATAAATTATTAAATATATAAACCATGACTAATCTAAACATTCTACAAACTATACCTTTAAATAATGATATAGTATTATAGGATTGTAATAAAAAATTTACAAACTATACCATTAAATAATGATATACAATTATATGATTGTAATATTATAAATATTAGTAAGCCTTCTCTATACCATTAAATAATGATATACAATTATATGATTGTAATATTATAAATATTAGTAAGCCTTCTCTAGTTTGATGAGTACTTTTATATCCAACTACTGGGAGTGCCTTTATTGCGGAACCTTGCAACTCAAGTTATGAATACGAAATCATTTGGTTCAATGTTTCAATTAGATGCAATTCATTAAAGCTATATATGTGAATATATAACATAAATTCTACTATTTAATAATTTTATTGTACTATTTAATTGTTGTAATATAAATGTGTATTTAATTGTGTAAATGTAAATAAACAAGAGCAAGCATAATATATAGTATATAAAAATTTACTTTTAAATGTTTTAATTGAGAAAAACATCAAATGTTTAGAGTAACATTTTTAACTTTTATTGTATTAATTTCACTATTATAATATAATATATAGGATCTAGTAGTATTTAGAATCTTAATCTATTGATGCGGATTAGATTTTTTCATAGGAATTATATTACAATGGACTAAAAAATAATTGGTCTAAAAACATAAAAATAGACTCCTAACCCTCTTACTTCCATTCCAATGTATAATACATGGGATGATCATGCAAAGAATATAACACATACACAACATTCCCCCACTTCTTGTTTTCTTTGCATACATGTCACTGGCCACAAGATTACATGATCAAAAATCCGATGTAGCAATGCGCATTGTTTATCTGTACACCAAGAAAATTTCTTAGTGCTCATAGGCTTTGTCAATGAATCTACAATATTCTTCAAAGTATCAAACTTTACCAACAACACCTTCTTTTCTTCAACCATGTCTCTCTTGGCAGCCAATTAATTTTTTTTATTGACCTATAAGCTGCCTACACCTATGTCTTCCGAACTTCAAATTGTCGTCACATTTTTCAAATAAACGATATTTTCATTTCTTGCGACACTTGCAAATTTGTCTCCATTAAGTTTTCACGACTATAAGCGTGAAAACTTCTCCTTTTGAGGTCATATTTCGATCAATATCCAAACTGTCATCATCTTTTTATTGATATTTTCTATGACACTTACCCTTGGTTTATCGTTATGTGGCTGAAAGGATTTTCGAACTATGCCTATTTGGACATTCTTATATTTTCATAACTTGATTTTATTAAACTTGTGAAGCATTGAGCATATAGATTTATATTTTTTATGACTTGCCTAAATCATTGATTTTATGAATTGCATAGGGGTCATGATTTATTTTTGTTTTTATATACGATATGATCCTTATGATAATATTTTTATGGCTCTTGGCTTGTAAATTTTATGAGTATCAATTGGCACAATGGTTTAAAACGTTTGATTAAACATTTATCCAATGGCGCATGGTTAACAATCGGTGTTGGTTACACGTTGAATGTTCATGGTTTAAAGACTATAGTTGTTTTGTTGCGTTGGCATAACACTCACCATTTGATTCTTTGGTTGGCCAAACGATTGGTTTTTGAGCTATGTTATGATTGTTTGAACAGATGTGGGACTTGGCGGCTGTACTTTACTATAACTATTGTGCATGGTGGTGAATAAATCCACCACCCTTGCATGCGCACATTAATGCTTTCCCCCTTTGATCGTTCATTGGTGTTAGACCAAATGACTCTGCTCCTGTGCGTTGGTGAATTTGACCCAAACCCTTACCATGTGCTCGCACCATGGCCCCAGTCGTCCGAGATGAACCTAATGGGAGCCAGGCCCTATTGATTTTTGACAGTGCCCGCAGTGACCTCGAGGAAAATGGGTGGCTTCCATTTATACAAAAATTCGAGGGTTTTAACCTCTGCGTAGCTCAATAATTTGCTTTGACCTTTGATGGCTGTTGAGCCAAGGTCGGCGATATTCAATTGCAAATTGACGAATAGTTTATCAGTCTTGCTACGGGTTTGCCTGCCGCTGGACAACGATGGTCCAACAATTTCAAAGTAGAGGAGGTCCCTTGGACACTTCTCTTCCAGTCGCGTAAAATCACCTCCTGTGATAAAGGTTTGCCAGTAACTATGCTTAAACAATGTTGGCATGATTTATTGATGATAGTCAAACAGTTTATCACCTGCGAAGGTCGGTACGTGTTTGTTTTCTTACACCACCTTCGTTTGCTTATGGTTTTTATGGGTTATCATCTCAATATGCCCTATTATTTGCATAGAATCCTGTTTAAAATGTCAAAGAAGTACAAAAGAAATCAGGCTGATAGTAGCCTTTTTCATTATGGGCTGGTTAAGCTTATTGTTGTCTGTCATTTGAGTCTACGCAGAGATTGTTGGAGCAATTTCCTTGCTCAGAATGATTTTGACGATTTGAACCCTCCACAGGTTGACAAACCTATGGTGAGCGAGGACAAGGCTGTACCCCCAGTACCCTACAACATCCTGCTACCTAAACCCTTGGCCGACTCACCTATCGACCTACCCCACTCTCTGACCAAGAATGTTGAGACCGTTAAGCCTATGGGCAAAAAGAAGCTCATGGTTAGAGAGATATTATCTTGATGTTCCGATTCTGCAGTCAAGAATTCACTCTTTGGAGGACCAGGTTGCACTTCTTACCAGTCAGAAGGCTAAGCTACAAGCCACTGATAAGAAACAAAGGACGACAGGCTCCATCTTGTTTCAAAATGTGTAATCAACCACAGTTTTCGTGAATTCTAAGTTGGCATAATTGAATAGCCTTCGTCATAACACAGGTATATTTTTTTACTTGTTTATATAACGAATTCGAATTCGATTTTGAATAGTTTTGTTTACAGCATTGATTGGCTCTGTCACATTGTATGCATTCTATACATAGCTTTGCTTTGATTAAATGAAAGTTCGTTTTCTCAGTTTAGATTTTATTGGATTTTCATCGATTTGATTGATCTTGGTGTGGATTCGATTTGTTTGATTTAGTTAAAATGGATGCTTTGCTATCAATTGAAGTCGTTTGTATCTATTCTAGACAGGAGTTGTTTCTCATATTTCAATTTTGAACACAATCACATTTCGATTTGATTCCGTTATAATGTATACGCTATGATTGGCAACAATTTTGATATGGTTAATTGTTACGGTTTTATGTCCCATATGACTTTCGACCAACAGGAATACAATTCGGATAATTTCCAATGTGACTCTATACAAACACACCCAAATCGTGAATGGATTCAATTCATAATGACTATGCTAAAAACCTAGCCGGTTAATTCGCATTGGTTTACTATTAGCTTGACCTTGTTATCAGTTGGATTCGTATTGCAATGCATATTTTGTTTGAATTTGATTTGTAAAATGAGATTGGATTCACGATTTATTTCTGTATTAAACTCTGTCATGATCCATTTGAAATTAATAATTTTGTTCAATACCAATCAAGATTATTTGCCCAGTTTGAAGTTATCACTTCTGTCGATTCTATTATGGTTGTGATCACTGTTAATCGATCTTGTCTGCTAACTATGCAAGGATTAATGATCTAAATCTATCAAAAATTTGATTTGGTTGATGATGTTACGTATGATTTCATTTACCCATAATCGAAACAGTCTTTTCATCTGTGTATTTGATTAGCTATAATGAGTGGAAAATGGTTGTGTTGGATTAGATCATATCACTTACGATATGACTCATTATCGATTTCAATTGGATATGAAACAGTCTTGTTACTGTTCGACCTGATTTTATGGTAACATAAAAACAAAGTATTCTTACCCCTGTTTTCGATTGAATCGCTTTTGATTCTATTTAATGTTGAATGATAAAATCATTTGAATCTCGAGTGATTAGTTTTAAATGATCATTGGAAGATAATTGATTTTGATTCTTTTAAAAGATTTGATTTGATTGTAATTCTGATCATGTATGTTATTTTAGACTAGCTACAGAATCAGATGATTCTGTAGCTAAATCTGTAGGATTAGATTTTTATTGTTTTGCTAATAAAATACCTTTCTAACTTGTTATTTTTTGTCTATAGCAGATGAATTCGAAATTGCAGTGGATTTGATGAGAAGTTAGAGGATATTTGAAATGTTTTGATTTCATTTTAGTTTCCTAGTTTAGTTGATTTTGAGAATATCTTCCTAGATTATGTAAACAGTTTGATACTATCGAGAGTGAGGTTTTACCCAGTGGAGAAACTTATAAATAGTTATTATTTTTGTAATAATGAGCATCCTCATTCATGGGAGAACAAGGATATGGAATTTTAATACAGACTGAGACAAAATTTGATATTCTGCTATAGCTTTAGCTTTTCATGATATCAATATTTTGTTTTATGTTTATATATATCTATTTGCATTTGGTTAATGACTACTTTAGCTATCTTAATCTTTGCAAATGATATGTTTTAATCAATATAATCCATATCTGATTTCTTCCAAGCATTTAAAAAACATAGCAATTGCTTAGTTCAGTTTGTGAATGGCAGATTTGTCTTTTTCATAAGTTGAATTATTAAATATAAGCTTTTGCATAACAGGTTTCCCTTATTGCAGAGATTTATAAATCATATAATTGTTATGATTTTTTTATGTCTTGTTTGTCTTGTAAACAATTCAAAGAGCAGCGCAGCCTATCATTTACAAGAAGCTTCTGAATCATCCAGTGTGAATTTCCTTCCTCCGACCAGCTTCGAAGTCATTATCCACAGGACAAATTAGGAGCGTTTCCAGGTCAGTTTGTCATTTGTTTGTTTAGTATATTATTAGTAGTTTAGTTTAGATATAAGTTTAGTTAGATATATGTACATTAGATTGTTTAATTTCAGTCACTTCTATTTCTTGTTCATAAAATTATAAAAATCAAAAAACATCTCTAGTTGTCTTAGGATAGAAAGCACATGAGTTTTACAGGTTTTATTTAAATCTGCCAGTTGTAGATATTGTATATTTGTGAATAAGTTATAGTACAATAAGAAGTTAGACAACTAATCAATATAATTAGTATGAGTAGTAATTAGTATATTGTGTATATATAATTAATTAGATTAGTGTATTAGTTTGTTTTAGTGTTAGTAATAGTTTGTTTTATTTATTGTTAGTTAGTTTAGTTTCTTGTATTTAGTTTTAGTTAGTTTGTTTTATTTAGTTTAGTTTAGTTTGTTTTATTTGTTTTAGTTCGTTTTAGTTAGTTTAGATTAGTTTTCTCTTTGGTTTTCTTAGAACCTTAGAACGTCCAACGGAGCCGTTAAACCCGTCAGGGTGGTTCATTCCAAACGACTTGGGTTATTAGACAACCCCAGAGCGGTTCCACTCTCTCAGTTGACGGACGGTCAATTTCTCCTGCCAACAGTCTCTTACAAAGTAATATTGAACATCAATATGATTTGTATTAGAATGATAAGTTGAGTTCATTCCTAGAAATATTGCACTTTGACTATCACAATCGAACCTTACCGCTAGATGTACAAACCCAATACCTAAACACAATCTTTGTAAACATACAAATTCTTTACTTGCATGAGTGGATTCCATGTGTTTATATTTTGTAGTTGAGAGAGAAACTATAGAGTGTCTCTTACTCATATAATTGATTGCTCCTCCAAATAAGTTCAACACATAACCAATTGTAGATCTTCTATGATCGAGATCTCTAGCCCAGTGTGCATCAACAAAGTCATGTATGTACAACACTCTGTCGACATCGACGTCTTCCTTGATAACAAATTCCATTATATGTAGTTCCACATAAACACTTGAGAACCCTCTTTATAGATGTCCAACTCTCCTTCCTTGGTTTGGACATATACCTTCTCAAAACTTTCATTGAACGTGTAATGTTCGGTGTAGTATAGACCATTTTGTACATCAAGGTGTCAACAACACTAGCATAAGAAACACATGACATATATTATTCCTCTTCATGTGCCTTGGTACACTGATATGCATATAAATTTAAATCTACTCGAATAAGGACCTTCACTAGTTTAAATTCTTTCATATTAAACCTCTGCAATATAGTCTTGACATACTTATTCTAATTCAACTAGAGTTTCTATTTTTTCAATCTCTTTTAATTTCCATCCCCAAAATAAAATTTGCAACACCAAGACATTTCATACCAAATTTGGAAGACCATTGAGTTTTACCTCCTTGATGATTTCCTAGTTGTTTCCAATCAACAACATATCATCAACATACATCACCACATAAATAAAATGATCTCCAACTAATTCAAAATGAAGATCAACTTTTCTCCTTGTAAAATCAAGTCCCGAAATAAAGGTACCAAAGTTTTGATACCACATCCTTGCATATTTCTTTAACTCATATAGGGATTTTTTCACTTTGCATACTAGTTATTTCTTACCTTTCCTTGGAAATCCTTTTGGAATTTCAAGTATATATATTCTTCAAGATACAGTCTAAATGTTCTATGAAATGATATTTCTCCGACAATTTTTTCAAGGGACATTTTCCCGAAATTTGACAAGAAATTGTTAGATCCTCATATTTGAGTGATTATTTATGTATAATATGAGTTCTCTAGGGGGTTTTCAACATGTTGAATCCATTTCTACATTCAGAAATGTATAGAAATGTATTTTAAATAACAAAAAATAGTGATTTTATATATTTATACGGCTGGATTCTAGAGAAAAACTCATTTCGTAGAATATTTATAGAACATCATTCTTCAATATCCCCATAGGATTGTTTTATTTATGTCCATATGTTCTATTTCAATATCAAAAGAAACAACAATACAAAAAATAAATCTAATAGAAGTGAATTTAGAAACAAGAGAAAAAATGTCAACAAAATCAATTCCCTCTACCTAGGAATATCCCTTTGTTACTAGGAAAGATTTATACTTCTCCACTCCACCTTTCGCATTCAACTTCTTATTAAACACCCATTTTATACCAATGAAATTTCCTTTAGAGAGTAACTCAATTAGATCTCAGGCCTCAATTTTATCAAAAGAAGTCATTTCTTCAACCATGGCCTTTTTCTAGAGTTTATCATCCACTAAATCCATTGCCTCCCTAAGAGTTATAGGATCATCATTAGTAACAGAAAAAGGAAAATTAGAACAAAAATTAGGTGGATTATACCTTTTTTGGTTGTCTTATGTCTTGAATTTATCTCATCAATACTAGACTATGAGGTTCTTCTTCTTATTATTCTTGTTCTTTTATTGAGTAAAATTCTTCACCCTCTAACTCAAATTATACTTTCTTCAGTTATTTTTATTTTGGTGGGACTTCCTATTTGGGAACATATTTAACCTCTATAAAGACAACATCGTAACTATAGACAACCTTCTTAGCTTCTGGGTTCCAAATTTTATATCTTTTTATAACACCTTTATGACAAAAAATGATACACTTTCCAACTTTGTTATCCAATTTACTCATGTTTTCCTTTGGAACATGTACATAAGAATCAAGACCAAGCACTCAAAGATGTTCAAGAGATGGTTTCTTATCATTCCATGCCTCATTCAAAAAAATTTCCACCGACACTAATGAGGGTGATATATTTACGAGGTAACATGTAGTATCCACTACCTCTACCCAAAATTTATGTATTAACCCAAAACCACTGACCATGTTCCTTGATTTTTCCATAGCATCTTATTCATCCTTTCTACAACACCATTTTGTTAAGAAGTGTATGGATTCATCTTTGGCCATTCTATGTTACACTTCTCACTGATATAATTCCTGCAAAACTCTTCATTAGTATTTATCATCACCACCTTTATTTTCTTCTCTTCTTGATTCTCCACAAGAGCCTTAAACTCCTGAAATTTATCTAAGACTGCAATTTTCATTTGGAGCAAATAAATCCATGTATTCATCAAGAAATAATTAATGAAAAAAACATAGTAGACATATTTACCTAATTATTAAACATGAATAGGTCCAAACACATCACGATGTACTAACTCTAATATCCCATTTTCTCTTATAGCACGATATAATAATCTTACCTGATTTTGTTTACCATATATAAATGCTCACAAAATTCAAAATGTAGTGTGCAATCAAACATACCTTCAACCATACCTTTACCATGTAGTGCTTGAAGACCTTTATGTCTAATATGTTCCAATATTTTATGCCATGTCATTATTTTTTCTCTACAAACCATAGGGGTTTTTCTTTTTCACCCTTAGAAACAGTAGAACTACTACACCTATTACTGGTGTTCTTCCCAATGACATGTATAAAGTTCCATTATAGACTCTCATGATGAACACCATTATTCGACCATATTACTTGTTTTCTTTTCGAACACAATATGTACACTTGCATCACTCATGTTGCTTACAAATAACAAGAAATTTCTAGCTAGCTATAGAATGTGCAAAACCCTAGGGAGTGTTCTAATCCTTCCTTCCTTGAGCCACATCTTCACCTTTCCATGTCCTATGATTCTGGTTTTTAAATTATTTCCTAAGAAAATTTCAGCTCCATTATAATTTTCATATTCACAAAACCACTCCTTGTGGGGAGTCATATGAAAAAAGACACCTAAATCAATAACCATACATAATGATTTGTATATGTTCTTGAAGAATCCAAGTACACATCCCATCCTTCTTCTAAGCAGGATTTCCCTTCTATGTAAGAAACATCATCAGATCTCTTCCCTCTCTCAACACCATTTTGATTTGCAATCCTTCTTGAAATGCCCAACTTTACCATATTTCCAGGATTTCTTTAAGGATTTTCTTGGAGATTTAGATCTACCTCTATATTGAAATCTCCCACTCGAGGAATTTTTTTTATTTCTATACATGGTACATCCTCTTTAACATAAGGAATATATGATCTCTCTATCCATGGTACATCCTCTTACACATAAGGAATATATGAT
The DNA here is from genome assembly GCA_000966675.3 of Picea glauca. NCBI lineage: Eukaryota > Viridiplantae > Streptophyta > Pinopsida > Pinales > Pinaceae > Picea > Picea glauca. Next base: position 782,969 of record JZKD02S1611933.1, read on the forward strand.
CTCTCTATCCATGGTTTTCCTTCTCATTTCTTCTGATAGCAAGGATGAAACAACATCATCAAAATTTGATGTGGTCGCATTACTACCAATAACTTCAACTAGGCTACCCCATGAATTTGGCAATGAACACAATAAACTACTCCACTTATATTCATTTGAAATTTTAATATCCCTGGACAAAAAATAACTTACCATAGTATTGAAGGAATTTAGATGCTCTATCACCGAGTCCCCATCATTCATCTTCAGGAAGTACAACTTCTTATGTAAGAAAAGTTTGTTTACCAGGGACTTAGAATAATGCAAATCCTCTAACGTATTCTATAATTCCTTTGTTTTAGTTTCTCTTAACACATTTAGTAACACTGAATCTAAAAGACATAACCAAAATGTGTTATTTTCCTTCCTACTCAACTTCGTCCAATCTTTTGTCGACATACCTATAGGTATAGTACCTATATCCACAATGACTCAATTATATTTATCTATTATATGATCTTCCATCTTCATCTTCCAAATCTCAAAGCACTTCTCTCAATTTTCTATCAATGCAAGAATCACCACTGCAGAGCTCCCAATGAAACAAGGTTTATGCAAACACTAGATAACTAAACCCTTAGCAAGAAAGACATCTTTTGAAGCCAATAATTTGGCTCTAATACCAAATGTATGTTTTAAACCTTTTGCAATATAGAAATGCACATAAATATTCTTGCACATACTATTTTTTTATAAAATTGAAGCAAAACAACAACAATCACATATAGTATTAGGAAATTTATGGCGGAAACTATTAATCTAGAAAACCAACAAAAGTTTAAAGCCACACCTCTAATTATGAATATATTACTTCACCATTACAATATAATATATAGGATCACATGGCATCTGAAACCCTAATACATTGATCTGGATTACATTCTTTGATTGGAATTACATTGCAATGGGTTGAAAAATCTTTAACCTAAAAACACCAAAAACAAACCAAAAATGGAGAGTGGCCAACCATCCCCTTCCTCTCATTATAATGTACAATACATGACCTAAACATACAAATAATATAACACATAAAATTTGTATATTATTGAAAGCTTATATGTGAATCCTAAAGAGTTTTGTACATACCTCCATGTGGCTGGTTTGCTGATTTGCAAATTAGGATTGTCTTGCAAATTAGGATTGTCGGTAGAATTTTTTTTTTGGTTCATTAGCTTGAAATTTATATTTGGGCAGAACTCATATAGGGAGATTAAAATTAGTATGTAACTTCTTTTAAAAAAAATTGAAAAAATGTTTGTATTATCATATCAAGGTTTAGGTTATAAAATCGCATGGTGAATATTATTTGTGATACTTAATTATTTTTTGCTAATTAAGAAATATAAAATAGGGAAAAAAGCTTTTAAGGAAAATAGACTGCAGGTTATATTAAGTATTATTAAAATAATTGCGATAGGTTTTTCCACCATCAGAGATTATTAAAATGACCTCATAATAAAAAGGTGAGGATAATGTTCATTAGCTCATCCCAGATGTTAGGGTGCCATGCTGTTGTCCCATGCTCCCAGCTGCGTAATAGCCTCTGTCTTCCCGCTACATCGCCTTGGCTTCAATTTTCTCAAAGATACTTGCTATGCAGACCCTCTTCTAGGAATCATTCCTACAATCAAAATTCCTACATCATGCATAGTTTCTTTCTCTACGTATCTCTCAGCTTCTGGCAACAATTTTCGCGCATAGTTACTTTCTCTACATATCTCTCAACTTCTGGAAATAATTTTGGAACTCTTGAATCACAGTAGTGAATTTAGAGGGGAATGTGAAATTTTTATAGAATCGTGCAATCATAAAGGTTTTTGAATTGCATAGAGTGTTGATCAACTCTAACTTCTTAACCAGTTCATTGTGGCATTTGAAGCTACGTTTGGCCCTCGACCTTGCATCGACATCCCTAGACTATGCTCCTTGACAATCCATGTAGTCTCACCACTTCTTTGAAAAATAAATTATCTATGTGTAGCATCTTTTGTCTTCTGGCTTGGTATGAAATGTCCCATTTTTGAAAATATTTCCACCACAAAAAATATGGAATCACTCCCTTTTTGAGTTCTAGGCAATCCCAAAACAAAATCCATATTGATTACTTCCCACATCCTTTCTGGAATTGGTAATGGATGATACAAACCAATGTTTTGTTGTCTTCCTTTTATATATTGACAAATTCTGCATTTTTTCACAAAAAGTTTCACCTCTTCTCTCATGCTCGACCAATAATATGAATTGCTCAGTTCTGCAAATGTCTTATCATGACCAAAATTTCCAAATAAACCTCTGCTCTGTTTATCCTTCAGAAAATTATCTCTCATTGTGCATTTTGGTATGCATAATTGGCTTCCCTTGAACAATAATATATCCTAGATCAAATATTCAGTCCACAAGCTTTTGTCTCCCAATAAAGGATTCTTTCATGCCTCATAAGCTTCCTTAAAATCTACGTCTTCTTTATACATATCCTTGAGGTGTTGAAACCCTAAGGTCTCCACTTAGAATTCCTGTACAATCAAACTCCTCCTGCTCAAAGCATAGGAAACTTTGTTAGTAGTTCCAACAATATGTTTAATGACAAAAGTAAAATTCTTCATAAATTAAACCCATTTAGTATGTTTCTAATTCAACTTTTCTTGCCTTGTAATAAATTGCAAATCTTGGTTATCACTATACAAGACAAATTCTTTGGGAATTAGATAATGTCTCCATTTCTTCAAAGCTTGAATCACTGCATAAAATTATTTTTCATATGTGGAATAATTCTTCTTGGCATCATTCAATTTCTCACTGAAATAAGAAACTGGCCTATCATCCTGACTCGAGACTACTCCAATAGCTAATCCACTTGCATCACATCTCACTTGAAATGTTTTTCCAAAATCTGGTAAGACCATAATTAGTTGTTCTGTGATTTTCTCTTTCAACACTTTGAAATTCTTTTCAACTTCCTTTGTCCATTTAGAAGACTTGTTTTTCTTCTTCACAGTGTCTAGCATGGGTGCACATATACCACTAAATTTTTTGATAAACTTTCTATAAAAGATTACTATCCCATGAAAACTTCTTACCTCAAATATGTTACTTGGCGATGGCCATTCTTTGATTTCTCTTACATTTTTCGGATCCATATTCGATTCATTTGAAGAGATCATGAAACCCAAATATATGAGTTCATTCTTCATAAAAGCACTCTTTTTCAGATTTATCAGCAATTTTCCCTGCTGCAACTTTTCCATCACTGTTGTCAGATGTCTTAAGTGTTCTCCATTTGTCTTACCAAAGATTAGTATTCCATCCAGATATACTATGACAAATTTCCCTATGAAGTCTTTCAACACTTCATTCATCAGTCTCATAAATGTGCTTGGTGCATTTGTCATCCCAAATGGCATGACCAACCATTCAAACAATCATTCATTTGTCTTGAATGTTGTTTTCCATTCATCTCCCTCTCTCATTCTTATTTGATGATATCCACTCTTCAATCCTATCTTTGAAAAATAGCTTTCTCCACTAAAAAAATACATCAAATCATCCATCCTCAGTAAAGGAAATATGTACCTAATGGTTATCTTGTTGATGGCTCAGGAATCTATACACATTATGCATCCTCCATCCTTGTTTGGACTTAACACAGTTGGTAATGCTCATGGGCTTAGGCTTTCCATGACTAAACCTTCATCCAACAACTCTTGGACTTGATTTTTGACTTCCTCATTTTCTCTAGGTGTTAACCTATCAGCTGCTTTGTTTGGTAGACTAGCTCTTGGAATAAGGTCAATATGATGGATTATACTCCTAATGGGTGGCAATGAGTGAGGTAACTCGTCCACTACTATGTCAACAAAGTTTTCTAACAGTTCCTGGATTTCTATAGGCAAATATTCCACATAAGTACTTGTAAGGATAACTCTAGGCTTCCTCACTACAACAAACTGCATTTATTTTTCCTTCTTGACTTCTTTCAAGAGTTCCTTCCCACTCATGATAAGTATACTTGAACTAGCTTCCCTCTTTTTCTCTTTGTCTTCTATTGGTAACAACATATGTGTCCTACCATTATCTTCTAGGGTATAAGTATTCTTTCTCCCATCATGAATAACATTTCTATCAAATTGCCATGGTCTCCTCCATAAAATATGACAGACATCCATAGAAATTACATCACATAATATTTCATCTCTGTAACCTCCTATTTTAAATTCAACGTGGAATTGTTGACTTACCATTACTTGATGTCCTTTCTGCAACCACGATACCTTGTATGGGTTTGGATGTGCAGTTGTCTTCAACTCCCTCTTCTCCACCATCTCTGTGGAAACTAAATTTTCAGTGCTCCCACTGTGTATGATCACCTTGCAAACTTTGTCTTTCCTCTTGCAAGAAGTTACGAATAGACTTGTTCTTTGAACTGGTTCCTCCATCTACTTCTCTAGTTTAAGAATAATCTTCCTCATCAAGAGGTTCTTTCCTCCTTCTGTTGATTCTGCTTCCACATGCTTATGTGCTTCAACAACGTGTGCTTCACCTTATTCTTTGTTCTTTCTCTCGAGACATTCCCAAGACTTGTGCCCTTGCTTTCCATAAGCATAGAATCTAACTACGCCTCCTCTGGCTCTTCCTCTTCCTCTTCCTCTAGAAAAAGAAATTCTTCCACCATGTTGTCCTTCCTTAGAACTTCCACCCTTCTGATGGTGACTATGTTGTTTGTTAGCTTCATGCTTCAGCTTCTAGAACTACTCTTTAGTGGTTTCGTTACCTCTGCTTGAAAATCCTCCTATGTTTCATTGGCTTTGCTTCCTAGCCAATTTTTCTTCATCTTTCAAGGTTGCTTGATAAGTATCCTTGAATTTACTAACTGACATCATGTTGATCTCCTCTTCAATTTCATATCCTAGCCCATTGATATATATGGTTGTCTTTTCATTCTCATTTTCTTTCTTTCCATCCCTGATGTTTAGTATGTAAAATTCCTGAGTGTACTGCTTCACTGATAAGATTTTTTGTCTCAGGTTTTGCAATCTCCTGAACATATTGATTTGATAGTCCTTTGGGATAAATTTTTCCTTCAACTTAGTTACCATCCTATTCTAGTTTTTAATTTTCTACTTACCATTGCTCCTACGTTCGGCTTGCAGTTCAACCCACCATAGCATTACATGACCTTTTAGTCTTGTAACTGCATGCTTCACCATCTTATCTTCTTAGATATCTTCGTAATCGAAGTATTTTTCCATAGTACATACTCAATCTAACAATTCTTCAACTTCTAAATTCCCTTCATACATCGGTACCTCTATTCTCTTTCTAGATCCTATTTTTGAAATGACTTCAAGCAATCTTGTGCAACATTCTCTGCTACATTTTCTTCAGCCTCTTCTTATTCACTCTCAGCTTCAATGATATCTCTAGCGTTTGGTGCTCTTCTCTGTGTTTTTTCCATGGCGTCCAGTCTCATTCGAAGTCACCTCATTTCTTCTTCCATTTCTGCATTAGCTCTACACCTTCTGGGTGACATGATTTCACTACATCACCTACAAACAGAAATCAAATTTTTGATACCAAAAATGATATCAATTTACCTCCTTTCTCATTTTTTCTGTTGTCTACAAACAAACTCAAAATCATCTTTGATACCACATGATGTAGCCCCCCCTTCTCTCTCGTAGGGTTGCGCAACCTCCCGGTCTTGGATCTTCGATTATTGAGTCGGGTGACTCTCTGAAACCCTGATGGTTTCCTTATTTGAATATACACAGGCCCCTTTGGCTTCTTGTTACAGGTTTAATGGCACCCACAACCTTTTGTTTCTCTTTCCTATGAAATCTCAGAGTGTCGGGCGTTATCTCCTTTTCCTGATAAGCCCTCTTGATGTCACCTTGGTGATGACCATGCAATTGCAAACGTGGATACAAGTAGTTTGAAGTCAAACTACATTTGGGCCCGCAATGCTCCTCCAACCTCCATGTGTCCTCCTAATGAAACCAAAGTTTGGATTGCGGCCCGCCCTTAATATTTTAAACTTCGTTCTTCATAAATCTCAAACTTCAAAATTCAAAAATTGGCACTGGTGTGTGCCCACTGATCCTTTGTCTTCTGTGTTGTCTCGCTTGTCTTGGGAGATGCTCCTGCATCAAAAATCAATAGGGAAAGTGGGAAACCTCTAGTTTGGCAAGGAGTTCATAATGAACAAATTGGTTCAGATGACCAATCAGACTCTTGGGGGGAGGGCTAGTGGCATATTTTTTTCCCTCAAAACCATTATTTCTTCATCAAAGTCAGTTTGGAAAGAACATCTAGGATATGCATCGGAGGTAATGGAATTAAACAAGAATTGGTTTGAATTCCTTTTTATCCATCCAAAGCATGAAAAATGGGTGTTGAGTAAAAACAAGAGTGTCAATTCCTCGCCCCTTCTGCTAAAACCTTGGACTCCTCTTTTTGATGCAAACATGGAAAAACTAGATAAAATCCTTGTCTGAGTAAGACTGTCGGCTCTACCCATACAATTATGGTCACTGGATCACTTCAAATCCATTGTAAATTTCCTCGGGGAATTCCTTGAATCTGATCTTTCTTTTGAAGAAACAAAGTAGAGGAAAATTTCTAGGATCTTGGTCAATCTAAATGTCAGGGAAGGGCTTGGAGAGGAGATTGACCTAACTTGGGAGGATCACACCCATACACAACTACTGTATTATGAGAATATCCCCTTCATATGTTGACGATGTTACGAGTATGGGAACTTGGTGTATTCCTTCCCTCTCCCCTTAAGAACAAAATGTGGCCCTTTTTATAAGGAAAAATTAAAGTCTTATTCCACAGCTTTTTGTAGAAGGAAAGATTTTAGGGTTGTAACGAACCGCCTCTTTACGACAACCGTTCGAGTGATAGGTGCAAATTTTTTATTTTTATTTTTTGAGTTGAAGGTGTGTGCGCGTGGGTGGAAGTAACAACATACTTAACTCTACGTCGCCACTCGATGACCAACAAGACGCAACCACAACAAAGTAAATCTGACCACTAAATACGACTGACCTCCCGCCCGTCCTACCCTGCAAGGTTAGGCCCTCCAAGACACATAATCAACGCTCAAGCCCGGTTTCCCATCGTCTTTAACCATTCAAGGTCTCAGGGCTGGCGACTGTTCTGAGGAACATGGAGGTATCTACATCCCACCCGACACAACTGACCAAGCGACCAACTGACCACGATCAATTACAACATACATAAGAAGAACAAATGTGCCCCTCATGGAAGGCGTGTGATCATAATAAGGATACAAGTTTGACATAACCATATTCGCCATTTCAACCAGTACCGTGAAGTAATTATAAGAGGCCTATGCACTAATACTACAATTATTAGTGATATGAGAATCACGTGTAGAAATTGATTTACATAATTCACAAGTAAATCCAATAGCATAAGACACATTATGACAAATGAAATT